>PVLD010000053.1:0-450377 GCA_004027595.1 Dinomys branickii | reverse complement strand
GGACTTTCCCACGTCTCGCCCCGGCAGCCTGGTCCGCCCTACCACATCTCCCCCGGCATCTCAGAGAAATACGCCCAGTTTAAACTTCCCAGCCGAGGTTCCGGCATTCACGCTCACCAAGTCTGTCTCGAGCTGGTGGTGTTTATTAAGGAGGTTCGCTCCCTTGCTACTCACCCGGTCGCCATCTTCCCCGGATCTCTTTTTTTATATTTTTTGAGACAGGGTCTTGCTAAGTTGTTAAGTGCCCCAGGCTGAGGTCGAACTTTCAGACCTAGAGGTTTTACTGTAAGTGCAGTTCTCTTGGCAAGATATTAATGGGTCACATCTACAAATCATTTATTTCCTTTTTGTTTAGACTCAGTGGCTTGAAATTGATGCTGCAATTAACTAGTCCCATTGCAGTGTCTGAAACATTCTGTTGTCTCAGACACAAAAGGTGAATTATTAATGTCTGTAAAGCTAAGGGAACAACAACTTTCCTCCTGTCCGCTTTTGGTTTTTTTTTTTATTTTAAAAACAAAAGAATGGAGACATATGAACCAGAATAAGCCATAAAAAATATCGAAAATACAAAATTATACAGAACATAGTAGGGAATCAGCACTGGATGGATGCTGTATTACATAATGTTATCTTCACATTAGTTATCACACAAACATTAAAGGAAATACCAAACTATAGAGAAGACAGTAGGGAATTAGCACTGGATGCTACATAATATAAAGTTATCTTCTGTTAATACAAAAACGATTGAGGAAATACAGAATTATAGAGAACATAGAAGGGAATTAGCTCTGGATGCTGTCCTACATAATGTTACCTTCACATGTTACTCAGTTACACAGATGATGGCCCATTTCATCATTCAATTTTTCTCCCTCATCTCCGTTGCCCTACCACTCAGTCAGTCATCTTCCCTGTGGTAATAACTGTACTCCTGGGTTTATCTATACCCCTGGACTCTCGCCCTGGGAAGAGATATAGCTGCCTCAGACCATACTATAGCACACATGGGTGTATACAAACCGCCATGGTCAGAGGTGGAAAAGTACCCATGCTCACAGCGGACCGCCCCGCTCCACCCTGTCGCTGTGCTATGGGTGGGGGCGGGTCCAGTCCATGGGGCGCCCTCAGCGGGGCCCACAGCAGAGCAGCCGCGGGGCCCTCAGCGGAGCTGCCGCGGGGCCCACAGCGGAGCAGCTGCGGGGCCCCCAGCGCAGCAGCCACTGAGCCCACAGTGGAGCAGCCGCAGGGCCCTCAGTGCAGCAGCCGTGGGGCACGTGCCCCCGTCAGGGCGCCCTCGGTGACCTGTTTGGCTCTGTCCTGTTGCCTCAATGCTGGAGGCCCTTTCTTCTCCTCCTCCCTCCTCCTGATTTCCAGTATTACTGTTCCCCACCCTTGCAGCTGGGCACTGGACGAACTTACGATGCTTGGTATGAGGGCTTGAAATCTCCCTGGCCCGTTCTCACTATGTTAGTTCAGGGTATGAACTGAGTTTAAAGATTAGTTCTAGAATAGAGTTGGAGGATTTTCTCGAGTCTGCTGTATAGAGTATGTACCCTCTTGGTGCTCACATTAGTAGTTTGGGGTGAGTCCTGAAGACCATGGATTCGTCCCATTGTTGCCAGGAACAGGCAGTGCTTGCTCAAGCCACCGAGACTCACAGTGCTCCCAGAGAGAGTTCAGGGTAGGAGCTGAGTTCCAGCAACCCAGCTCGTCCTTCCTGCCTGATGTTGGAGTGAGAAGGGTGTGGAGCCACGCAATCCATCTCCATGTGCATCTCCTTCCCGTTGCGGTGCTGGAGCCCCCGTCCGCTCCTCGGCCGGATCCCTGGGAGCCACCGCAGCTCACCGCTGAGGTTCCCCGCTGCTCTCTGCCGGTAGCCGCTCCCCCAGCAGAGAGGCAGGGCCCCCCACCCCAGACAGGTGCAGAGCCGGGCGTGGTGGGCTGTGTACTAGTTGCATTGATTCTCTCCAGGCGTTGATTAGGGAGGTTGCCCCAGGGTGGGGACTTTGCCCCAGTGGCTGTCGCAAGCTCTCATTCTCACACTGGGTTCGACAACTGCTCCCAACTGCCACTGCCTCCTTTCCTGGCTGCGCCCTCCTCTCTCCAGCCCTGGACCAGCTCTCGGAACTCCGCTCTCCCCCGGCCGAGTCGGGAGGCTTCTGTGAGCGTGGGCCTCCGAAGCTGAAGCTGGGAATGCTGAACAAGGGCATGGGCCATGGGTGTGCTTGGAGCAGTGACTTCCTCCTTCTCCTCTCCCCCCGACTGCACCAGGGGGATCTCCGATCCTTTCCTCCAGCAGAGGCTTTGCTCAGTCTTTCCGAGGGCTTCAATTCCTATCTCAGACCCTTCCTGTGTCCAGGATACCCACCTCTTTCCCTTCTGTCCTTTGTCTGAGTGGCATTCCTCTGGGAGGCTCTCTCTGCTGCCCACCTGGTCGCCATCTTGAAGTTCTCTCGTAAAATTTATTTAGTTATTTGTTACTTTCTAGTGAATTGACCATTACATTTCTAAAATTCTGAAATGGCCAACAGACCATAGAAAGATACCACTTTAGGCTCCTGCTTGAAACCAACAGCTACAGAAAACTACTGGCCTTGATTCAGGGCCACTGTCTGCTTTTGTGTATAGTTCAGCTCACTTTCTCTGGAATAGGTGTACCTCTCTTTTGTGTGTGTGTGTGTGTGTGTGTGTGTGTGTGTGTGTTACATCTTTTCCTGGTGTAACAGCTATTGTGCAAAAGTGAATGTGTTAATTCTCCATTCCACAGCCAGCAGTCCATTCTTAACTTTAAGAAAATCTAAATAAATTATAGTCTTTAAATAAATGTTAGTAAATTTTAAATTAAACAATGTATTAGGATATATGGATATAGAATGTACATTATATAAATCCAAAGTTTTATACAGAGTCCACGAAAAAAGTGTATTCACACTTCAGGAAAATAAAACCTTGTGTAATGAGCATGTTCTCCTGCTTTAATATCTGCCGACTTTTATCTGTGGAGGACCCTAAAGGATGTCGTATTTTGCAGAAAACCTACTACACTGCTACCCCTTAGAGAAGAGATTGAAAATGCATATGCAGCAATCTCAGTGGACACTGACCGAGGTTACCCAAGGAGCAGTTCACCATAATAAATGTCTAGAAGCTAAGGGCCACTTCTTTAAGCACCTCTTATAATTGTAGAGGCCAAAGATAACTTGTATTAATCTCTTAATGTCTTAATGAATTTAGTATTAAAATATTTATATAAGTTTTTCTTTGCCTGAAGTGTGTGTACATTTCTGATGGACCCTGTATAAAACATTTATATATAATATAAAAATATCTAAATTTAGATTAAAATGTTTTAATTTAGAAAAGCTTTCAAAAGTCTTTTTTTAATATTACTAGAGAAAACCTCAGCAAAGTACTTGTATCTTGCTGTAATCCACAAGGGGAAATATCAGAGTTGTTTTTTTAAAATATTTTTTATTTCTTGCAGTACTAGGGATTGAACCCAGAGCCTCATATATGGAAAGCAAGTGTTCTACTACTGAGCTACATCCTTAGACCTTTTTGTTTTTTAGTCTGATACATAGTCTTGCTGAGTTACCCAGGCTGGCCTCAAATTTGTGACCCACCTGCCTCAGCCTCCCAATTAGCTGAGATTACAGGCATATCCAATCTAAATTACTGATTTTTTTCATGTGGAAGTAATATCAAGCATAACCATTGATAGCAAGAGCATAGTAGAAAAAAAGAATAGATGTAATCTCTGAAACTATGCATATTTACAACCTAAATATACTCATCTTTAAAATTCTTTGAGGCAGTCAAAATACACAAGCGTATTTTTCATTGAATGTTAGGAAAATAACGTCAGATGTCATGTAGCCTCTGCATGATTAGATGTAGACTTATCAACATGAGAAGGTAAAAGGGAAAAGCCTGTGTGAAGATGGCTTTGCCACAGGATCTCTGAGCAGGTCTCTGTTCCTCACAGGAGCTCCATGGATCCCACTCAGAGGATGGTAGTAGTTACGCTTTCTGCAGTGTTTAGAACATGGTTTGTTTCTTCCTGGCAATTCCACCTTAACTGCCAGATTCTACTTAGTCTCAGAAATGAGATTCAGATCATTCATGTTTTTAAATTCAGGCTAGAGGCCGGGGTATGGTGGCGCACACTTGTAATCCCAGTACTTGGGAGGCTGAGGCATGAGGATTGCCTCGAGTTTCAGGCCAGCCTGGCTACATAATGAACTCAAGGCTAGCCTGAACTGTGCAGTGAGATCCTATCTCAACAAATTAAATTAAATTTTTAAAAAATAAAGGTAAAAAGTTGATAGGATTTTTTATTGAAAATTTTATTCTACATGTTGATGAGTTACAGTGTGATAACTGATATATATGATGTGTGTATGTATAATGTGTAATGATCATTGATATTTTAAAATACTCACTACTGAGCCTTAAATTTTGTTAAAAGTGTTATAGTTTTTAAAAGTTGTGTTAATATTTACATCTCTCAGCTGAGCATGGGTGGCACATGCTGTAATCCCAACAGTCTGGGAGGCTGAGAGGCAGGAGGACTGCAAGTTCAAGTCTAGCCTAGGCAACCAGGCTACTTAGTAAGACTCTGTCTCAATTTTTTTCCTTTTTTCAATTCTCTATTACTTAAATAGTTTTAGAAATTAGATAGTCATTATATATATAGACCCTTCCTTATGATAAAGTACATTTTTACAAAGGTAACTATAGCCAGCCGTGGTGGCACAGGCCTGTAATCCCAGCACTCTTGGAGGCTCAGACAAGAGGCTCCCAATGGCAAACTCAGCCTAGGCAATTTAGCAACCTAGCAAGACCCTGTCTTGAGATCAAAAATCAAAGAAAGGCCTGGGGCGTGGCTCAGCGTGAACTCTTGGATCAGTCCCCCATACTGAAAAGAAGATGTAGCTACAATACTACTGTTACATCTAACAATTGACACTAGTTTTTGTTATCATTTCATCTCTGGTCAGGAATTAAATTCTGGTTGTCTTACAAGAGTGGTTTTGCAGTTATTTCATGGTGAAATAAGAGGGTTGGTTTTTTGCACTCTCAGGTAATGGAATATTTTATTTCAGCTGTCTTGAATGTGATTAAAGACACAAACACCGCCCCCGCACTGGGACCGCCCTGCAGACTTCAGATGCTCCCTTAATCATATACTTAGTTTTAATATGCTGTTGGCCTACACCGCACATATGCAACCTTTCATACCGTTTTGCTTTACTGGTAGTATAGAATAGGACTAGGAAAAAAAAAAACTTTAAAAATAAAATAATACAGGACTAGTTCTAAATGATCAGTAGCCAGCCCGTCTTCTTTTTTAATTTGGTGATTTGGCAGGGCAACAGATATATATATATATATATATATATATATATATATATATATATATATACACACACACACACACACACACATATACATATATACATATATATACATACATACACATATATATATACATACATACATACATACATATATACATGCATACATATACAGAGAGAGAGAGAGAGAGAGAGAATTTTTTTACCTCCCAAATAAAATTCAAAACCAATTTGTCAGGTTCCAGGGAAGATATCTAATGTTCTTTGTGGAAAGATTCATACTAAGGGTATAGATTAATTTAGGGAGAGCTGGTGTCTTTATGATTTTTCTGCCAGGTGTGGTGGCACACGCTTTAATCTCAGCACTCAGGAGGCTGAGGCAGGAGGATCACCTTGAGTTTGAGGCCAGCCTGGGCTACACAAGCAAGTTCAAGGCCATCCTGCACTATGTGGTGAGACCTTGTCTCAAAAACAAAAACCAAAGACTTTCTGTCTACCTGTCCAAGAACATGTCTGTCTTCCCATTTGTTTGGCCTTATTTTTGCAATTCTAATGGAACTTCTGATATAATTTCCATGTATATATGTTAGACATTTCTTATTCTCAAGGTTTTATTGTATTTTTGTTTTCAACTTTCTGGCTTTTTAAAGTGGGTTATTCTTCCACATCTTGAAATGGGTATCTGTTATTGCATTTGGAAAATGGGCAAGTTCTGAACTCTGTTGTTCTTACAGTTAATTCAGGGGAACTAGTTCCTACTAGAGTATTTCCATTTTTAATATATAACTCTTTAAAAAATTAAAATGCTATTTAGTATCATTTTATGTGAAACCTGCTAGTCCAGGACTTTGTTAAAGTAAGATTTAGGAAGAAAATAGAAATCAAGTCATTTAACGTTAAAAATGTCAAAACATTGGTTTTATGGTTAAAAAACAAAGTCCGTTTTTCTACTCTCTTTAAGCTCATGTCAGCATGTACTGAGTACATCTGAGTTCCCTGAAGAGTGTGACCAGCTACTGTTACTTCTGTGGGGCAGTGAGTAGTACTTGTCTCAGAAGCTCCTGCACGGTGCTGAATCGCCCTTCCCAGCCCTAAACTGAGTCCACAGTGAGCTTCTCTTGGTCTGCCCAGCAGTTTTCGCTTTTCACACTCTGCAGCAGTTTTGCAAAGTACTTACTTTGAAGTGAGATGCTCTTTGCCTCTCACTCTTGTGGCCCCCCCTGCCTTAAAGGAGTATATCTTTTAAAAGAATATGGTCTCAGCAACTCTACATCCTGTCTTGCTTTTTCAGTGCAAGTTGAAATTAAAGGGAAGAAGGGTGGAACGCCCGATGGCATCCTCTGTAAACCCCCAAACCTGGGCTCTGCTTCCCGTCTGGCCCCACGAGTAGGCCACCCTCCTGTGATAGCACGTCCTCTCTCAGCAGCTCATAAAATGTATTTGGTCTGGAAAATTATGTCTGCTAATCTGTAGGGGACAGACTGTCCAGAAGTGCTTGTTGGGTGGTCTTCAATGTGTCCAATTCCTGGGCTTCAGCTCAGCAAGTTCCCCTGACGGTGGTGTAAGAGCTGGAGCCTTTCCATGGACGCTTTCCTGAGGACAGAGCATCCCTGCCACATGTTGGCACAGGGAGGCTGATTCAGTCCTCCCCACAGCCCTCCCCAGACCACTCCTGGGGCCCTGGGCTCCCTCCCCGCATGCGCTGGCTGCCGATCATTTAGAAACCACACGCTGTTGCTGACCAATGTACCCTGCCCTGGGCTTAGCCTTCCAACTATTTGCTTACCACAATACACCAGTGGAATTTCATCTGTTTTATAATTGGATGTGTGTCTTTGGCCTTAGCTTCCAAATAGTCATGTATTTTCAGAAATGAGCTGCCTATCTTCCTTTAAACAGCACATGCTCAGCCCTTCCTCTGGCAATTTAGTAACCCAGAAAAGCTTTTAAATTTCTGGGCTAAATGTCAAACCTAACTTCTCCTGTCTGCCGCTGGGGTTGCCGTCACAGCCACCTGCAAGTTGCCTAGGGCATGAAGCCCTCCTGGGAGTGCTGCTGAGCTTCTCCCCTGGGTCTGTGGAGTAAAAGCACTTAGCAGGCTGTATCCTTGCAGCTAAGTCCAAACCCACTGTTTGAGAACCCTGAGGATTTTGAGGGCTGCATGGAGAGCATTCGCTCAATGCCTGGATGAAGGAGCCATGGAGAAAGGGAAGAAGGAATGAATGCATGACTGAGAATCTGTGGTGTGGTGAGAAATGTGTACTGGGTCTTTGTCCAAGCTTCTAAAACCTTGGAATTTCCCGAGGAGCATCTTTTGTTATGCATGATAAGCCCTTCCTACCATAGCTGCATTTAAGCCAAAGGGGTGACTCTTGCAGGCCCCTGAGAGCTTCACACTGGTGCTGGTAGCCACCAAACAACCACGTGATTGAAAGCGCAGACCTTTGTGCCCCACACCTGAGCTTCAGAACTTGGCGTAGTTTCTAGAGCAATGACGGTTCAGTCAATCTATGTAAGCACCCTCCCTGGAGCTCCGTGGTGTGTGGGGTGGGAAGAGCACTGGGTTGCTGCAGGACAGTGGTATACCTCAGCAAGAAGCTCCAAGTCCTCCCCTCTCTGGGTCTGCGTGTCTCTTCCATTTGCCCTTCTTCAGTTTCGTTCTCTATAACAAACTGTAATAATAAGTAACGAGCTTTCCTGAGTTATAGGAGCTAGTCTAGAAAATTACCAGACCTGAAGAAAGGGGAGCCTTTGACATAGCAAAAAGACAAGGAGGCCCAGACTTGTAATTGTCATCCAAAGTGAGGAGCATTTGTAGGATTGAGCCTTTAACCCTAAGGTCCTCTCTAACCCTGGGTAGTTAGTGTCAGAACCAGACTGAATCATTGGATACCCAGTTGTGTCTTGAGAGAAACTGGGTGGTGTTGGGCAGAGATCCCTACATAGAAGGCATGAGAAGTATTCCATGTAAGAAGAACTCCCGGCAGTAGGAGTGACTGGCTAACCAGATAACATGGGGTAGCTGTAGGTATTAGATAGGATGACCGTATAACTTAGCATCTGGACCACAACACTCTTGGGAGTCAAAGGAGTTCCCGTTTACAGTTATGGACTTGTCCCAGGCAGACTGGGACATGTGTTACCCTAAGATTTTAGTGGGTCCAGTGCCTGTAATACTGAGCACAGGCCTGGCAGTGCCCAGTAACTTTCAACCTAGTGTTCTGCTATTATTATTGACTTTAATAACAGTTTTTATTATTTTTGACATTTTGAAGTTTTGTAAAGCTCTTATCTTTTCCCAATAATAAAAGGTCACAAACAAAGGCCAAACATAAGCCAAATTCTCAATACCAAAAGCGCTACTATGGCTTCCAAAGATGCTTAATGAGATAAGAATTGCTTAGCCAGTGAGAAAAATCTCATTTATATTCTTTGAATAATTTGCCAATGAGTAATTTACCTATCAGGGTGCTTTTTTGTATCAAATTACAAAAACAAAATCCAAAAGTAAGCTTGCTTGTCAGGGGAAGAGGAGCATCTTTTGTTATTCATGATAAGCCTGTCCCACCATAGCTGCATTTAGGCCTGGGTGGTGGTTCTTGGAGGCCCCTGAGAGCTTCAGGAATTAATACGGGGAGCCACTGGTTATTTAAAATACCTCTACAATGGCAGTACCCATTTATAAATTGGGAAAATGAGATTCTAAAAATCAGAAAATCACAAGGCTGCAACCAAGCTTCTGGTTTCGTGATTTTTCAACTCACAGAAAAGTCAGCCTTTAAATGCCAAGGCAGAGGAATGAGTGAAGAAAGGCTAGCATAATGCCAAGGACAAAAAGGAAGCAAGAGGCAGCAGTCACTAAAACTCTTTTTCCACGGATGGAAATTTCCCTACATTTGCACTCTGTTTCTCTGTGTCCTCTTTTTCATCCTTAATAAGATGTCATGAAATCAACCATTGAAAAAGTTTTCACATAAAAATCTGCTGGTGCTGATTTAGAACCATCAGAAGTTTCAGTTTGGGGAGGGGCAGGCGTTTCTTTTGCTTGGGGGCCCCACACTTTGCTTTTCGTGGCTTCTCTGCACGTGCGGATAACAATGACACAGCTTCCTCCCCTGTGATACGTGTCTTAGATCAGGTTGTCATGTACATGTGCCTTTAGGATGAAGTAAAGTATTCTTTCCAGCCCCATGGGATTAAGCAGTTCTCCACAACAAATGGTTCCTGTCCTCATGGATTCATTCTCTAGCAGCCCAAACAGTCCTGGCTTGAAAGGTAGACTGTCACACGTATGTCCTTCTCAGCTGCGGAAGCCCCAGGCTGGCTTCCCCAGACAGCCTTAGAACTTGGAGCACAGCCCTCTGCAGGCTGCCTCTGTCTGGAACCTTCCTCGTGGAGAATTGAATTCTGTAATTCTGGTTTCTTTTCTTTTCTGTTTTTTTTTCTTTCTTTTTTTTCTTTGTAGCTGTAAAAAGAAATTAGAGGCAAAATTATTTCATAGCAGCCAGACCAATTTCTTTACCTACTGTCTCTTTTTGGAGAGGACAGAGGCAAGTCATCACTTTACCACACTGAGTATTTTGAGGAAACAGATTAAGTTTTCTAAATGTCAAGGAGGCACCTGTCTAGAAGGGTCTCACAGAAGGGAGTGTCCTGCTCAGGCTTTTCTTGCTTCTTGTCAGAAATCTTCACTAAAAACTAGGTGTTCTGTGTGAAAGCACCAACCAGGAGTCTGTTCCTCATTACTTACGGGGGAATCATAGTCCCAGAATGCCCTTCTTGTTATCTAAAACGTAGCTACAGTACAGAAAACGCCTTTAATTATCAGGTAGGAATTGGGAGGCCAATATTTTATCTTCTCCTGTGTTCCTTGAATTCATCCTCTCCATCAGTATCCAGACAGTAGAACAAATGTAACTAGGAAAGGGCAACTGTAAGAATTTCTACAACTGACACATGTTGGACAGGATGAGACTTTTCAGTCCTCCTAAAAACATTTTATTTTCTTTTTTACCTCCTTGACTCTGACGTTTCCACAGAATGTATATTTATTTTATTGGGTCAAACAATATGATCAGGGTGGGTACAGAAAATATTAAACATCTTATCATTCTCCAGTACTTCTGATAACCATGCCTTATATTCTTAGACAAAGCTTTTCTCATAAAGCTGTTCTTTCCCTCTTGACCTCTTTCCTCCTGCCGCTCCCGCTCCAGTACTGGGGAGTGAACCCAGGGCCTCACACATGCTAAGCAAGTCTACCACTGAGCTATAGCCTATTCTTTGTTCTTTTGAGATTTATGTTGCCCAGTTTGACCTCAAGCTGTGATCTTCCTGGCTCAGCTTCCCGAGTAGGTGGGATTACAGTGGTGCACCACTGCATCCAAAATACTTCTCTTTTTAATGTAGCTTTTAAAAACAAACAAACGAATAACAGCATCACCCCATACACATCAACTGGAACTATTTTTGTTAACCGGTATACTCTGTATATCCTTCATGGGATATAGATCAACTCATTGCTTAAAAATAGGAGCACCTTCCTTGGCATGAATGGACTGTACATTAATCTACTGTCTTTACAGTATTGCTGTGGCGAATGTCCTGCCCATCACCAGTCAGCCATGTGGTCTTAAAAACATTACCTCCCAAGGGCACCCAGACGTCCTTCTGGTGTCCCTCCCAGCAGACCTCTTTCTGAGGATTCATTTCCAGTTCTGGCTCTACTTCCAGCCCCCGCCCCCACACCCATCCTCTTCTACTTCCGCCCAGAACCAGCCTGGACAGCCAGCCTCAAAGCTTTCCCACGGTGTGGTCTCGGGACTCCCTCTCCAGTCCTGTCTCTTCCGAGCCCTGTCAGCATTGGCCTCTGCATGTGTCACTCTCCTCCCTGCCCAGCACCTGAGTGTCGGTCCTCTGGGCCGTCCCCCCGAGATGCCCCTCCCTCAAGTACACATCCATGAGCATGCCCAGCGTGTGCCTTCAGCCAGACCCTGCAGGTTTAAGGGTATTTTGGCTGTCTCTGCTTGCCTGTGCCTCCCACACAGTAAATCCACACACGCCAAGCCTAGCTCTTGGTACACCCTTCACAAATCTGTTCTTCCCTTTTTCCATTCTGAGGGGTGTGGGCACTGTGGCAGTGCTGTGCCGGGTGGAGGGGGGAGACTGGGGAAGGGGCCCTGCCCTTCCCTCCTTCTTTCTGCCCCCTTCTATTCCCCCACACCCACGTATAGCTATTTCTTCTGTGGCCCCCTCAAATCCGGAACAAGGCCTGTGGGCAGAACAGGGAAAAGCCCTTGGGTATTGCTCCTGCTCCTACCCCAGCCCCATTGTTGGGCTTCACGCCAGCTCTGCGGGCAAGTGGCCCAGGATGCATGGCGAGGGACAGGCTCGGAAGGGTCTTTGGATGACGGGGAGACTTCTCACCTCAGGCTTCCTTATTAACAGCTGTGGGTCAGAGCACCTGCTGCTATGAGAGGGCAGGAAGGGCAGGGGGCCCTGGAGGCCAGCTCCGTGGCCATCTCAGAGCCCGTGCATGGAGGGGAAGTAGAGCCCCATATCACTCATCAACATAGCTGCACAGAGTGGTTGGGTCTATGGAGTATTATACTTAAGGTCCACTATACAACTAGGCCATTACCACCATGTGTGAAATTGTGAACAAAACCATTAACTTTCAAGCAACAGATTTGGAAATAGAGGTTTGAATATTCATGGTGTGCTGAGCACTGTATTAATGATTGTATCTGTGTAACTGCATTGTATCCTTTCAGCACTATGAAGGAGGCAGACTCATTATCCGGATGAGTAAACAGAGGTTGAAAGGTTAAGTAATCCCCCAAGGTCATAGCGATAGTCATAGCCTCGGGACTCTATACTGTAAACTGTCCACAGCAACTCTTTCTAAGGTTGAGGGTCACCTGCACCTGGACGTCCCAAGGTCTTTCTCCAGCTCGTGTTTTAGCATTCTGTTTCTCTTTCTTTAGCATGTATTTGCTGACCCTTTCTGAAGGCACATTTTTCCTGAGCGTTTCTCTGCTCTCTTAAGGTGAATTGAAATGAAAGCATAGTTACGTTGCTTTGCAAGTGAGTTTGTGATAAATAACTACAGATGCAATCAATCTGAACAGCTGTTAGGACCGTGGGGAGTACTTTCACAAATTGGACTAGCAGTTGCGTTTTGAGTGTTGTTTCCCAGCCCCCTTCTTTCCCAGTCCCTTTCTGTCTAACACTTCACTTGTTTCTGGCCAACAGGAAGAAGATTTGTCTCCCCACACCAGCTGTCGTGAGCCTCTGGCTTCGGCATCTTCCCAGCCTTGAGAAAGCAATGCTGCATCTTCTCGCAAAGCTGACCTCCAGTGAGAGAAACTGTCTGAGAAGGGTCGAATGCTTTATAAAAGACTCACTGCTGGTATGTGCTGGGCTTTGGTGGTGAGGAAAGGCCTGAGAAGAGATACTGAGAATCATTTGTTAAGGGGGAAAAAGGGGGTGGCGGGTGCAGACCAAAGAGCACTGGGATCTTAAAAAATAATCATGTTTGCATTTTATTTTGAAAATACCCAACATAGTGACTTTTCTACATACTTGTGGGGAGAGGTTTGAGATTTGCTTGACTCTTGCATCTTGGGTCACATATTTGGACAACAACCTTTGAGCGGGTAGGTGCCCGAAAGGGATGCTTTATTGGCAGGCCACCCATGGCTCACTTTAAGGTGGTGCATCAGTTACTTTGAGAACCTGCTTCTCACCACTGACAGCTTCAGTGTGGGAGAGGGGACCGAGTGCTGCTGTGTCTTTGCTGAGTATGGAGTGCGGCCCCCAATTGCTGGAAGAGGCCAGGGGCACAAGGTTTTAAGAGTATTTCTTATTTCAACACAAGGAGTAAATTTTTAAGACTGAAGATCTTGCAGACTAGGGAGAGCAGCAGTTAACAAAAACATGCACAAAATAAACTCAGCTTTTCATGAGACAAATAAAAATAAAATAAAATATTCAAGAGAAACAAAACCCCAGAAAAATGGTAAAACGACAAAAACAACTGCGATCTCTATTTGCAGCCTCCGCCTGCGGCGGCCCCCATCTCCCTTGCCCTCAGCTCTGTGGGGTCAAGGGCTTGGCAGTCCCTTGGGCCGCTTGGCCTCACCCATGCTGGGCTGCCCAGCAGGTCAAGACAGGGCCGGTCAGGGTGGTGCCCTTCTATAGGAGGCAGCTCTGTGGAGCTAGCACTCATTTTTGTAGAAACAGGAGCAAAATAGCAATGCACACAGGAAAAAATATTTTTAAATTACAAGTCAAATTGAGTGACCAAAGTGGCTGTGTTCCCAAAATACCTGGTAATGGTTTCACTTCATAGATTATTTCCTCCAAAAGGGGTAGGTAGGTCCTTTCATCCTTTAATCAAATGACAAACCAGGTAAGGCAAACATAGTTTCCAAAAGAGTTGGTTTATTGAAAGACACATAAAACCAGAATAAATAAAAGTAAGTGAAAAGAATATTACAAAAATAGGTTTAAAAAGCTGAGTCTGGTGGTAACATGCCAGTAATCCTAGCTACCGGGGAGGCTGAAGCAGAAGAATCACCTGATCTCAGGAATTCAAGGCCAATTTGCGCAACACAGCAAGGTTGCAAGACCTTGGCAACTCTCTTTCCCCTTAAAAAAGTGAAACAAAATTAGTCTAACATAGAGTGCTAGTAATGAACCAAACACTTGTGTACTCATGGAAGAAGTATCCCGGTGACCTGGGAGACCCATTGCTTCAAGACAGCACTGGGACTGGTCCACTTTCCCTTCATTGCGTTAGCAGTGAAGTAGCCTTACTCGTTAACTCAGGCAGGAACTGTAGGTGCCACTGACTTACAGAGTGGGAACTGGCAGGGGATGCGTCCCCAGTGGCAGCCCATGGGTGTGAGTATTTACATGCCCGCCTGTGTGTTAGCTCAGCTTCTAGGAGCAGGTGTGGAGGAAAGGATCCCGGACACCAGCCGTCTTGCTTGTGTATCCATGCACAGCCGCCAGTGCAGCTCAGCCAGTCCCTAGGCTCCTGCACAACTTGTGTTACAAGAGAAAGCCCAAAATGGATCTGGTGCTGTCAAAGCTTGTCACGTTAATCGCCATTAAAATACGAGTTCATTGAGATTCAGAAGATGCATAACATGGCCAAGCACACCATACTGCAGGTGCTGCCGTGCCAGGCACCTCTCTCCCAGGTTCCTCAGTGGACTCCACCATGTCTTCCCGTTTGCTTTGGTCACCTGCAGGCACTTGGCACAGAAAGGTCTCCTCGTGGTAAAAATGAGAGCAGTGAGCTCAGGAGCAGTGCTGCCCAGCCTGCTCTCATGTTGGGGACCAGGAGCCTGGGAAGCGGATGTCCACCTGGCCACTAGTCAAGGCTGAGGAAGGCATTGGCTGACTGGGCCACACAGCCACCTCCCAGACACCTCTGTTTGCTGATTCTGCCGGAGCCTCTTGTTTCTTAAGTGAAAGCTGCACATGGAGCCACAGTGGAGCCGGTCACCGCTCCATCAGTCTCTTGCTGCCTGGGCCCGCTCGCCCTGCATGTCACAGCCCCTTTCTGCCTCTGTGGCCAGGTCTCCCTGGCGGGGGTGGAGAGCCGCAGTGTGGGGAAAGCCGGTGCTTCACCTGCACTGATGGGCACCTGATGGCAGCCCAGATCGGACCCAGGTGGCTTGCAAGTTTGGTATTGGATAGGAGAAATGGAAGGAAGGTAGGTATGCATTAGGACTGAGAGACCCTGAAGGGGTTTTTTTTATGGATAATTACTGCCTGACATCACTGCTGTTACGAGTTGCATATTGAGGCAAGAAGTAAGAATGTGTCTTACTTCAAAATTATTACAACATAATTCAAAATAAAAACTTTGGGAGCTTTTCTGATAGCCCTTTGCAAGATTATTTAAGGCAATAAATTTCCTCTGGTAAATTTCTTTGTTAAATCTTAAATGTTTGCGGTATAATTTTTTTCCCTGATTCTTTTTCAGTAGTAAAATAAGAGTTTCTGGGCTGTTTGCTTCCAGGGTGAACTTAGTAGATTTTCTTTAAATCCCCCCTCAATGGAAAACTTCAGTCCCGTTGACTTTTCTGCTACCTTTCATGGATCCCTGTGTTTTTTTCTGGACCTTTCCGCCTCCCTTTTAGCCGAGGACCTCAAACCTGAGCAGAGCTTCCAAGCGAGCACAGCCAACGAGGAAAAGAAAGCAGGCGCTCTCCTCAGATGTCTTGTACAGTCTTCCGTCTCCATAACCTCTCCTCCGTCAAACAGCTTCGAAGGCAGCTTATTTTCCCAAAGCACTTATCAGGAGCATGTGTGTGGAGATTTGGAGCTTTTATTATGGTTAAAGGGGGATTCTAGAGGGTGTTATGTGGTTTAATTTATTGTGACATTGACAGGATGTGACCTCTCTGTGCCTCTTGTTCCGAGGAGGTAATTACAGCGGTGACTGGAAGCCCCCAGTTGGCATGGGCTCTGTTCCTCCCGCACCTGGGGCCCACCGTGCAGAGAGCCAGGCAGGCTGCGTGATTGCAGGGTAACCCGAAGAACCTGCTTCCTAATTGCATCATCTCATTCATTTATCGCAGTGCAGCATCTCAGTGCAGTGACAGCCACATAGAGAAGTATCAGAGATCTGTCAGGCCCAGCACAAGACCACTGTGCTTTGCTGCGGAGGGAATCTGATGCCTATTACATTAGAGTCGGATTCTGAGAGCAATTAAAGTGTGATGGTCTACATAACTTGTGTTTTATATGGAACACTGTTAATTATATTTCCCTCTCCTGGGACTATCCAGAGTGAGTCCTAGAAATTCTATAGTTATCAAAATGTAGCAAAAACAAAAGATAAAAGTATTATACAAAGGGAAATGACCTCTCCAAATGTTCCTTGGCCTTTCAGGGACGTCAGGGGCCTGGTATTTTCCATTAAGACTGTGACTAGTAAAGAGACCAATCTAGTGTCACCTGAATTCTAAATGCATATATGTTTATTATAAAATTTTAAATGTCTCAAATATGTTTTCAAAACCTGTCTACTTTTAAAGTTCAACCTTTGGCTTCCATGGGCTGGACCGCCCTCAAGTACATGGCTGCCTGCCACAGCTGGTGTCCCCCAAATAAAGTGAGGTATTAACCCCAGTTTGTCATTTGCTGTGCAGATGGAAATGTCTCAAAAACAGATGGTTCTGTGTTTCCCCTGACAGCACAGGCACTGGAGGACCGTAATCCGCAGCCTCAGGCTGACCTTACAGACTGATGTCACTGAAAGCAGCGAAAGCCATTTGCTAATTATGCAACTTTCTTGGCACCAGTCGATTTCCTGAGGGAGGCCCCGCATCAGAAGGATGCTATGTGTTCCTGTTACAATTCTGTTTGCAGAGCCCAGAAAGCTATTGTTTGGACTCCACATTTGAATGAGAAGGGCTGGCTGGGTGGCAGGATGGCCCTGGACTTGGCTGCAGTGCTGTGCTGTGTGCCAGGCTGGGGCTCCCTGGTTCCCACGCCCTCCCTCATGCCGTGGTGGGCTGACCCCACCCGCCTGCTGCAGCCACCACTGCTGATGGACAGCTCCCCAAGGCCCATCTGCCCTGCTAAGAGAGAAGGGCACAAGGGAGGAGGGCCAGGCCGATGCAAGATGCCAGGGTACAAGCTTGGGTTTGTTTTTGCTTTATCCAGATTTTAAATCAGAGGCTATTTGTCGATTTTCTTACATAAAAGTCTTAATACCTCAATAAAAAGGTGTTTTTTTTCCCTCTAATAAGAATTTAAAAGCATCCAGGTACCTCCATATACTCCTTAGCACGAGCTAGAAGGCACCCTTTTCCCTGTACTCCACATAACAGTCATAGCCACTTAAAAAGGAAAAAAACTCTCCACAAAATCTCTGGGGACAATTCCTGTTCTGTGAAAAGTTAACTCCACATCCTGGACAGCGTCAGCAATTTCTGTGTATGAATAACTTTTCACGTAGGTTCTAGGATTTTCTTTTGCCATTTTTCATTAGCAGCCTTCTTAACGTTTCCTTTTTGTGGTCTTTAATTTGATGCTTGTAATTTAAAATGAGTTGAAGTGGATGATTTAGCAGTGGTCAAGCAGGAAAGTGTCTGTGACGGAAAGCTGCAGATCTGCAGCTCCCACAGCGGCTTCATGTTCCAGTGTCCACCTCCGGAGGGCAGCAAATGCCCCAGCGCTGTCTATAGAAAACCAGACTGCAGGACAGGTTTTTGCTGTTGAGGATGCAGGACTTTGCAGCCAATCAGAGATTGGGTGGGGGTGGGGTGGGCATAAAATAAGCAGACAAACCCAAGTGATAGTGAATGTGGAGAGTCATTGCCACCCAGAGGCAGAACTGAGCAGCAGTGGGGGCTGAGGGGCTTTCTACTCCTGCTCCACAAGTGAAGAGAGTAGAAGCCTTGGGTCAGGACAAGGACCAGATTGAGGGGAGGGGGGGTGTCTTTCCCAGCATCAGGGCTGGGCACTGACCATGTGAACTCCCCACTCCTGTGTCCTAACACCCAGATAGTATGCGTAAATTTAAAACACAAAAGTACATTTGGTACTTGTTAAGCTCTTAAGCCCAGGAATGACAGATTTATCACTAATTAAACAATAATTGCATTACGGAGCACTGAAAAAAATTGCTTATAATATAAACAACATCTGGTAAAGATTAAAAGAAACAATAATTCTTCCAAGCTCAAATTCATTGCAAGAAACTTGAATGTTTTAAAACAAAATAGATCCTAAAATGTAAGAAGTATATTTACAGTTTTGCATTTAGCATTTTAAAAACAGAAAATAAGAAAGTACTGTAATGAAAACTACATATTTATAAGGAGGCTTTATTTTACATGATACATGTGAAAGATTTCTAATAAGTAGTTTTTTTGGTTTTTTGTTTTTTGTTTTTTTTTTTTTGTCTCTGAGACAGCGTCTCACTGTGCAGTTCAGGCTGGCCTTGAGCTCACTTTGTAGCCCAGGCTGGTCTCAAACACAATGATCCTCCTGCCTCAACCTCCCGAGTGCTGAGATTACAGGCGTGTGCCACCATGCCTGGCTCTAATAAGTAGTTTTAAAATAAATCATTTAACTCAATAGGGGAGTTTACTGTTAAGGTGGGTCTTTTTTCTTTCTATCTTTCTTTCTTTCTTTCTTTTTTTTTTGATTTTGAGACAGGGTCTTGCGATGCAGTCCAGGTTGGCCTCGAACTCACAGCAATCCTCCTATCTCAGCCTCCCAAGGGCTAGGATTATAGGCATGCACACCATGCCCAGGTTGTTGAGGTGGGTCTTAAGAAGACTCTTCATTAAACAGAATTTTTGTGATGAATAGAGTCACCTTTTAATTTATACACATACACTAACAAGGAGGGCTTCCCTTTGGCAGAACGGTGGTTTGGGAGACTTGGTTGAACATAGGACAGGGTGGCCTGGCTAGTGGGTACATTGGAGGGAAAGCCTCAACTGATTTTTTTCCAAAGGATCATTTTCTGCATAGACTATTAAAATGGGCCATAAAAAGAGAATTGACTCCAGAGTTACTGAACTTCATCATTTTCTCACTCATCTGCCTCTTCTGTCTTAATCATAAAGGGAAATAAGTCTATGAAGTTTCAGGTGAAGAAGTCTTCAGGATTTCCTTTTTCCCTCTTGCCTTGTCCCAACTTTTGAATATTCTCCTCCCCATGCATACACACCATCAGAAGACTGTGAAAAATAAGAACTACTTGTTTCTGAAAATTTTCTGTATTCTCAGGCCTTCCCCTGGGTACCAGGGATTGAACGCAGGATCTTGCATATATTAAGCAAGCACTCTACCACTGAGCTACATCCCAAGCCTCTTTTTTTTTTTTTTTTAATATTTGAAATAGGGTCTAATTTAGTTGCCCAAACTGGCCTCGAATTTTCAATCCTCCTGTCTCAGGCTCCTGAGTAGCTGGAATTACAACCATGTGCCATCAGCCTGGCTCCAAGGCCTCTTGCAAGTGGCAGGTGGCTTGTGAGAATCACTGAGTTGGGTTAAAAATGGTGGAGTAAACAAATATTAGGGCCCAAGGTGAAGAACCTATGCTATTTTACAGTTCATGCTACAGAATGGCAAGCTGGCCTTGCCTTTACCTCTTCCCCCCAAGACAGGTAGGGCTAACATGGTTATTGTACATTTCCTCTGCACTGATTTTGTCTTCCCTGGCTTTGCTGAGGGACAGGAATGGTGTGTTTTTCTAGGCAAAGACACCCGGGTAAGCATTGCCGTTCTGAGCACCTGTGGTAGCTCAGTGGCGGCTGGTAGGTAGGCTGGAGGGCAAGTGTCTTGGCCACAGGATATGCGCACCCTGCAGAGCAGCCTGGTCCCGAGGAAGGAAGGCTAAGGGCAGCTCTCCGTCACGGGGATCTGTGGGCCTGCCCATGCCTAGTGAAGTAGGGGCAGGAAGGGCAGAGCAGCTTATCGACGGACTCCTGGCGACATAGTTTCCCTTTACCTAAAGTGATCTACGCGAGAATCACTAGGCCAGATTGGAGAAGGAGAGCGAGCTTTAAAGGGAAGATAATTGGTGGGATGGAGGAAAACAGATGAGCAGATGAAATCAAAGGAAGCTTTTTTTAAAATTGCTGTAGGAAAGATACTCATGCCGATCATGGGCCTCAGAACCGGGGTCCAGGCAGGTTGTAATTCCTGCAGCCCTCAGAACTGGGGTTGCAGAGTGGCTGTGGTGTGTTGCCAGTGTCCCCACTAGACAAAACAGGACACAGGTGAAATGTTTACCTTGTTGCTCTCAGGGAGACTTAGGGGGGGCTTTGGCTTCCAGAGAAGCGCACGTTTAAGCTGTAATTTTGTTTGGAAGATGTTGTTGCTAAGAAAAGCAGTTTAAGTGGATTTTTGTGATTTGATATCACAGGGACACAGCCTCACCTGGGAGCACTCTGATCCTCATGAGGAGCTCACTGACTCTGAAATTACTTGCTCAGGAAGGAAAGTCTCATTTTTAAAAACTGGCACTAAAGCATGCAGATGGCAGAGAACAGCCAGGGTATCCCGGCCTCTTCCCTGATGTAAAAGCAAAGACAGGTTGTGGTACCAGGCTGACAGTAACCATTGGTCTGAAATATTTGGAAAGAATGAAATCTAAGTGGAGAGTCCATCTGTATGGGGAGGACAGGCAGATTCTGCACAGACTGGCGACATCTGAAACATTGACTGAGCTGTTTTGCTGGAAAACGCTGTGTAAGGGGAGAGGGCGTCCCAGCTCTCCCTCTACCTTGGAAGCATGAGAACGTTTGTTCTTCCTTCCCGTGCTTCCGTGGCAGCCCCAGCCTGCCGCCTCTGGGCATCCTTGCCTTTGGTGTTTAAAGTGATCCTCGGTAGCACCAAACCTGGAAAGCGGCTGTAGGGTGCTTAGGCCGTTTAGAAGTGTTTTACTGTATCATTTCCAATTCCAATCTTACTTTCTGTCTGTGTGTTTTCAGGCTCTGAGTGTCCGTCTGCCTGTGGGCACATAGCACTGCTGTTGGCAATTAAACACTCTCCTAGAGAAATTTGGAAAAATTGAGTTCTGGCAAACTTAGCTGAATCGTATTTCTTTTCTTTAAGACTTACAATATTCTTTTCCCTTGTTTGATTTTTTTGCCCATTATGAAAACATTGAAACTTTTATGATATTTTCTGGGCATATATCCAGTAACCTCTTAATAACTGTTATTATTTACAGGGAGGATTAGAAGCAAAAAGATTAACTGACTGGCTGAGATCAAAGCCAAGAAATGACCTGCCTTTGCTCTGCTGAGTTACTTTTTTAAGTAGATAATACATTTATCTGCGAGAATTTCAAGTTGGTTTCTTTTAGATAAAAAGTGCACATCAGTGGAGGATTAGAGATTATGGATCACTTTATTAAAGAGTCATATATTTAATCTTGCAAATTACAAATCTCTCTCCTTCAAATAAGAAAGCCATCACCCCATCATTTGTACAAGGAGTGATGTTCATGCCTGGAGCCTTCTGTGGACTGTAGTGGCAGCCTGCAGACACTAGATGGCGCACACTCAATGTCACAAGTTGCGATGCCAGGCCCGAAACGCAAAAAAGCAGGAAGTGCCAGGGGTGGTACCAGGCTTTATCCCAGAACATCCAGAAAGCTGTAGAGGAGGAGATGCCCTGTCTTCTTTTTTCTTGTTGATGGGAACTATAAAAGGTGTTTCACAAAGCTATATCAAGTGTAATTTAATTGAAGAAATTCCCTTTGGAGCCTAACCCGCTAATTTTTGGATGGTACCATAAAATATCTGTTTTATGACATATGGGCATCTGCATCAGATCTTGCTCTGAGCTCTGGCAAAAAAAATATGAAACTTATTGAGGCCCCTACCTGGTCCTAGGAGGCCAGCCTCTGTAGATCACAACATAGCCTAGAAGAAGCCGGGTTTCTTTCATCATTCAGGATAATGTTATCATTTTTTCTTTCATTAATCCTCCTCATACTAAACAACCAAAGCTGCTAAACTAATAGTGTAATAATATTATGTTATTTAGTCCAGAATGGGAGAGGTTACTGGGTTCCTCAGCAAAAATTCTAAATGATTATGGACTCAGGACAAATAACTGAGAACAAAAAGCTGACCAAGACCTGACTCTGAGACACTTCGAGGCCACTTGAGGAAGTCAGACACAGGGACACACTTAAGGAAAGTTAGTACCACAAGTAGGTTCTGTGTCTTCACTCTACTGCTAGAAAAATTGGCCATTAAACTTCTTTTTTTCTGGATAATATGGATTTGCTTTGAAAAATGTGGGCCATCCAAGAGAACCACTGTTGGCATGTTTATCTGTACATTCCCATACTAGCTGTTCTTTTTCTTGCCCAAAGAGATCTGCCTGATAATTCCAAGTTCCTATGGCTTATTCACTTTCTTATGGTCTTTCTGTTTTACAGCCTCAGGCAGCCTGCCACCCCGCCATATTCAGAGTTGTTGATGAAATGTTCAGGTAACTATTATGCTGTTTTTGCTAGTGGTTGATACAAAAATGTTCAGCTTCCAAATATGAATTTAAAAATCTGTAGTAGCCTCTGGCTACACCATAGATAAGTTAAAATTTTTATTCCTTCTTATCTCACTGAGCTTTTTGTTAATTAGAAGTTGAAAATCAAATCAACATATATTTAAAAGTATATGCCTAAGGATTAAGATGACTTTCTCTTTAACCTTTTAAAATTCTAATAATAATGCATAAAAGCAGAGTTGAATTATATTTTTGTCATGAAATAGAATTTTTCTCAGATCAGAATAAAGTGTGGCAATATACACCCTTCACCACATGAGGGCTGACCAATCTTTGTAAAGGACAAACCAAAGAAGCTAAGAAAAAGAAACACAAAGCCATTCTTAACAGAGTTCTTCTGAAAAGCAGAGTGAACCGTGCACGTTACCTTACAGTGTGTTAATTTTTGGTTTGACAACGTGAGTCCTTCCTGGGCAGTGCGTTGGATTCACAGTAGGTAAAAGGCAAGGCGGTCCCTGTACACTAGTTTAGGTTGCGGCCAGCAGTTCCTGGAGGTGTCAACCATGGAGTCTTAATAAAGATCCCTTAGGGGAGCTTGTCACCTAGGAGTGTTCGAAGCCTCTCGGGGGACTGGGCATCTGGGTGGGGACCTGCCTACACCCTGCCCAACCTATCCGCAGCAGGTCTAGGGAAGGGAATTTGTATGTCAAGGAATGACTCACCACTTGGGATCTTCTTGAAACCAACCATAAGCCACTTGTAAATGACCACGGAAATAAGAAGGTGGGAATGTGTTTCTAAGTTAAAGCTAGCCAAGTTTGAGATGGCTTTTTAAACAAACATAAAGAAAAGTTAATTATATGAAAATGCATGGAAACCAAGCCAGGTATTCCAAATACACCTGCATTCTCTAGCTCTGTGCTAATGGGTTTGACTGAGCCATTTTACCCTTTTAGGCAGCTGTATCACTACTTACAGAAGCAAACTGTATGCTGACGTCAGGGGTCCTGGCCTGTAGTGCGCGGAGGCCGTGAGAAGTGTGCAGGCCAATGTCAAGGGCTATGCAGTGCTTAATGACTCAGGAACAGAGAGACAGAGTGCTCTGAGCTCTGCACCCTGCAACCTAAAACACTTAGAAAAGGGAGTGACCAGCTCCTCCTGCCTTCACTGCCGCAGGTGAAGGACCGAAAAGCAGCCCCGCTCCTCCTTTCCTTCTTGTCCAGCTTGGTGGGTTTGCTGTCTTCAGTCATTCACTGTGTTGTGCTCTGGCTGGTGGTTGTTCAGGTGTGCAGTCCTGGAAACCGACGGAGCCCCAGAAGTCCTAGCCGCTACTCAGATGTTCACACGCTGCTTTGTAGAAGCTCTGGAAAAAGAAAACAAGCAGGTTTGTTATACTGCATGTATTACTCATTAACCCCAGGAAAAAGGAGGCTGTGAAGAGTATTTGGCTAATCATCTGAAGTAACACTTTATTTTCAGAAATCTTTAGGTGGTTGTTTGGCTTGCTTTTATGGCCCTGGGGACTGTAGGGCTTTATGCATGCTAGGCACATACTGTCAGTGAACTACAGCCGTAGCCCTCTGTTTAGAAATTTTAGCTTGGCGTGATGGCACACACCTGTAATCCCAGCACTCGGGAGGCCGAGGCAGGAGAATCGTTGGGAGTTTGAGGCCAGCCTGGGCTACCAGGTGAGCTCAAAGCCGGCCTGAAATACATAGCAAGACCCTGTCTCAAAAAGACAAAAAAAAGAAAAACAAAAAAAATTTTTTGACGGACTGCTTTGCTCAAAAAGAAAACTTCCAAGTGAATGCCCTAGCAAATATAAAACCATTTTAATTGAAAATGAGTCAGGGTCTTTCCTGTCTGCCCTGGGCCTGGTGCTTAGAAGCGTCCATCTACTGCTGTCGGAGTCTTTTTGTGCCCGTATGGACCGTACCAGAGCTGATTCCCCTGCCGTGTGTTACACACTGCACCTCGGCCAGTGAGAAGAGGCACCCTGCGGTCTAACTGGGATGTGCTGTGGGAGCTGCTACTTCCACAAAGCAGTACTGACCCTTCTTAGTGCTGAGCATCCCATTCCTGCCAGAGGATGGAGGAGAAAAGGGAGCTGGGTTACAGGGCAGGGAGATCTCTGGTAACTGCAGATGAGGAGCAAAGAACGGAAGGACCAGGCGGCGGGTCACATGCCATCAGTGAGGCAGGTATCTTAGTCACCTTCTTGTTGCTAGGACAAAGTATGTAAAAACATCCAGAGCTTAAAGGAAAAGAGTTTTATTTTGGTTCATGGGTTCATTCCGGCGTTGGCTGACTTCAAGGCAGGAACAGGGTGGCAGAGGGGCATGGCAGAGGACAAGGGGCTTCATCCTGCGAATGCCAGGATGCAAAGAGAGAAGGGAGAAGCCAGGGACAATATACTGTCCTAGATCATGCCCCCAGCGGCCTGCCTCCAACCAGGCCTCCCTCCCAGCAGCACACTCAGTGCAGAACTTAGCTCCAGATGGACCCCTGATGAGTAAAGCACCCTGTGACCCAGTCCCCTTGCACACAGACTGCGTGACGTTTTTGGTCTAAACCACAACGAGAGGACTCCAGGGCCCTCTTGGCAGGTGCTGGGCAACAGGCGCCAAAGGCCATTTACGGAGTAACCGTGTGGAATAGGAACTTTCCTACCAGAGAGCTTTCGCCTTTGGGCACTGTAATTGACGGTGCTGTCTCAGGACCACAGCAGCGTTTGGGTCGCAGTTTGCCTGTTCCGAGTGGCCCTATGCCATGTCCTGCCTGGGCAGAATGGCGCACTTGCTCGTGACACCCTCTGCAATGGGATAGGGCAGAGGTAGGAGGCAGGGCCCCACTGAAAGCCCCCACGCCCTCAGCTACAGAACCTGCTCCGGGTTTAGCAGATGCTCCTGCTTTCTAAGGCAGTGATAAACGTTCATGGTTTATTTTCCCTTACCCCCTTTCCCTGAGAAGGCAGCTAGACTGTAGCAAGCAGCCTTACCGGCAGTACCAAGCCTGGAATTGGGGAGGGGAGCTTGGCTGAAGGCACTGGCTGGCACTCACTATTATTTGGCGGTAGAACTACAAATATATTTTGTCCTCCCTCATACGTTCCTTGTATGCCCAACTAGGAACTGTGCCCCCACAAACCCAGGCTCCCAGGACACACTCAGGCTGGGGCGGCGGCTGTGAGGAGGGCGGTTTCGCCCGAGCTCCTCGGGCCCCTTGGCTTTGCTGAGTCTCAGCGTTGCCCTTGGGCGCAGTGGGTTTGGGTGGGGATTGCAGTTGCGTTTTCTGTAGAACAGGATCCTGACCAGGCTGTGAGTGTAGGGCCTTGGGGACCACACACTGGGTCCCAGAGTGAGCCAGGGCAGGGGTCCAAAAAGAAACAAGAATCAGTCATCCTCACCTTTGTCTCAAAAAAAGTGTTACGGGGTATCTAATGTCCCCCAATGCCCCATGTGTCACAGGTGGAACTTTCTGGAGGTGGCAGAATCTAGAATGTGTGATACTGGGATTGATGCGCTGTGATGCTAGGGTTAAGGGCGCCCCACCCTGGGTGTCACTGCGACCCACCTGAAGGGACAGGATATGAGGGACAGAGAGAGGGCTGCTGCTGTCACTGCTAGTAACTGGCTGCTTGCTGCCTCTTGCCTTCCACCATAACCTGCTTTTTCTCCTCTGTGATGCCCCTCTGCCGTGCCAATCTGCCTGCCAATTGTGGACTGCAACCTCTACAAGTTATAAAGTAAACCTCTCCTCTTACAGGTATTGGGTATTTTGTTTCAGCAACGAGAAAAGTCACTGAGAGATCAGTGGCATCTCTCCTTTGCAGAGGCTTTCATACACACCCGGCGTTCCCTGCTTCCTGGGCCCGCTGCTGCCTGCCTGCATTTCCCACTGGTGGCAGGTCTCCACAAGCCCTGCTCCCCTAGAGCCCACTTGTAGACTGCTTGGTCCCGAAGCCTGAGTCCTGTCACACTGGGGCCAGGCCTGACTCAGTTTTCTTTCTGAGCTTCAGTCATTAAAACCCTGTTCTGTTTATTTTTGGTTGTTTCTGTACTTTGTAAAACAGCAGCGCACCGTGCATACCCTTGAGAGACTTGCCCTTCCACTGGGCGCATTACAGAGATTGCCGGGCAGCAGCATCACTGCCCAGGAGTCTGTCGTGCGGACGTCTGCAGTGGCTCTGGGTGGGGCGTTCGGTCTGTCCCAGGGCTTCATTTACTGTTACCAACACCATTGTTCTGGACAGTCTGGGAGATCTTAGGAGCAGGAGCGTCTGCCAGGTGGGTCCTGAAGGTGGGGTACCTGCATGCACTCCCAGCAGCAGTTCACAAGAGGCAGCGTTAATCCACATTCTTCCCTGTGGTCCAAAATGCTGTCCCACTGCTTCTCATTCTCTTTTTGCTCTTTCCTCTCACCCGTCCATCGCCCCTTGGACAGTGAGCAAGAGGTGCAGGTGGCAGAGAAGCCACTTCTTGTGAGCTTGGAGGAGCCCTCGGGACAAGCAGCCAGTTAGCTCAGGTTCAAGTCCCAGCAGTGGCAGAGTCAGACCATGGACTAGACTAGAGTTCCCACAGATAAAAATTGTTATGTCGGGGCAGAATATTTTCTAAAATCTGTTGGAATGCACTAGAAGGGGCCTGCCAAGGTAGACAGACACAGGAAAGGATTCATGCCTTGGAAGGGACAGGGCTGGAGCAAGCCCCTGCTTCTCCTGGTTGTGGCGGCTGGGGGCACCCGGACTCAATCCATCGACCTAAGGGGAAAGACAGCGTGGGCTGCCAGAGGGAGGGAGAAACAGATGGGACAAAAGAAAGCTGCATGAAAGATGGACCTAAACTCAGACAGCAAAAAGTGTATTCATTACAAAAAGTCCATGAAAATAAACCAGATATTCTAGTAAAAAAGGCAGAGAGATGAGATTGAAATTTTTTAAAAACACTGTATGTTTTCCAGTGGCCTGTTCGAATGATAAAGTTACAGATAAATAGAAAATAAAAGGAAGGAAAGAGGTATAAGTAGTAATCAAACAGTAACAAATCAAATAGTGATCACAGGCAAACTGAACGTTGTTCCCATCTATTGACAGCAGATGAAGCAACTTCCAGGCAAGGAGTGTACCAGAAAGGGGGACATTTCCCAGTAACAGAACAGTCCCGTCATCGAGGGCAGTACCAGTTATACGTGGACATGTGCCTAGTAATAGAGTTTCAAAATGCATGAACAAAAGCTATCAAGTAAAGGAAGAAATAGATCCATAGTCACACATAAAATACTTAGGAATATAGCAAGAGATACATGTATATGTTTTCTAACTAAAAACTGCAAAGCATTGCTGAGAGCAACTAAAGTCAAGTTTAAAGAAAGCAAAACCGTGTTCATGAGCTCTTAAGATGCCTGTTCTCCAAATGGACCAGTTGCTTCGGTAATTCCACTTGGTCCCAGCAGGCATTCAAAAATGGACATGGAAAGCTGGTTGCGGTTGGTGGTACACACCTATAATGCCATACTCTTGAGATGCTGGGGCAAGAAGTTCACAAGTTCAAGTCCAGCGTGGGCAATTTAGCAAGACACTGTCTCAAAACAAAAAAGGGCTGAGGCTGTAGCTCAGTTCAAAGGCCCTGGGTTCAGTCCCCAGTCCCCCATCTCCCAAAAAAAGGAGAAATTGACAAGCAGGCTTAAAACTTACACAGAGTCACTGTTGGTGGGCGTATAGACGGGCACAACCACTGTGGAAATAAATATAGAGATTCCTCGAAAAGTTTGGATTCAAGGTTCCCTTCAACCCAGCTATTGCCCTTCTGGATATCTTCCCAGAAGAACTGAAACCACCATACCACAGCAATATATGTGCACCCATATTTATAGCAGCACAATTTGTCATAGCTAAATCTTGAAAACAACCCAGATGCCCATCAGCCAAGGAATGCATAAAAAAGACGTGGTTGGTTTATACAATGGAGTACTACTCAGCCATAAAAAATTATAGATTTGAGATCTTTATAGGTAAATGGATGCAGTTAGAGACCATACTCAGAAGTGAAATAAATCAGACTCACATGTGTAAATATCATATTGTCTCCCTCATGTGAGAAACTGAAAAAGTAAATAAGGACCAAAATGTATAATAGATATTGTAAAATGGGAAGAAATTGTTGAAAAGGAAAAAGGAACTAGGGTGGGGGAAGGTAGAAAGGAATGGAAAAGGAAAAAAACACAAATATTTATACTTCTAACTTCTCTTAGTTCATTCAAAAGAAAGGTTTGTGCTAATATCATTTGGAGAATCTTTTATGCCCCTTGTACTCTGAGTAACTACTTTGAAGATAACAATATCCAATGTATTAACTATTATTACTCTGCTATTATTTTGTTTTGAAATTTTGTTTTATTTTTTTCATAAAATAAAAAATAAAATGAAATAAAACTTACATGGAAAGGCAAAGGCTCTACTATATCCTGAACAATTTTGAAAAACAAAAGTAAAACACAATCAGAGTACCGGATTTTAAGACTTAAAGCTACAATAATTAAGAGTAGCGAATTGGCAAAACAACAGGCACAGGTCAGAGCAGGCCTGATACAGACTTATGGGGAAGGCAGCTGATTTTTGGCAGGAGTGCCAGGGCAATTGAGAGGGGGAGAGGGCAGTTCGCCTCCTGCCCGGGGTGGGAGTAACTGGGTATCTGTGTGGGCAAAGGTGAACCCCAGGGCTTCCACCTGAATGTTCAAGCTACAGTGATTCTAGTCGACTGCGTAGTAGAAGGTCTTTACTGATGTTGGGGTAATCCAGCATTTTTTCAGGAAGAGATACAGTAAAAGAAGCATTAACCGTTCAAGAAAAATGAATAAATTTAGACTTCAGTACAACTTAAAACATTCTTTGATAGATATCGCTTAAGAAAATGAATGAGCTAGCTCTAGGTGGAAGTATTCATGGCATGGACACCTGGTAGAGGACTGTGTCCACAACATAGGATGGACTTCTGGGGCTTCCTGGCAGCCTCGCTTTTAAAAATAGACAAAAGACACGAATTGGCAGTAAACACATGAAAATGATTCAGCATCAGTTGCTTCCAGGAAAACCCATGATGAAGTGGCCATGAAGCAGGCCTAGGTGAAGGTCGCACGCCCCAGGAAGGGGGAGTGAGAGGCGTGGCAGCACCGGGGCTGGTGAGCGTGCGTAGCAGCTGGCCACGCACTCCCTCTTGCTGGCCGTCCGAAACTGCGACCCCAGCGGGGCCGTGCATTGAGTGAACGAGCACCGGCGGGTGATACAGTAGTTCCTCTCTCACGGTGCTCAGTCAGGAGCGTGGAAACACCGTGCTGCCAAGACACAGAGCCAAACGTGAACTGCAGGTTTATGCGTAACGGTCCCAAAGCAGAAACAGGGCAGATGCTCTTCAGTGGGGCAGAGGATAAGCGGATAACGGTGTGTACGCTATTCATTCGGTGACTACTTCTGAGGGAAAAGAGCTAACAGGGTGGACTCCTAACATGGATTTTTCTTTTCCTGTACTGGGATCAAATCAAACCAGCACCTCTGCATTAAGCAACATCTCCAGCCCTTATTTTTAATTTCTATTTTGACTTAGGGTCTTGCTAAGTTGCCCAGGGTAGGCTCAAACTTGTGATACTCCTACCCTAGCCTCCCAGAGCACTGAGATTACATGTGCCACCAAGCATAGTTATGTGGATGAATCTTAAAAAAAAAAAAAAGTTGAGCCAAAGGATCCAAGGAAAACAGAAAAAGAATAAGTATGATTCCGTGTACATGAAACTCAAGAATAAGGAAAACTAGTCTCTCATGTTGAAATCATGATATTGTTGGGGGTCAGGTAGGTCGGACTGCAGGAGTCCAGGCACTTTGAGGGAGATGGAGAAGTTCTGTGGGGTATTGGGGGTGCTGCTCCGTGGACCACACACTCACCTGTCCTCCTCAGACTGTACACTTAAAGCATATGTACTTCATGCTGTCTAGAGTTTACTTGGTTTTTTTAAGTACTTTAAGGCCTCCACGTCTTCAGAGGCACAGGCTGCCGTGGCTGTTGGGCCCTGTGAGAGCGTGAGCACTGCTGTTTTATGTTTTATGCTCAGAACTGCTTTGGCATCTCTGACAGAAAGGCGGTCTATCTGTGTATAATTGTGTCTGTGTGAGGTGTAGAATTCATAAAGACATCCACAGCATAACTTTATTTTTCTTTAAGTCTCAAAAGTGACTTTAAAAGGGTTTAATTTTCTGAATAATATTTATAAAGTTATTAGAAAATTTTTTAATGTTTAAGAAAATATTCTGAGTACAGTGGGTCTTTTTTGGACAAAGGAGGCAGGATTTTGCATTTTCTAAAACCCCTTCTAACGCTGACACTCACATAATTTTGAATTTTTGATCCTGTTTTAGCTGAAGTTTGCGCTCAAGACCTACTTTCCTCACCCCTGTCCTGCCCTCGCCACAGTGCTGCTGCTGCAACCCCGAGGTGAGTTTAGTGCCTCTGCCGGTCCAAAGAACCCAGGGGAAGCATGCTGGCCAGCCGCTCCCTGAGCCCTCGTCTGCCCCTTGAGGGCACTGGCCTGGGTGTGCCCAAGGCCCGCTTTCCTCCTGGAGTCCCACCTCCTGTGGGCTCGGACCTGAGAATCTACGCCCTCCCAGGTCTGGTCGCCCAGCAGGAGGTGGCGGGAAGGCCCCTGGGCTTGCTCGGGCAGCCCGCCTCAGCGCGCAGGCTCTGTGCTGCCGGTCAGGCCGCGGCAGGCCCGAGCCCGCGGGACCCTAGCCGGGGTGAGGGGCCTCACCCGTTCCCGCCGCTTTTGCTCCGCGCGGTGTTGTTGCAGAAGAAAAGAGGGAGCGATAGGCGACGCCAAGAGCGTTTAGGAGAAAAGGCACATGGTCAGGGCAAGAGCGGGCTTTGAGGTAGTTTAGTAACACGCTGTATTAGGCCGCAGCCTGTTCCGGTCTCATGTACCAGCCCTCTCCAGCCGGCCATTGCCTTCATTGAACACGTCTGTGAGCCTGTGCATAAGCACTTCAGACGTGGAGAACGAAACCTCTCCCACAGCCTGCGAGCCATAGGAAAGGCTGCACTAACCCAGCAGGAAAGCTCTGCTCCTGACTGTGGAAGGGGGCGAAGGGGAGGTCAGGGGAGAGGAGGGGCCGTCACATTCCCCTTGATGCCAGTCTTGGCCTGCCTTCTCCCCAGGACCTGAGTGAGAAGATATCTTCAAGGGGTTCTGGGGATCAGCTCAGTGCTGGAGCACTTGCCCAGCGTGTGCAGAGCCCTGGGTTCCACTTCCAGCCCCACAGGGCCGTGGGTGCAGGGGAGGGGTCTGGTTCCAGAAAGTAGATTCAAAGTCTTAGAGCATGTCACAAAGTCTAGTTCCTCTTTCTTTCTCTCTTTTTTTTTTTAAGAATATCTCAGTTAGAGCCAGGAGTGGTGGCACATGCCTGTAATCCCACCACTCAGGAGGCTGAGGCAGGAGGATTGCCATGAGTTCGAGACCAGCCTAGACTACATAGTGAGTCCAGACCAGCCTGAACTACATAGTGAGACCCTGTCTCAAAAAAGAAAAAAAAAAATTTCAGTTCTCACTTGATGTGACTCATCTGACACTGTTTTCTTAGATGCCAGAGAAGGGATGGTTGTAGCCTCAGTGAGATCTCTGGGTAATGGTTAATACAGGAAAACTTTATCATATTAATGAAACAGAAAGGTCCAGAATGTAGCTCCTGCAGTGGGGTCATGTAGACAGACCTTGGGTCATCCTTCCAGGGAAGCTGACCAGGCTCCAAAAACTGGACTGGAATTGAGGTTCCTTAAGTTTCAAAACCTACAAACAAATGACTGGGAGGTATGTGGCTGGGCCCAGCCTGTCCCCCGTACTCTCTGTGTGACTGTTCTGGGTATCGGCAGAATTGGCACTGAGCAGAAGCACAGAGCCTCCTGTACTGTTCATAGAACTATCATCTGCTTATATTGCTTTTGGACAAAACAGATGTCATGTTTGCAAATGGAACTGAGTTTTCTTAGTAAAATCCACTCATCAGAACTTCGTTTTGTGGGCTGGGGATATAGCTCAGTGGCATAAGCACCTGCTGGCAAGTGCAAGGTCCTGAGTTCGATTCCCAGTACCAAAAAAAAAAAAGAACTTTGTTTTGTGTCCATGGTGAGGGCTTAGGGGCATAAAACGTGATCACTCTTGGGCCCTTGCTATACAGGATCCATGAGAAGGGGGAAATAAAAGAAGTATCTTAGTAACTAGTAACAAAAAGAAAGTGAATAATGCCTTCCAGAGGCTACGAGTTAAGAGTCATGGGAGTTCAAAAGAGAGCGAGCTACAGGGTGCCCTTTAGTTTGGAGAAGGGGTCCTCATCCCTACAGTATCTTTCTTACGTATCTGATCATGTGACTACATGGAAACCTTTTGCAGATGTTGATTAGAACTGCAGATACATGCATGCTCAGATGTGCTTAAAACCACAGGGTAATTGTCAAGCCAGAAAACCTTACTCAGGAAAAGACGTTTGCATAACACCCGTGTTTTTTTTTTTTTTTTGCTCCTGTATCCTTAACTATAAACCTGAAATCATATTCTGAATTCATCACAACCGCGGACATTTTAAACAGTTGCCCAGTCCACTCCTAATTCCTTTTTGGTGATATTAGTACATGTCCATGTATTTTGAAATCACAAATTATTACGATGGCATAAGGGGTGGGTAGGTGGAAAAGGCAAAGCAGGCGCATCACTGACAAGGCAGTTTGAAGCCCCAGGCAGCTTATGTAGTTGGTACCTGCTGCCACAAACCCAGGTTAAAGATGCCTTGATGTCTGCTCTGTTAACACTGATGGACATTCTTCCCCAGGGTCAGAGGGAGAGCCTGGCTGGCAAGCATGGTGTGGGCTCCACAAACCAGGAAAAACAGGCATCTCCCCAAAAACACTTCCCAGCGTAGCTTCGGAGAGCTCCAGGTGGGGTTGGCTTTTGCTCAGTCCCACTAACTCCCTCTCTGCCCCAGACACCCCACAGGACTGCCGCCTTCAGCTTCTGCAGCGTATTTCCCAGATGCTCCGAGAAGCGGTGGAAGACCAGGCTTGTGGGTGAGCAAACACTGACCGCTTAGGCCAGCCTCCAGGTGGCTTCCCTTCACCCTCCTCTTCCCTGACAGGTGAGGGCCTTCCTGATCCTCGCCGGACCAGTGAGCACTGTCACTGTCCAGGGACGGCAGAGAAGGTGGCAGGATCACATGCTATACACAGGCCTGTGTGGAGCTGGCGCCGGTCTTGCTTTAGAGCACAGCGCTGAAAAGGGCAGACCCTAGGAAAAGCAGTGTCCACATGCAGGGGACCTGGCCAAGTAGATGGAAAGGCGTCTCTGGTCCGCAGGTCTGCACCTCTCAACAGAAGGAAATGCTGGACTCCTGCGCCCTAGAAGGGAATATCCCATGTGTTAGTTTTCCTTAACCCCCTTCTTTTACATAAAAGTTATGCATGGTTTTCTTCCTCCTCTTTAGTAAGTCTCCAAAAGTAGAAGATCAATTCTAGCGTTAACACCTAGTAGCATGGTATTCTTTATACATGTGATCTCCTCATATGCTGTCTTCCCTAAAGAGCTCGCATGCAGCTGTGCTGTGTTCTCCCTCTGGTGTGCTCTGACTCACGCATGTGCAGCGTGTAGATGACCTTGTATTCGTCTGTGCTGGTCTGCTGGGGCTATCTTATCCGTCCCTCTCCTGACCCTTCTCTCTCCAGACTGGTGTCACTTCTGAGCCGACACAGAGCACTATGGGTACTCTGTGTCTGTACGCACTGACCGAGGGTCTCGGTGCCATTCTGTTCTCCCGATTGGGTTTTTGACCAGCAGGGAACAGATGGAGGGAACTGGCAGCCAGATGGGATGAGCGCACCAGCTGCGTTAAGCATCCTCCCCTGGCCCTTCCGGGTGTCCCTGTGGGAGAGCGGGCCTAGTGCCCTGCCCTCGGGGCTCCTCCCCTCTTCTCAGCCTGGGGTCCCCTGCAGCAGACTCTGAGAGGAAGCACGGTCCTTCTCCTGGGTTGGTCACGGACGGGCTGGCAGAGGCAGGGCTTGGCAGATGGAATGGGGCCTATGCTCAGCACGCTTACGTGAGGTCACCTCCAGGGAGCACATGGGAAGCCCCGGGACTCCGAGACATCGGAGCCACCTGCTGTCAGCATGGCCCTCGAGTTTTAGCTTGACCTAGGGATGAGCTGCTCCCCCTCTGTTGGGAACAAGGAAACGAGGCTGAGATGCCCACCCTTCCTTTCCTTCCCTTGTTCTGCAAACTTGGTTTCATAACATTTAATCATGTGTTCTCAGGAAGGACCCAGACAGCAGAGCCAGAGAGACGCTCACAGGATGGTGTCTGGGGCAGGGAGATCCCTGGGCCACACAGAGGGCCACACAACAAGTCCTGCATGGAGGTGCCACAGAGCAACCAACACACCCTACTGTCACTCCCCCAGGGCAGCAGGGTGCGCAGCTGCCCTGCCCTCAGCCATCCGTTTTCCGGGGCGGGGGGCGGGGCTCACAGCTCCCAGTTTCCAGTTTCCAGGCCCCGGGAAGAGGGCCTGGCTCGGAACAGTCTCTCCCCTCCAGCGCAGAGCACGTACAAGGATATGAGAGAGCGCTGTGCATGCTCACTAAAGATTCACCTGCTGGACACTGGCTGGCACCTGGCATCTTGTCAGGAAGGGAGCGGCACATTTCTGCCTGTGCCCACTCACACCCCCATCCTGAGGGTAGAAGCCGGCAGCCTTCTCTGGTCCACGTCAGGGCTCCCAGAGCCACCCTTCTTTGCTGTACCACCGCCTGGGGCGCCCCCCTGGATGGGAGGGCACACTCCAGCTCAGCTCAGCCGTGCACACTAGGGGGAAGGCAGAGCTGCCCTGTGGTGGTGCTCCTGCGGGTCACTGTCCCTGGTCTCCTTTTCCTGTACTCACTGAAGGTACTTGGATATAAGGACTTAACTGTCCCAAAGTCCTCACACATGAATGACCTGTGACTGGTTCCAAGTGGCACTCAGATAAGTTTTCTAACTTGTGCGCCTTGTAGACCACCCTTCATCATCGGTACAGTTTAAGGTAGCCCTTTGCAAACATGTCAGTTGCTTTATCAACCAAAAGGAAAGCCAGGTGCAGTGGCACATGTCTATAACCCCAGTTAGTTGGGAGGCTGAAGCAAGAAGATTGCAAGCTTGAGGCCAGCCTGGGCAACTTAGCAAGATCTTGTCTCAGAAAACTAGAAAGAAGAACCAGAAGGAAAAAGCAGTAGAGTTGCTGGCTGCCATGTGTCTTGGCTCTGTTCCAGGTCCCCCCGAGACCCCTTTGAGAGCTGGTTTTTGTTCATTCACTTTGGAGGCTGGGCTGATGTGGCAGCTGAGCAGTTACTGAGGTCAGAAGCAGAAGCCCCCGCAGAAGCTCTGCTGTGGCTCCTGGCCTTCTACTACAGACCCCTGGACTCCTGTCAGCAGAGAGCGCAGACCATGGTAGGTGACAGGCCCCAGGAGCAGGGCAGCGGTTCAGGTGGTTACCTTTCACTGACCCCAGCCCCTGAGCACAAGGGCAGTCTAAGAATGGGTGGATGCCTGTGTGGACAACCATGGATATGCTCCTCCCTCCGCAGCATGGCCTGGAGAACTGCTGCTACCCTGTGCTGTCAGCCTGCCTCCCTCTCCTGGGACCTTCTCTGTCTCCTTGCTCAGCAGCCGTCTGCTCTCATATACCTAGTGCCCTGCCCCAGGCCTCAGTCCCCCCGGGTCCCATGCAGGGCTGAAGTTCCTCCTAACCAGAGCCCTTGCCCACTGGGATCCCTCATTCCCATGCTGGCCTGGCCGCCCTGATTCCCTCTGCTCAGGCAGCAGGGCTGCTCCTCACCAGCTCTGTTCAGATCTCTTCCTGGCATGATCACGTGACATTAGCCACTCCTTCCGAAAAAGGACTCCGTCATTTTCTAAGTAACAGAGCCCCTAACTACAGGATAGGGTCACAAGGGCGAGCACAGCTGGTATTTTATGTGGGACACAGTAATTCCAGGAAGCTGTGCTTTGATTAAAGGCACTGGTACCTCCCTTGCAAACATTTATTTGCTGGTTTTTAAAACTTCAACCGCAGTGTTTGGGGCTGATTTTAATAATTAAAGGGAACAGGTTTCATTATGTACAGAACAATGCTCCTATTTGCTTTGTATTTTCTGTTATTTGAAAAAAGCAGAGACCAGTACAAATGTTTGTGTATTTTGTTTGTTTAAAAGCTTGATGGCAGGGGAAAGAAAAAGTTTTAAATTTTAAAAAGGTGAAATTTAAGGATAATGTTTTGGATCAAAATAATAAAACACTTTTTAGAAAATTTTTTCATAATCTCCATATATATTGGAGGATTGCTATCTGATTAAAAACAAAGCCTGCTATCCCTTTAAAATATCACATTAACAAAGGAAAATCCTAGTTTGCTTTTCATCATCTCATTTTTAACAGTAATAATTAAGATGTATGAACCGCTCCTAACTTCTAAAGCCCCTTTTATATGCATTTCATATTTGATTCTGTATAAACTTAAGTTGGTAAATATGTGTTAAATTCCATGTGGATCATAGACACTGACAAAGAGAGACTCAGTTTTAAAGTACAAAGGAATTGTCCAATATGATTAAATTTCTAGAAAGTTCTGATTTGGCATAACTGACTAGTTAACTTGGACTTGGGGGGCTCTTTGTTTTTCTTTAAATAAATCTATGCATAGTTCTTACTCAGGAGATGCAGAGATGCTTAGGCATCTTGAATAAAAGAATGCGTTAGGAGTAGTTCTTGGCCGTCCCATCAGAGGCAGCCATCCGCCCGTGCAGGAAGCCAGGGCTATGTCTGTAATGCAGAGCTGGTTCCTCCTTGGTGCCAGGCCTCAGGTGTTGGTGTGTGTGACACCCAGGAGGAAGCATACCAAGCTTAGCTAGCAGTAAATCCCTCTGTGCCCCTGAGCTTTGAGAGCTCTGATCCCTGAAAGGTCTGTGCCCTTAGAACACAGTGAACTGTGTTAGGAAGTATGATCACTTGTGCTTTGATGGGCCTTGGACATAGCTGGGCCATGATGTTACTTAAAAGGGTCATGAAGCCACCCATCAAGAGTGCCTGATTGAGGTGCGGGAACAGGGTGGACAGTAGGACATCTGGTCCAGAGGATGCTCTCGCTGGCAGGGAGGGCCACCTTCTCTGCCACGGTGCTCATCTCTTTTGCTAAGTGAACTAGAACTGGATGAAGACTTGAAAATGTCTGCTTAGATACCGTTAAGATGCAAAGATTCAAATATTTAACCTTGACATTCCACTTCTAGGAGTCCTTCTAAAGACACAGAGATCTACACCAAGATTTTTGAATGGGAATAATCACTGCAGTGTTGTTTATAATTGCAAATACTGCAAACAGTTTAAACTTTTAACATAAGGTGGTTGTCTATATCCTAATCTTAGAATAGCTTTCTATCAGGAGAAAAAAGTCATGTTATTGGGGAACACATTCAGTAGTATGGCAAATTGCTCAGGGTACATTGTGGAAAACACATAAGACACAAAACAAGAATAGTGAGTGGTGTATTCTCAACACAGAAAAAAAATTATTAACTTTTATTAACAACTCTTTTGATGACAGAGTTATAGACCATTTAAAGTTTTGCTCTTTTTAATTTTTCCACTGTGAGCATATATAAATTTATATAATGTACAATAAAAACAATACTTTAAAAAGAAAGCCCTTAAAGCACTGGCATGTTGTGTAGAAGCTCCCAGATGTGGCGATCCTGAGCAAGAACACCAATGCAAGACAAGACAGAAAAGACCATTCTTGGGGGCTACTGGACAAGAGCGAGAAACCAGAAGCTAGTGAAGCAGAGGACATAAAGCCTCTCTGCAGGCCGCCTATATGGACCACAGCCGCCACCAGCTGAAGGCAGGCAGGCCCCGCGGGCGTGGGAAGGCCCTGAGTTCCGTGGGAGTGCCCTTGCTGGTGTTTCTCATGGCCTCGCTGTGGTCACACAACACCCCAGTGTGCTGCTGCTGCGACAGACCACGTGAAGCAAGGCCTTCGCTCCCGGGGCAAGCGGCTCTGCTCATGGGAACTCTCGGAATAGGCCCAAGTAATCTTTCCTGGTGGTGGAACATAGCCATTACGAGTTCCATGTGGCAGTTTGCATCTACAGCTTTCAGTTCTTGCTTTGTTTTCCAAGTCACGACTTGATGCACGGTTCGTACAGCAAGCAGAAGTCTCAGCATGAAGTAAATATTTTTTATGTAAAAACAACCCACAGACTTAGAACAATTACCATTATTATGTGAATTCCACAGACTTGCGACCTCTGCTTGAGCTTTAAACATGTATGAACAGATTGTCCCAGTGTCTGAGTCAAAACCAAACTGGCCGCATGCGCGCGCGCGTGTATGTATGTGTGTGTGTGTGTGTCCCCCAAGATGCAAGGCAAGGCAGAGCAGGCCCATACGGCCCTCCCCACACTGGCTCAGCCAAGGCCGCTGCGCTCTAATTGATTTGTGGCCTCGTATGAGGCAAGTCTTCAAGGAACCTTTTGTTCTGTTTCCCACAGTGTAGGAAAAATCTGACTACATTCTGTTGAGGACTTTTCTGTTTCCATTCATTATGAGAAAGGTCAATTGCTGGCATGGTGCCCTGGCTGCTTGGCGAGCAAGACAAAAAGAAAGTCAAGAAATTTCCATTTTGCCCACTCGGGTTTGTGAGGAGGGAAATGTAAACTGGGCCTTGGCCACCTTCTTGGGAGCCCTAGTTCCACCTCTTGCTAGAGCCTGCTTCCAAGCATAAGCAAACCCTAGTCGTGGCAAACCTGTGGCACATGTCAGTGTTTACTATCAAAAGTGCCAAAAGGTTCGCCATCACTGCACTAGAGGCCTCATGTCCTAACCTTGCGCCCTCCATTCCACTGCCCAGGTGGAGGTGGAGGCAGTGCTCGGCCGCCTCCAACTTCTGACACTGTCCGGAAGCACCCCCCTCTCCGCTGAGTTGCTGCAGGCAGCCGTTGGACAGGGCAGCAGTGCAGACTCCACACAGCCCGGGTGCGGACAGCTGATCAGGCACCTGCTCCTGAACTTCCTGCTCTGGGCTCCTCAAGGCCACGCAGTTGCCCGGGAAGCCATCACCCTGGTAAGCGTCCTTCTCTCCTCCTATTGTGGTTCACACTTACACCCAGGTGACAGGGTAGGTAGCTGGCAAAGGTCACGGCTTTTGAGAGCATGTGCCTGGCGTGCTGCCCCCACACGGGTGAAGGGCCAGGGAGAGTGACAGCTGACCCCGGGCCTGCCCATATAGCATCTGCAGGTCACAGACGGCCTTGGCCAAGGTCAGGTCACAGGGGGTAAGGGAAGGCACAGAGCATTACCTCTCCGGCCACCTGACTCGCTGCCAGGACCTGTACTCAAAGCCAGGCTTCCTGTCCCTCGTCACAGAGCATCGTCTGCTCCTCCTCACGGGATAGATGCAGGCTCTAGTGAGCGTGCCCTCATGAGCAACCACAGCATTTGTCATGGCAAGAGGCACACTGCTATGTTTAATTCAAAGGACAATCTGTTAATTACAGAGGAACCTTTCCTGAAGCTCAGGTGACCAGAAGGGAAAAGAGTGTTCCAGTCAAAAGTGACAGGATCCATGATGGCAACAGAAGGAAAAGCAGATAAACTGTCAGTACTGGTCATTAGGAAAGCGCTACCAAATCCATACTGGGACTCACTTCACACCCAGCAGTATGGCTATTATCAGCAAAAGGAAAAGGAAATAAATCTTGCCGAAGTTATGCCAAAATTGGAACATTCATCCATTTCCAGCTGGGAGCGTTAACAGTGCAGCCTTGGTGGAAGAGTTTGGTGGTTCCTCAGAAATTTAAACATGGAATTAGCACAGGACACAGCAGTTCCACTCCCACACATACACCCAGAAGAACTGGAAGCAGAGGCTTGAACAGATGCTTGTACACCAATATTCTTATCAGCATTATATCCAATAGCCAAAAGTGCTCATAATCCAGATGTCCATCAAAATGAGCTGTGTATGTACCAAATGCGCTGTGTATGTACGGGGGAAAGAAGTTCTGGTGCATGCTTGAACTTGGAAGTCACTGTGCTAAGTAAACCAGTCACAGGACATACACAAAAGGTGGGCACCAACATCTCTCACTTTGGGAGTTTTATTTTTGGGAGTTTCTACATTTATTGACATAAATACAGAAAATATACAATTGATGAATTTTAAAAATGAAAACCACCCGTGCAGCCAGTAGCTACATCAAGAAAGGAATATTCTCAGAGGCCCCAGCTTATCTGAATGTAAGTACAAGGAGTCCCAATTCCTGCCAAGAGCCTGAGGAAACCGGTGCACAGGACTGTCATTGTGCTGATAACAGAGTGGCGTGGAGCAGGCCAGTGCTATGGGGCGGTGGAGAGCAGAAGAGGACGGGACCGTCAGACCAGCACAGGCACACTCAGGAGTGGGCTCATACAGTGGGTACCTGTGACAGCACAGACAAGCCTGGAGAGCGTGAACCTGCGTGAAATAACTGGACATAAAGGACGCATTCTGCGTGCGCTCACCTAAACATGAACTGAAACAGTCAAACCAACAAAGCAGAGAGGAGGCGGGCGCAAGGAGTCAGGGAAGGAAGGGAGAGGGATCTTGGCCAAGGCCGTGGTCTTGCAGTTATGAGGATATTTGGGAGGCCTGTGTACAGCATGGTAACAACCGTTGTTAATAATTTATACTTGAAGTTTGCTGAGAAAAGATCTGAAGCATTCTCACCACACATAGCCATACCTTCCCCCACAAACTATGTCAGGTGGTGCTGGATGTGTTAATAACCTTACTTACGGTAATCTTTTCATGATATAATACAAATATATCAAAATATCACATTTCTATATGGGGGTATGAGTCACCACACACAGCAATGCAGAACAATAGAAAGGTGTAAATAAGAAAAATCTCCATACTTGAGAGGTAAAATTGGTTGCGCTCTGCCACTATTCCTTGGAGCCAGTTGAATGTGGACTGAAACCGCCACAAACTGAATTGAATTCAGGACCTTGCACTTGCCAGGAAGGTGCTTATGCCACTGAGCTATATCCCTGGCTCTGAAACTGACTTTATACTAACACCCCAAGAGATGCTTTAGCCCGTGTGGCCACCTGGAGCCCAACACTCTCCTAGAGATATGTCTACTGACAGTGTGGCCCTGACAGACTGTCCACCAGCTGGGGCTGCCCTCAGTCTTTTGACTGAGACTATATGTGTATTTTCTCCCAGTGGCAGAGCTGCGTGTCAAACTACATCCAGAAGTGGCGGCCAGGCACGCCACCTGTAGTACCATAGCTACCTTGTCACTGACTCATCAGCTGCTGCCAGTGACCCAGCTATCTGGACAGGAAAGTGGCAACTGAGTTGAGACCACTGGGAGACCCCAGTGTGAGGACAAGGACCATGGCAACAGCTTGCTGCCTGGAGGGGGTAAAATATGTCACTGGGACCATGAGGACCGTCCTTGAGAGAAGGACGCCATGTTTTGGACAGCCCATGAGATTTCACCAAAAAGTATCCCTCACTGCCCAAACAACATGACAATGGGCACACTCTCATGGAATGCGATACAGTACATCCTGTTATCCACAAGCCACCGGACCCTTTCAGGGATGGAACAGCCAACTCACATAATAACCAGAAAAAGATGCCAGGCATGGTGGCAGATGCCTATAATCCCTGTACTCGGGAGCTGAGGCAGGAGGATTGTTGCAAGTTAGAGACCAGCCTGGGCTACAAAGTGAGCTCAAGGCCAGCCTGAACTTCGTAGGGAGACCCTGTCTCAAAAAGACAAAAAAGAAAAAAAAAACCCCACTAAAAAAAAGGGACATCAAGATGACCTTGGAGTAGAGTGGTACCACTGTCTGACCAGGGCAGTGTGTAACCCTAAGGCTTGCCCTCCTGTGCAAGGCAAACATAGCACTGCCATGCATGGTGCCAAACACTTTGGTGGGAGTGGAGGTAGACCAGGCAGACACCTGATTAGTCTGCACCTGTAATTCCCAGCATTCCCAACCATCCTGTTTCCTTTGCCCCTTGGAATGCACATTGTAGGGGCAGTACCCCAGACAAGGACATCTAGCTCTAATCTAAAGGGGACCTTTCCTGCTCACCTAGCCTGCCCTCTGTGGGATCCCACAGAGACTGTCGTGGTACTAAGGCCAAGGAATGCCTTGATGCTACATCTGATCCTTCCATTCCAGTGGGCAACATATCACACATCCAGTTTGTACAGGATAATGTGAATTGTCTTAATCTCTGGAAGATTAAGGCCAAAAAAATCTGGATCAAGCAACAGGGTTATGGATGCCCACAGAGCATGTAGCCTCAGGACAGTGTGCCCAAGTCCTATCTAATAGGAATGGAGGGCTGGGGATATGGCTCAGTGGAATAAGCGCCTGCCTAGCAAGCGCAGGGTCCTGAGTTCGATCCCCAGTACCGCAAAAACAAAACAAAAAGGAGTGGAGTACCTGAGACCCTGGGAGGGCGGGACTGGGGATCTGGCAATCTGGCGTATCGGCAAGGACAAGACAGCAGAGGCCGGCCAGGCGCGGTGGCGCACGCCTGTAATCCCAGCACTCAGGAGGCTGAGGCAGGAGGATCGTTGCGAGTTCGGGACTAGCCTGGGCTACAAAGTGAGCTGAAGTCCAGCCTGAACTTCATAGTGAGACCCTGTCTCAAAAAGACAAAAAAGCAAAAACACAGTAAACCTCTGTGAGTCACTGGTCCCAGCTGAGGCCTATAATGGCAGGTGAAGCTGTGACAACTCAAAGGATAAGACAAGGTCACAGCTAAGGACACCTGGTTCCAACCTCTACTAGATAGACTGTAGCCTCAGACATCTACCTCCTCCTGGCTGGAGACCTTCCTGGAGTTAACACAGTTTTCCTAAATTAACGTAATGCCTTACTTGGAAAAGTCCTTGAGTAGTTCCCACCCTTCTTGAGTATCTCTTTCTCTTGTTTTGATAACTAAGTAAATACAGGCCTTCCCGCCCTCTCACCGCCCCCCCCCCACGGTAAAAGTGTCCATAGAACTTGGTATCAGCAGCTGCTCTGCTGACTGTAAGTTGTAACAGTCACTGTAGGTGATGGAAGTTCACGTCCACAGGGCTGAGGCGTTTTCACGATGTGAACCTGGATACAATGTGATTAAAAACACCACTTTATCACTGTGGTCTTTTCCCAAAAACCTGTAGCCTAGGTCTCATAGGAAAAACAGCAGACAAACTTCAGTTGAGAGACAATCAACAAAAGTCCTACCAGTGTGCCTCAACACCATCAATCTAGCTCATCAAAGCAAGGAAAGTCTGAGAAACTGTCACACACAGCCATTGCAGTTGGGGGAGGGCAGACAATTAAATGTCACTTATGGCACAAGGGCTGTGGACAGAACCTCAACTCTGCTGCTGGGGTGACACCCTGTGCCCTCCTGCCCCACTCGTGTCCTCTGTCCTGTCCCCAGTGAGTAGCTGCAGCCCTGGCCAGGGTGAGAGAAGGCCCCTCTAAGACAGCTGTGCCCTGCTTCAGTCATTCCAGCCAGCTCCAGCTAGCGGGGGAAACTGTCATCATGCAGTGTGGCTGGGCCAGTGGTCACCCACAGAGAAGCTGCTGAGTCACACAACGAAGTTCCGTTTGCTTCCCCCCAACACACCTGAATGTGGGGTTTGGGAGTGTGGGCACCTGGAACCTCTCCAAGGCTCTTGGCAAGGCAGTTCAGCTGCCGAGTGCGCACGGGACCCTCACCAAAGGAGGTGGCGCCATTTCTTTCCATGACAGTAGGAGCCCTATCGGGCCACTGCAGCCAGACGCCCTAGGTCGCATCTGTGCAGATGTTTGGAACGCCTTTACTAACACACCAGCCTTCCCAGCAAGGAGACCTGGCTACGGTTGCCAGTGTGGCCTGGGCAGGTGGCTCCTCCCTGCATGGGACTGGCTAGTTGCTCCCTGCTGTGAGCCCTGGTCTGGCCGCCTGGCCCTTCTCTAGCAGTGGGCGACACCTCTCAGGGCCCCCGACACAGCTCTGAGCTCGGAGGGCACACAGTCACCCCACCTCTTGGCCTGGGCCTGGTGTCTGCCCTGAGCTGAGATGCACTGGCTCCCAGCAAGCAAGGTACCCCATGGCAGGCAAAGATGAGACGTGTCACTGTCCCTTTAGAGCCCTCAGGCCCCCGGCCCTTCCTCAGAGCGCCCCGCCGAAGTGGCAGTCACCCCAGCAGATGCACAAGTGCAGAGAGCAAGGGGAAACTCATCTGGGGCTGCTCTGGCTGAACACTGTGGTTCTGTAGAAACAGACACACACGTGTGTAATTACTGTTCCATAAACTGGGGGCGGCTTAACGCTGCTTGTGCCCCTGCCAAAACCAGTAAATTCCATGCATAGCTAACTTGGGAGATTCTCTCCCTTCCCTTTTTTCTCAGCTGAAGTTCTTAGTAAAATATGGGCACCAACAAATAAGCGCCCCTTGAGGCCGTATTTAGCAGAATAATGTCTGTTTCCTGCCTCCTGCAAGAAACAGGTGTTCAAACCTGTTTGTGTCTTTTGAAGAGCAAGCGGGTGGCCTGCTGCCCGGAAATGCCCCCTGTGAGGCTGTCTGTGTGCAAACAGGTACTGCTTCCAATTCTCATGGTAGTGTGAGCCTTGTGCAGAAAGCCAAGCCACAGCATGCCTTCCGCCTTTGCTCCGTAGGGCAAATAATCCCAAAACTTGTGACTGACGTTTCAAAAATGCTTCTGTCTCTGCAGCACCCATTTGACCCTATGAGCCAAGGGTTTGGCTGCAGAGCCTTGATGTGGGGATGGTGGTCACCACATTGACCTTGGCTTGCAGTACAGCTGGCTGCTGTGAACAGACGTGCTGTGCTATCGTGTCAGAAACAGAACGTTGGCCCTGGGAACTTCCCTTCGGAGCTAGTAGAAATGCTGTGGCCTTCCAGGATGGGATAATTATGGGTAGCCAATGGACAGAGAGGAATTTGCTGGAAAGTGTTTGAATTGCCCTTCTTTTCCCTCACTGCAGATGGCCTGCACTGATGAAGTAACTCATGAGATCATGGGCTTTCTCGACCGGACCCTATACAGATGGGGTTGTCTCTGCACCGAAGCCCCTAGGCCGGCAACACTGGCCAGAGAGCTCCTTCAAGAGCTGCAAGCTCAGGTCTAGCAAGCAGCGCAGACCGTGTGGGTGCTGGGGGCACAGGTGTGTCCACCTTGCCAATTCCATAAACACAGGATGGGTCCAGTCCTGCCTGCGGGCACACATTTGTGGACTGTCCTTCGAGCTGCGAGATGAGCTGTACACACCTCAGGCTTGGGCAGGGTAAAGGGTTGGGATGATTCGGGGGTACATGTTTTACAAAAGGAAGAGCCATGTACCTCAGCTCAGACTTACATGTCTACTGTGCCTTGGAAATTCTTTCCCTGCACAGCCCAGGCTGTCAGTCGGAGTTACTTGAGGAGGCGGACTGATTCTGTTTCCTTTGTGACACATATCAAGCCAGAATACATAACTGTCACTTGAAAATGTCTGGACCAAGAAATTTGATCTTGAGCCCCTGGTCAGTTTAGCCCTTTTCCATAAATTACTTTTCAGAAGTCAGGTGGTTGTAATTGATGTTTCTCTTCGTCCTTTGAGATCTAAGACAAAGACACTGCTTTGCTTCCCTAAGAAATTCTTCATCCTTGAGTCAGCCAGCGTCCCTCAGCTTTTCTTTTATCCACAACCTGGCCAGCCATAGAGGACAAAGGGGTTGACAGGCCACTGGGGTGCAGTGCGGGGGCAGCCCTGCTGAGGATGGCACCACGCTGTGAAAGAAGACCTGGCTCTGGTGCTCTGCTTCGTTCCCTGACTGTTTACTGCCAGCAAAGGGCTCCTGCTGCAGCCCGGGCCGCTGCCAAGTGACGCGTGGGGACCAGCCTAGGACTGTGTCAGAACCAACAGGAAGGGTTGGTGTATGTGTCAGTTACGTCATTAAATGGAAATCCCTAAGAAAGAATTGGAAAACTCAGGGCTAATATTCATTTACATCAGCTCAAGCTCTTTTCCCCTTTGGAGTCACTCCTGTCTTGGATTGATCAGACACTGCCCTGTATATTACTTGTCAAGTGAGTAAGGTGTGTCCATTTGGATTTCTGTATTAAGAGTCTCTGAACCTTTGCTCTTCTTTGAGGAATAAGTAATGTTTTGTGGGATGGAGGGTCAACCTTTAGGGGAATTATCTGTGTGGGTGTGTGGCAGTGCTAATGGATCACCAAAGCTTTGGAGAATGCCAGGACTGTTGGCCTGATCCTCCCATCCGAGAAACCATCTGCCCACAGCCACTTTCCCTGAGGCACTTCCTCAGAGGCTGCAGACAGGCTCGCGCCTCCTTTGAGCTCAGCAGACCTCTCCTAGGCCCATGGAAACTGATCAAGCACTGTGGACATGAATAAAGATGCTTAATTTGGTGGCAGCAAGTAACCCCTAAAAAGCAGAGCCCCCAGGAGTGAGCCCTCCCCACAGGGTGGGATCCACAGGAAAGTCCAAGCGCTGGAACGCATCGCCCTCACCGGAACTCCCCGACTCTGCCCGCCCCAGCTTTCGCAGCAGATGAACCCAAACCCAGCGAAGGCCAGGGGTCTGGAGTATGCTGAAAATCTGTAAACTCTACCTGCTCCTCAGTTGCCTTAGATTTGGGGAGCAGTCTGGACGTGGGTTCTTTGCATCTTCCAAAACTCTGATTGCCTAAAATGGGTAAAAAGGCCGTATAGGCAGTGGCACCCAGCTCACGAGCCCGCTGGAGTAGGACCCTCGGCAGCCGGTGCCTCCCTGGTCACACACCTTCCTCAGCTCTGGCAAACGTGATACTGAGGTCGGGAGAAGTGGAAGGTCTCTGATCTGTGTTGAAAACCTCATTGTCCCCTGCTGATTTGCAACATGACGAACTCACAGGTACCGGCAGTGGGTATCCGCAGCGTTCAGCAAGAGCACGGGGCAAGTCGACTGGAATGAAGAATGGGGCTGTCAAAGCACATGGTCCTTCGAGGCGGCCATGCCCTGTGCCAGCTGGTCAGCAGCTACCTCTGAGGCCAGCAGCCCAGACCCTTTGGACCTGGCTCCAGCACAAACAGAGGACTCTGGATGGTCCTCTCAGAGAGCTTCTCCCTCAGCACATCTGGTAGGCAGCCCAGGTCACCAAGAATTTACTACAGCTATAAGGGAAGCTCCCAAAGTCTGCATTTGGCTTGATTAGCAACGGCAATGTTGTTGGGTACTTTGGATTATTCTTTAAGGCTGCTCTGAGCCAGGCATGGTGACACATGCCTGTAATCCCAACATTCTGGGAGGCTGAGGCAGGAGGGTCATAAGTTTGAGCACAGCCTGGGAAACTTAGCAACTGTGCCTGAAAAATAAAAAGTAAGGGGGGAGAGACAGGGAATGTAGCACTAGTGTGAAGGCCTCGGGTTCAATCCCAGTAGCACAAAAAAACAAAAGCAAAGCAAGACTACCTAGAGCATTTTAGAAGCTTGAGTCCCATGAAAAAGCTCAACACTCAGCAACAGAACAAGAACGAGCAGAGGTCAGCGCTGACAGAGAGCTGTTTGCCAGCATCAAGCTGGGCTCCCCCAGGGCAGCACTGTGGTACTTGGGACCCCAGGAGTCCCCACTGCAGGGCGCTGGCCCCCTTGTTGGTGCTAGAAGCATCCAAATGCTGTTTTCCAGACAGCTGGGAACCACAGCTCTGACGAGTAGGGACATGGCCTGGACAGAAACTCACCTGCTGTAGAGACGGAAGGTAGACTTAGTGAGCTGCCGTGAGACAAGCGGTCAATTGGACTCAGAAATTCACATGGAAAGCAACAGTGAGTGACGGCCAGGACAGTCCTGCCAGCTGATTGCAATGGGAACACCACGCACTGGCCTGCAAGAGTTGGTGCTTTTTGTGAGCACAGATGGGACTGAGAGAGTGACCAGGAGGAAGCTGTGCCCATCGAGGCCCCCAGTGACCCCGCACTCACGGCAGCAGCCAGCTCTCAAGCTTCCTCTGCTTAGCAGTGGGCTGGCCCGCCGCACCCACTGCCCCTCCCTGCCACTTCCGCTTTCCGGGGCCACACGGAGCTCTGTCTCCTTTCTCCTCACTGTTTGCTGGACTCTGTGCCACCCGTGGCCCTGTGTCACCTCTGTGCAGAGGGGCCACACCGCCCCAGGGTTACCAACCTGAATATCCACTGTGGCTGGTCAGGCATCCCCAGCTAGAGACCCGACAGCCATCTCGAACTCGACGCACCCCCCCACTGATGCCCCCAGACCACACAGCGCCCCGTGTCACTGACGGTAGCCCCATCCTTCCAGTGATACAGGCCAAATTGTGTAGTTCCGACTCCTCTCCCCGACCGGCTCCAAGGCACTAGGAAAGCCCCAGCCTGAGCATCTTCACCCCCACTACTCACCCTCCTCTCCTGCCCAGTAAATACCGTCAAGTGAATCCGTATGGACAGGAGTTGCTATAAATGCACTACGGTCACTGGGGAAAGACGGTGGGAAGTAAAGTTGGAGCTCTACTTCTTAGACCAAAATAAACATTGCAGAAAAAGGTGCCCAGGCCTCTTTGCCCAAGGTCAGTGTCAGTGTGGCAGCGTCTCCTGGGCAGGCAGTGGCAGTGCTGCTTGGGGAGAAGTAGGAGGGGAAGAGGGGCTGCTCCTGCTCTGGGAAGACAGTGTACTGAAGAGAAAAGCTCGTACAATTAGAACTGCCCTGCCATCGTCTCTTTTGCAAACAGGTTCGATGAACCGTCTTCAGCCCTGGCCCTGGCCCCTGGACACGCACACCCTGCCGGGACCCGAGAGCCCAACGCTCCCAGCAACCCAGGGCCTCGGTGAATCTCAGCGCTGGACCTGAAGGCTGAGGAACCCTTTGCATACACAGGGCAAAACTAAGAAACCGCAGAAGAGACTGCTGAAGCTCGCCGCACGGAAATAATGCCACAGAGACATACGGCAAACTGGAAAAGACATTCGCAACTCAGGACAAAGCTAATTTTCTACCTTCTAAGCCTCATCTCCAAGTCAGTTAGGAAAAAAGGCCACCAACCTGAGACTTACAGGCAAGGGACAGAAATCCAGCATACAAGTAACAGAAATACAAACAGCTTTGAAAGGTCTTGTAAATGACATTTAGCTGAGAAAGTTCTGCAGATGGGTGGTGGTGTGAGCTATGCAGTAATGTGATTGGATTTCATGCTGTTGACTTACACACTTGAAATGATTAATTTTGTTGTACATAGCATAATAAAACAATAAAGTTTCCAAAAATTACGTATCTTTTGCATCAGGACCCCCATCTAAGACCGGTGGCTCCCATCTTACTCATCACACAGCGCCAGCGTCACAAACCTGAATGCTGAGGTTTTAGTTTAGGAAAAGCAGCTCGTAAGTTAACACTCTCTGAAAAACTACATACATGCCACAGGTCCGATACGACTGTACCCACTCATTAACAGTTACAGTTTGCATGTGAGGATGATACAGGAAAATAGAAACTTCCAACCTGAACAATATCTGAGACGAGTTCATGTTCTCTAAAACCGAAGAATGAATTTTAGGAACAACAGAGGTTAAGAGCAGAATATATTTATTGAGAGAAAGAAAGCTTCTGTCCAAGAGAGGGACATGAGGGGGGTCCGAGTGGGTTTACACCCCCCCCACACTCTTGTCTTTTCTAGGGACTTTTATAGAGAAAAACCATGAGGTGAGGTGGGTCCAAGGTAAGGGAGATGGGCAAAACTATGGTCCACCAATAAGATTACAGGTATAATTGTCCAGGTAAGACTGAGTGGACTGGGATCAAATGGGGAAGCGAGTCACCGTAGCAAGCGGGCATGAATGCAGATCAGGGCCTTTTCCCGTAAGGGGTCAGGTCAAGGACTTCCTGGCTTTCTGAAGGTGGTTGTTACTTATTTATCAATTCCTGACATTCACACCCAGGGGGTATGTGGCTGCATTGTTCAGCCCCCCTTTGTCTTGAGGTCTGGCCTGCAGGTGTCTTATCTTTTATGTTGGCTCCTTCCAGGGCCCGGCCCTGTCTGACTGCCTATAATATTTCTATCTAACTCAGCTGCCTATAACAAGGAGACAGAGCACAGAGAGGTCAAGTGACCTGCCCAGGGTCACACTGATGCCAGTTAGCACCTGAGCAGAGAAAGCCAACAGAAAGCCATCAGTCTCTCAGATTACTTTACAAGGTGCTCACGCAATGGAGGAGTCCATGCATGTGTCCATCTTGAGATTCCATTGCCTGGAAAACACAGTGGGAACCTGTGTATCTCCCATTGTCCCTGTGGACCCCCAGCTCTGTACCCAAGGAGTCGACCACCCAAAGGTGGAAAATATTTGGACAAAAGATTGCATCTGTCCTCAGCATGTACTTTTTCCCTTGTCACTGTTCCCTCAACAATATAACACCCATTCCTGCAGCGTTCACACTCTGAGGCATTCAGAGTTCCCTGGAGGTGATTTAAGGTGTAGGAGGGTGTTCGCGTGCTCAATATAGCATCTTTGGGGCCCTTTGGGATGCTGAGGAAGACTGCACCACGCTGCTTGGGTGTGGGGCATGGGGAGGGGCGCTGGTGCCCTTGCTGGAGTCGAAACTGGACTTGGTCTCGTTACAGCACGGAGGGGGCTGGGGTGAAGGAGAGGGACTTGATAGGGGAGAGAAAACTTTGTTTACATATTGTTTCCATTCGTTTGCATTTTTATGCAAAGAAAGTAGTAATCATGGGTACACAAAGGAAGGCTCTCATTTGTTCTACGAGGGGGCTGCTGTTAAACAGTGCGGAGAGGACAGAGGCGCCGTCTGCAGCTCTGAAAGGAGGCAGCTCTGTCTGCATTCCCGCACTTCAGTGGGCATGTGGTGCCGCGATGGCTTCTTCCAGGACGAACGCTCCAGTGTCGGACATGGAAGGTTACAGGAAAAGGTCACCGGCCCCTCCTGGCCAGGTCCATGTGCCGTGAGTGTACGCTGCAGACCTGGACTTCTTGAGCACGTCCAGCTGGTGAAGTCCGAGGGTCTGACCCTACTCCACAGAGCATGGCGCCCTCCCGGCTTCTGCACTTCCTAGTAAGTACCTGTAGGGCAGTCTCTGCCTCCAGGGGCGCTGAAGCCTCTGAGCTTACCTCTTCGACAGATGCATCAAAACAGGTAAAATCAGAAAAACTACAAGCCCTTCCCCTTCGCTGACTTGTCTACATCTCAGCATCCAAGCACACATCTTCCATCTCCCTGGCAAACACGAAAGCAGACTCCTACGTTACCTCCTGGCTATCCCTGTGGTTCACATTTCCTCGGACAGCGCTTGTGCACTGCCATCAGAACATCAACCCCACCGTCAGGTCAGGAGTGTGGTGTCCTCCCCAGGGGGCTCTGCTGACCCCTGCCTTCCAAGCCTGCTGCCATTATCCTCAAAGGACTTTCGGACTCAGGCCTGCTCTGCCAGACCTCGGCAACAGGGGAGGCCACACGGGGCAGAGACCCTCCTGGAGCCTCACCAGCACCCTGCAGGCAGGGACGCCTCGTGCACTGGCTGTGGGGAGCAGCCCAGTCCCACAGGCCTGGCAGAAGGAGAGCACAGGCACAGGACCACAGAGGCTAACACGGGAGGCCGCTGGCACACCTCCGGCCACCTGTGTGGACCAGACAAAGCCACAGAGAAGCTGTCTGGGAAGGTGGCCACAAAGCCCTACTGTGTCCCTGGCTGTCACCTCGCAAGTGGGCAGCCTGCCAGCAAGGATACAAACAGGGCAGTCTCTTTCAGCGAGCATCTCCAGGCTGCCCCGGCCCCTGCCCTGCAGTGCCCACCACTGGAAGGTGACGTGGCCAAGCGGTCTGGTCGGGCGGCAGGGCCGTGTCTTCCAAGCAGTTGTCGTAGCACCTGCCCTTTTTAAGTCCTTGGGCTGAGAAGACAAGGCTCAACTCACTTTATCTCAGGTGACACGCAATGGTAACCGCATACTTTCCGGGAGTGCCTGGCGGAAGGAAGCGGTCAGAGGGGCCTGTATCTGCGATCCTGTCAGTCCCTACCGCTCCCACGTGCGGGTTCCTGATGGCGCCCTCAGCTCTCCGCCAGAGCACACCTGAGAACCAGGGTTTCAAACCTCTCCAGACCCAGCCCCAAGAGGGGCCCCCAGATGCCCACTGGCAGTCCCAGCAGCGGCTCTTGGCAGCCACTGGTCCTGGGAAGGCCCGTCGCTTTATGGCGGCCTCCTCCCGCCCCCCACGCTTTGCTGTCGGCCTCCACCCTTTTCCACACTGTCGAGTCACTGGACTGGAACAGAGAGGCCTTATTAGCCGATCCATCTCCCAGACAGCACCAGAGGGTGGGAAAAGATCCATAAAACCTTGCCCTTGAATAGTCCCAACATTCTCTCCTCCCCTCCGCCTTGTAAACCTCACAGCCCAACCAGGGAGGGCTGAGGTCATTGTCCACAGGAGACAGTGGCCTGGGGAGTGAGGAGTTCATGCTGCCCTCACTGAGGCCCACCCTTGAGAACTGCCCCAGGAGGTCCAGTCAGCCCTCTGATGCTCCAGACCCTTAGGCGGCGGGCCTGACCTGGCCGAGGTTGTTCTAGCAGCTCCGTGGCTCATGCCGCCGCCAGCTATGGAGTCGTTGGCACGGCTGGAGACGGGTGGCCCAGCCTGCCACACCCCAAGGAACAGGAACTCCAAGGACTCACTGAGGCAGGGGCACTCCAGAATGAGCCCTCTGTGGGAATGAGCCTGGGTACCCCAGATGCTGTCTGGAGCTGCCCTGCCAGGAGACCATGCTCTGTCCCCACCAATTCCCGCCCACATTCCAGCGCAGCACACTCCCCACAGGGGCGGCTCAGGCCTGTCGGCCCCATCTGTGGAAGGACAGACGAGGGGCTGGCCTGGAACAGGAGCTCCTAAGGAGTTGGCCCGACTGCAAATTACTCACTGGTCGTGGAGGCCGACAGTGGCAAAGGGTGTCTGCACTGGCCACTCACCTGGCCTGGGCTTTGGTATCAGGCACAACCAAGGCCGAAAGAGAAAGCTGGGGGCACCGGGAACCCGTCTGGGAATGACCTCTCAGAGCTTCTTAATCTGAAAGCATGGTTTAGCGCTGGGGACATGGCGCTGGAGCTGGCCTGTGACACCTCTCTGCAGGGAGCCTGGGGCTACCTTGCCCGAGAGGTAGAATTTACTTCAGTGTTTTCCCTGGAAATTTCAATAAAAATAAATGCTTTAAAACCCTTTCACTCTTCAGTATAGGTCAACTCAAGATGGGGAGCAGAGACATCATCTCTGATTTCTCTTCCCGACCCCACCCCGAGTTTTCCCGCCTGGGCCTGGGTCGGCCCAGTTCCCGGCACTTCCCTACCCCTGGGGGCTACCCAAAGCCCTGCCGCCAGCCAGCGTGATGGGCGCCTCCTGAGAGCGGATGGAGGGGCAGCAGAGGGTGAGCGGCCCCAGCCAGGGTCAACCCCAGAGGCCCAGCTGCCTCGCCGCCTGCAAGAAACCTGGCCCTGGGTTGGCGCTGCCCGGTTCCCTGGACGCCCAAAGCAGCAGCAGGCACCAGCCTCAAGAGGCAGCAGGCTCTGGAGGAGGCAGGCCCGTGCCACCGGGCCAATGCACAGCTCTTCGAGGGCGGGAGCGGCACCTCCGCTTCCTGTGGCCCCGGCGGGCAGCAGGACCAGCGCAGCTGCGCTTGTCCTCTGGGCAGCGCCATGGAAACACTGAGGACAAGACCCTCCTCTGATAAGCCTGGCCACCCCGGGGAGCTACAAGAGCAACAGCTCTGGGCCTGCTGCCGGCGCGCCGGGGCGGTGGACCCGCGTGGGAGGTACCGGCGCCGAGCCACGGCTCCTGCAGGGCCCCATCCAGCCTCCGCGTGGCCAGAGCTCCCATCGGCCTGGAAGGCTGGATGACGAACACTGTTCCTTCACCTGGCATCTGGCAAGTGGGAGCCACAGGGGTCAGGAGCGACTCCCAGAGGCTTACAGGTCGGGGTCCACCGTGCACACAGCTTAGGGGCCGCCATGGCTGGCGGAGGGAGGAGCTGGTGTTGCACTGCTTCTAACTAGAACAGGAGCTGACGGTTTTCGGCCATGTCCTCGGCCCTTCTCAGTGAAAGCCTCGTCTCGGTAGAATTTCATTCCTATGGGTTTGTGACTCTGCTCAGGCATGGGGCACGATCTTCCCATCTGCTCCGCTGAAGCTCGGTGTGGCAGGGAGAGGAGCCTGGTGGTCAGGCCCAAGTAGAAAGGGCAGACTGGTAAAGGCCAGAAAGGGCATAGAAATGGTGCTGCTAAGAAGGTAACTGTGCCTTGGCCTGTAATGCCAGCTACTCAGGAGGCTGAGGCAGGAGCACTGCCAAGTTCAAGGACAACCTGGCAGCTTAGCAAGACCCAGTCTTAAAAAAACGAGCTGAGGATGTCCTCAATGTAAAGTTGCTGGCACACACACACCCACACACACAAAGTGTGCCCAACTCCCAAGCAGACAGCTCTGTCCCCTGTATGGTGACATGTAGTGACTCAAGTTTCCAAAGGAGGCCACACCCTGGCCTAATCCACATTTCTGTCAGAACTGGATTGGGAGTGGTGTGCGCCCACGCAGGGTTCCCAAATGCCAGTCCCGGACACTGAGGCCCCTACTGTCCCTGAAAAGTACTGCAGAGTGGGGACCCTTGGCCACACAGACCCACATTCAAACCCTGCCTGGGACACGGCAACTTCAGGACAGGGCAATCTGTCCAGGCCTGACTCACAGCAAGGACTCGGGGTCCCTGGCACATCTACAGCCTTCTCTCAGACAGCTCTTCCTCGTTAGGGCAGCGTCTTACGGACAGGCTGGGCTGGCAAACCCTACTGTGAGTCTGCTTCTCAGACCACGGCCTGGCCTGGGGGCCTGGCCACGCCGCCTGCTCTCCAGGGACACTGGGCACAGCCGAGCCCCCACGTCTAGGCTGCGGACCAGCTCCACCCCAGGAGCTCAGCCAAAGCTGTGACACAAGCGTCCAGTCCCAGCCCAGAGCCCAGGCAGTCACAGCAAGGACCCACCTTGGGGAGTCCCGAGAAGAGGGGCCGCACCCGGCTTTGGCTCCATGGGTTTTGTGCAGACAAAGCTCTGCTCTCACTTATTAGGAAAACAAGACCACAAGCAAACCCCTGGGTGGCACCCCACCGCTCCCTCAAGGGCGAAGCCCATCCAGCACAGCAGCCCCTCTTCACTTCAAAGGAAGCCCAAGGTATTCAGGAGAACTAGGGACTTAAAGTAATCACTTATTTAGCTCTTTACAGAAAGCAGTGCTTTTATACTGACTCAAATCCAGTGAGCTTTGATTCTACAAATACAGTCTACAAAAAAGATAGTCATGTGTAAAGCACATGTAAAGGCAAAGAGCAAATTCCTACAAATCTTGTAAAGTGACAGTCACTGGTACAATCAAGTATGGGCTCTGAAGACGCAGCCCCTCTTGCCAGGCCCTCTACCCCCACGGCCAAAGCAGGGCAGGATGGGAAAGTTCTCACCTGCCTGACCCTAGTCATTTGACAGCACCCAAGGCCAAGGTCTCCTCCGGGCACAGTAAGGCAACCTTCCCTCTGGAAAGCACCAGGCAGTTTAGTTTCCAGCTCTTTTAAACTTCAAACATTTGTGGGAAATAAAAGGGTCATCACCAGACTTCCATGCTGCCTAAAACGCCACACTTTAGAAGAAGGGAGGCTCCACATGCAGACTGATGAATTCTTTTCAGGTCTAATAGAAGCAACACTACCTAGAAAAGCACCAAGAGGCTCATGTAGGAAAGAGGTACTTGAATGTAGAGAATACTTTCTCTCATCCATATTCTTTATTTTTGAATAGTATCAAATCTGGACACAAACAGGGACACAGAAAAACAAAACTCATTATACTTTATTAGTACATTTCCGATTTTTATCCTGCACTTTTATAAAAAGGCATAAAAATTTTGGAAAAATTCATATACTGGACACATTAATCAAAGTAATCTGGTAGAAGCTTCTGGAACTCATCTGGAGGAGCACGTCCGGTAAGTGTTTAGAAGCCTCATGGTTTTCCGGAAGCGCGGTGCTCCCCATGTGCGCGGCCGTAGGCAGAGGGACCGGTGCATCTCTAGTAGCGTCCATCGTCTGCACGGAGGGCGGCCTTACACATCACAGAACTCCAATGCAGACCGCATCCCGAGGGTGGGGACAGGGCCGGCGGTTGTGTGGGAGACAGTTTACGAGGCTTGGTCTTTTATGCAAGCCCGGCTGCGCCCAGCCTCTGGGAAGAGGAGCCCCAACAAGTGAACACTGCTGTTGCTGATGGCTTTAGCAGCCACATAATCCTTCCTTTGATATCCAGGGTCAGTGTGATCCTGGGCCCACCAGGGCTAGGAGGAGATGTATGAAAGAGAATCTCACTGTGATCTTGCCTGCAAAGGAAACAGCAATAAAATTTATTACCCGGTCACTACGGAGGAATTCTTGTAAACCAGTACCTTTGTGGGCCTCTGCCCGCCACTCTGGGGAGAGGACTTTCATCAGAGGACAAGGATGAGACCCGGGACACATGTCAGAGCCCCCAGGGGTTTGCAGCTCAGCACAGCCACGGAACCCAGCAGGCTGTGACGGAGGCTTCATTTATAAGGCAGGGAGAGAGGCCCCTTCCAGCCTCACCGCTCCAACTGCTTTCAGAGGCTGAAACCCACACAGGGAGAGAGGCGCCCTGCCTCCCACCGCGCACAGGCCGAGCACAAGCACTGAGCTGTAGCGCGCCTGCATTCCGCCTTCATGCTGTTAGTCATACAAATCTATGCATCCCCACATCACACGAGCACATACAGATGGACACTGGCGCGCAGGTCTGCTGTGGGCTGCTGCTGCTTCCTCCAGGACACAGTCGGCCGGCCTCGGCCACGGCCACGTAGACGGGAGGCTTTGCTTAAGGGCTCGACTCCTGTTCCTGCTGAACTGAGCCAGTGTGTACAACGAGAACTGATATCAGCTCAGTAGGCACCGGAGGGCGGGTCCAACGACAGCCGGAAAGGCAGTGCCTCAGCTGGGAGCGCGGCTCAGCGCGGTCCCGCCAGCGACTGCAGGGGACACGAGACCTGGGCTGCAAATACAAGAGAGAGTTCACGGGCCTGAAAGTGACACAGAACCCACCCTGCCCACAAGCCATCAGCCATCATGTGGCTTCACTCAGTTTCCTGGATGTGCTCAGCTTTGGTTTTTGAAGAGTAAGTTTTGCAATTTCCAGTATATTCGACCTTCCAGACAGACGTCTGGCTTGTGGGTTTGTTCCGAAGACGTGCTGAGGGAAGCCAGCGCCCAGCAAACACTCTTCATGGGACGCAGTGTGTCCTGGGCGGGCTGGTCTCCTCCACCAGAGCTGTGCCCGCATGGCACTGGCCGCACCACAGGGCCACCCGTCAGCAGTGGCCTCTGCCCAGCAGCTCCAACTTAAATGTCCCCATCTCACCTTCTCCCCAGGTGCAGAACTTAGCCACTGTGAACAAAGCGGAAACCAATCACTGTTCACCAATCAGCTAAGCTCTGCACCTTGTTAGAGAGGTCATCGCAGGGCATAGTTAAAGGGTCGGCGAGCATCTTCTGTGGTCCTTGGCTTCTGTTTCCAAAGAGCTATGAGACGCATCTGTTCTCCAAACTGCAGAGAGAGGGGAACTGTGGTTTTGGATTCGGGAGGAGCAGCCAGGGTCGTGGCTGCGTGGTAATCCCTGGCAATGTGATTTTAATCTTAAGTCACAAATCAGCATGCCAGGAACCCAAGCAGCCAGAGCACTCAGGAGCAGTACCGCGCCCTGCCACGCCCACCACGAGCGCTGCCTCCAGGCTGGCCGCAGGGGCACCACTGAGCTGGCGTTCTAGCCTCTTCTCCAAAGCACTGGAGATGTACCTAGGGACAACAATGCAGCTCTGTAACAGGAATGGAGGCTCCTGAGCGGCCATGTGATAGAACAGTCGAAGTGGCTCTACTTGCTCCCAGGTCCCTGCCTTTGAACCCTTAGGGACACATGTTCCTCTCGCCACATGGACTCTACGCTGTTTGGCACACCCCTGGGGTCTGCTCAGGGGGAAGGTTTCCCTGCTGGAGGGGAGCTCAGGGGCAGTCCTTGTCCCCGTTCCTCGGAGGGGGGGGCCCGCTGTGACCCTGCCTTCAGCTAAAATGGCAGGGATAGGAACACAGACTTCAAGGTAAGGGAAGGAAACGGCAGGCTTTCCTCGTAGGCGACTGGGACAACCCTTGTTGTCTGATCAGGGACAAAAAATCACGCAGGTCACGAGACCACATGAGCCTCCGTGGTTCTTCAGTGTGGGACCAGGGAATGAGCACAGGAACAGGGGGCCTTATCGCAGCTTTCATATACCAGGTAACACAAACCTTCCGTGAAATTCAAAACCACAAGAGAAGCATGATTTGCACAGATTACTGCAGGAGACGGGGGACGAGGTGAGGGCAGCTATTTCTCAGTTCATGTCACCGCTGTGGGGAGGGCGCGGTGCGCCTGATGCGGTGCCCCCTCCGCAGTGTAGTCACCCAGGATTCCCCAGCGAATACGGTCCCTGGCTGTTTTAAAGAGCACGATCGGAGTGCAGAAAAGCTTTGTGTCCTTCAGTATCAGCTCTTTCGAACAAACAAGACACTTAAACATAGACAGAAGCAGGCTTTGTAAGAGCAAAACTTGAAAGGCACGCTGCGTGTCTGACAAAGGCAACACCGAGTGCGGGATGGTCACCAAAGTCACAAAGTATGCAACAACATGACAAACGCTTGAGATCCGACGCTAAATATTTTTAAGAAGAATGCAAAACGACATTACATTATGTAAAATTTAGAAAAAAACAACTAAGACAAAGACATAAGGATTAATAGAGGAAAGAAACGCAATGATCTCACAGTATAATTTAACAACTTTATGTACCACTGCTAAATTATGTACTTTTAACAGTACAAAACTTATACTTTAAAACCATCTGCTTGGAAGTGAGTTTTACAGGTGCATCCCCAGCACAACAGCAGAGGAAGGACCATGGTGCTCTCGGACTCACTGACGTTAGGCCAGGAAGATTCTCCTCCAACACAAGTGAGAAATAAGACCTCCCATGGGGCGCAGGGTGTCACCGAGCACACAGTGCACACTGGCTGGGCGAGGGCGCGTGCCCCAGGAACCCCAAGTCCACACGCAGCCAAGGGAGAGACTCCTGTATCTGCCTTGACCTTGAAGACTGCAGGTCAGTACTTCTGCTGGGGTTCCCATTCCATCTCCACACATACACCTGAGGTCCCCCCAAAATCCCCCCGTTACGAACCCCAAGAGAACTGGCTGCCTCTGCCGTACCATGAGTAGCTGGCCCTGGCCTCCATTCTGCCTGCTCATCAAGGGGCCTGCGCAGCCCAGCAGGGGGCAGAGATTGGAGCTGCAGTGGGCTTGGGCTACCATAGGCTTCTTACTGGTTTATCTCCTAAGAGGGTATCTGGTGAGAACCACGTGTACAAAAAGGAAGGAGAGAGAATCACCTCTTTAAAACAGCATCTCAGCCACCACCTCCGCCGAGGACCTGTCCATCTGGCCCTTGGCCAGCTCGAAGCATCTGCGGGCGAGCTGCTGCTGCCTGGCATCCTCACCCACCATCAGCTCCCCGTAGAGGTATATGCCCATCGCCTGCGGGCACAGAGGCCGGACAGCATTAGGAAAGGGAGTTCTGTCTGTCTGTCTGTCTGTCTGTCTGTCTGTCTCTCTCTCTCTCACACACACACACACACACACACACACACACACCAGAAGCACAAAAGACCCAAGAACAGTCAGCCAGGCGGCTGTACCTCTGGAATCTGCAGCTTCCAGTAGCTTGCTCTTCCTGGTTCTTGTGAAAAACCCTACAGAGTTCTTAGCTAGTGAGTCTGCCAACAGATTCTGACACCTCCCTGGTGTCAGAGGGACACCCGTGTCGGGAATGTCTGGACGGAGCCAGTGTCGCTCGGAGAGCTGTGTGCCTGTGGCAGGGATTCGGGGGTCCTTCCCAGGAAAGCGTGTGCCGGGGCTGGCTCAATGCCCCTCCCTCAAGCAGCCATCACCCACTGGAGCAACAAAGACCCCGTCGCCTGACAGGGACCGCAGGACGCCTGTCCCTCTGCCCACCCTGGCCACTTTCCTGTCACAGCCTTCACTGCAGCCGACACTGGCTTTTCTGCTTTGGGAACAGTGCTGTGAAGACTCCCATCTGCACTCTTCCTACATTTTAGAAACAGCCGATCCTGCTCCGCACGACTAAAGGGCCCCTTTGGTTCTGCCTGCTTTGTTGTTCCAAGCTGAGTTACTCCAAGGGTCACATTCTGTTGGAGCAAATTAAAAGAAGGAATTGAAAGGCAGCACAAGATAAAAACTCAGCAGTTAGGGATTCAAAAGTGTTTTCCTGACTAGGTTCAGACATGGTGACCCTTGCATGGAAAGAGCACAGTTCTCAGTGTGCTCAGCGATCTCCGGTCTTCTGAACCGACCTGAAGTTGCTCTCGAGCTCGGTTCTTCTGAACTCCCATCTGCCCCAAACTCCTCCCGCTCCACTGTGCAAATGCGACATTTCTGCTGCTGTGGTCATGTGCCTGCCTGTGTGGGAACAACTGGCCCTGGCTCGCTGGCTGCCCCTGCCCAAGACCCTGTCAAAGGTGCTTTTGTTTGTCCCGCCCTCTCCCTCCACCCCCACTGGGCTTAGCTCCATCCCGGCAGCCCACAGCTTGGCAGGCAGCTCCTTCAGGGGCACAAACTGGTGGCGGGGCATGCGGGGGCCACAGGGTGCTATGTGTCGTGGAAGGCACCCAGAGCGGTGACCCCGCTGCGTCCAGTGGATGTAAGAGGTGGTCAAGCGTATCCCCCAATATTCCCTAACACACACTTCCCGTGGGCTCCAAGTCAGGTGACTACTTCCTGGGAGGAAGTTCTTACGGGAAGGGGATGGAACTCAGGGCCTGGCAGACACCAGCCTGGACTTTCCACGCCAGCCTGCACTCGCACTCACAGCAGGGCTTGGCGGACAGGACCCAGAGCCTCCGGGGAGCCCCACGGGCAGCTCAGCCCGCAGCCCAGGGCAGTGAGCCCACAGGCGCATCCGCAGTGCGGCACTCACCCCATACGGGGTGCAGGCTGGGGTCTTCGGCTCCAAAGAGCAACAGTGCCTGGGGTGCTCCCCAGGCCTCTACCTCTTGGGGAATGATGTACATGTTCTGAGAGAGATGCCAAGAACCTGGCTCTCTCTGTGAATGACACCACCAGGGACAGGCAGGGGCCAGCACTCAAAGAATCCTCACCTGGTCCTCCTGAAGGAATCGCTCCACCTGTTTGTATGCACTCGTGTACTTGTGCTTGACAACGAGCTCACACCACCGATGGCGAACCTTGGAAGAAAGGAGAGCAAGGTAAGAACAGGCTGGCAGGTTCCAAGCCAGTGAGTTTAATGAGAAAGAGCCACCGGCACATCACATGGCCACTCTCTGAGGTGCACCAGCACCACTGACACATTTGGTTGTGTGTTTTGGTCTAGGTTCTTTTTAAAAGAGAAGAACCAAGTTCCTAATGAGGAAGGATCAGAGTTAACCCTCGTGGGGGCAAAGATGCATTTCAGCTGGGCGCTTCAATGTCTTAGACACCACTTTGCAAGCAACTCAAAATGCAACACCGAACTGGGAAATAAAGGCCACATCCCTGGCTAGGCTCCTGGTGGCGTGCTTTCCCACACGGTACTGTCCCCAGGGGCTCCTGCCAGACTCGGACCACTTCATCTCTTGTAACAGTGGTTGGTCCGATGAGCACGACTATAACCATGAAAGCAACAGGGAGAAGATGCTGTCTCTGGCCTCAGAAAGAGCCAAGGTGGTCCCTCCTACAGTTTGGGCCGGAGGCTGGAGCCGTGCACTGCAGACCTAGTCACTCCTGCTCCTGCTGCATGGGAGTCCTCCGGCACAGCATACCAGAAGCACACAGGCTAGAAGCAGACGCCATTCCTTCAGAAGATGTACTTGCTCTGGGAGACGGACACCAGATGGTCTCAGGCTCAAGCCCAGCCTGGGCAACTTGGCAAGAACTTATCCCAGTAAAAAATAGAAAAGGGGCTGGGGATACAGCGAAGTGTGAATAAAATCCTGAGTTCAATTCCCAGTCAAGAGAGAGACAGAGGGCGAGCGAGTAAGCAAGCAAGCGAGCGGGCAATGAATGATTGGATAAGGCAGGAGAGACAGCGGACATCACTGGCCAGGCACAGGGGCACTCACCTATAACCCTAGCACTCTGGAGGTTGAGGCAGGAGGATCACAAGTTTGAGTCTGGCCTACGCTACACAGTGAGGTTTTGGCTCAAAAATTCAAAAATAAATGATACACTTTACTAGGTATACCTGCCTGAATTTGCCACAAACCTTCCCCCTTCTCCAAATCTAGACACTGTGGGTAAGTTTGATTCCAACCAATGTCCTTAGGGAGGCAGAGTCACCAGGGACAAGGCTGCCCCCTGTAGACAGGGCCAGGGCATCTCTCTGTGTGGCAGGCCTGTTCTTCACAAAGAAATTCTGTGGGACTGTTTCAGGCCCCAGTGTGTGCAGTTTCCTACTATGTAGAGCCCTCTCAGTTCTACCCAGCAAGGAGTCTGCCATCCCACTCCGTTACCGCTTCAACACTGGCCGCACACAGAGGGGAAAGGTGCGTTTTTAAAAAGCCTCCACATCCCTCCCTGTTTTTACTGTCTTTGAAAGAGGAAGATGCTTTTTAGTGATGCATTTGCAGTAATTTTAAATAAGGAGGCAATTTCAACATTTTGGCTAAGGCTCCTACAAATTATATCACTGTCTCCCTACCTGGTTGGATTTTTCCTCCGATCTATCATAAGTAGATTTACGTATGAACAACTGCGAATGAATGAATGAGTGAAACAACCTTTACAAAGAACGCGTTCCCCAGGCCAGAGAGCGCCCCCTGCTCGCAGGCGGCAGGCCCAGAAGCCTGGGAAGGACGGGGCCAGGTTGTCAGTCGGCACAGCTCCGAGGGAGCCTCAGAGTACAGGGCACAGAGCCCGTGGCCTCAGAGCCCACGGCAGGAGGGAAGCCGGCCCAGCTGTGAAGTCTCTCCATCCTCATCCAAATGTTCCACAGCACACCGTGAAAGGGAGGGAGCAGCCCACAAACACTCCACACAGAGAGAACAAGTGAACTGCCCGCTACAGGACGCAACCACAGCGACGGCCCATCAGTACGCTGCTTCAAGGAGCCGAGAGGGCGGGAGGGAACCCCGTGCCCACCCGCTGCCTCTATCTGCCCCCCAGGCCAGCGCTCAGCTCAGGCACCTCCTGCTCCGCACAGCCCCTCCAGCCTGTGCCCTCCTGTCTGTGAGCTCTGCAGAAACCAGAGCTGCCCCACAGCTTGGAGGGACAGGGAAGGCTTCCAAGTGCTCTGCGGCCTGCCCACACCCCGGCTGTCCCTCCCAAACGTGCTACTCTTTAGATTCTAAGAAGGGAGGCTTTCACCTGTGTCCTTTCTTCTGTGCTTTCCCTCACCTTGTTTACAAATATGGAAACTGCAAAGCGTAAACCCGCGTCTATTGCAGAGGAGGACACAGCCCCAGATGGGCAGGGCAGGCAGTTTACGCCAGGACGAAGCCCCGGAGATGCCGCCTCAAAGGGGCTCTTTCACCACTTCCGCTGTCAGAGGCAGCGGACTGTTGTGCCTAATAAGAGACCCAGTCTTCTGACCCCTGCGGGCGAACCAGGGCATCCAGGAAGGACGGGCCACTCCCCCGCCCACTCGCCTCCAAGGGCAGCTGGCAACAAGAAGCCTTTTCATCGGAGAGCGCTGAGCGCACTACCGTGCTTCAGTGACAGGATGTTTAAAAGACATCACAAAGACGCTGCGCAAGGCAGACAGCCCACCGGACACTTCCTGTTCGTGCAAGGGCTTTTACTTCATGTTTCTCTGAGAAACAAAATCCTTATTTTCCTCCCCAACGCCCTGAAGGGTCCACGTTTCATATGGCCACTTGGCACCACCAGGGCTGGGGAGAGGGCTCAGCCACTCCCAGCACCACTTCCAAAGCGGGCGCTGAGGAGCATCCCTCATGCAGATCATCACAGACTCAAGCGCCAAAGGGCTGCCGCCCGGCCTGGACCTGGCGTAGCCCCCATCGGCGGGAAAGGGAAGTCCCACAAGGTGGGCAGCTGGAGCCGCACTGGGTGCAAACGCAGGTCCGTGAGAAGAAAGCTGTCTCTTCCACAGCTGCGCTTGCTTGTTTCTGAAGAAGGCCTCAAGTGATCATCCCGCCTCAGCCTACGGAACAGCTGGGATTACAGGCTGGCACCATGGTGCCTGGCATTTGCTGTTCCTTGTTTTATATTAATTAATGGGGACAGTGGTCACCTTGTCTTCTTTAAAACAAGGGGTCAGTGGGATTCAAAACAAACACAGGGACACCGCATACATGTATTATGGTGCCTGGCACTGGCGTTCCACAGCAGGTCCTCTGTAGCCACGAAGCTCCTGCACCATGCTGGGGATGGGTCGTCCTCTGCAGGAGCGTGCGGCTGCTCCTGGGGGAGGCCACGTCGCTTGGCCTCCGCCCCCCTTCGGAACCATGCTACGCGGACACGGAGAGCGCGCTAGAGCTGCCACCTGCCCCACAGGCCGGGAGGGAAACCAGGATGCAGCTGCGGACGGCCTGGAGCTGCCCGGGGGTGAGTAGCTCGGACGCCCGCTCCTGAGGGCACAAAGAGCTGCCCCATCTCAGAGTACCCTGTCCCCCCACCCCGTCTCCTGAGGCAGGGGAGGCAGGAAAGCGCCCAGGTCAGACCCTCTTCCCCGCCACAGGCCGCGCAGCAGGGGAGCTGCGTGCTAACGCACCGCAGTGTCGTGGCACCTGCGCTGACGGCGTGAAGGATGGGGCTCCTCCAGATCACAGAGGCTCAAGAGCCGGACAAAACCAGCTGCCAGCAGAGACCGAGGCTGATCGATCTACCAATGAGACCAACTTCTATTTAACCCCTCTTTACACTATAGTTATCTTCTAGGTTAATATGCAAAATACTGAGTAAGGCAGTCTCCCCAGCCGCATCCCTACTGCAGGGCAGCACTGTCCCATCTCACTCAAAACAGGAGGGATGGCATTCCCCACACTGCTCTACGCTCCAACGCACCAGAATCCAGGTAACAGAAGGTCTGGACTCCTTGTTCCTGCCAGTGGAGACACGGTTCCAATCCTCACGGCTGCCAGTGAGCTCTGACTCAGTTGGGCCCTACAGGCAGGCCCCGTACTCCCAATGGTGCAGGCTGGAGCAGCCTGTACTGAGGGAGGTCAAGGCGTGTCCGCACCGATCTCATCTCTCAGTGCATCCTCTTCTCTGTGCCCAAGGCTGCCTGATGGCCTTCCTGATGCAAAGCAGTTTACACTCTGGCTAGTGAGCCTGCTGGGCGCCCGTCCCCGCACCACGACCACATCCTCGTTCCCCAACTGTCCCCGGAACAGTCTGTCATTCCCAGGGGTAAAGTGCCCGGGGAGCTGTCTCTGCCACGGTCTAGGACAGGACCTGCTGGGCCATGGCAGGAGACAGGGAGCCAGGGGAAGGCAATTCTTCGCGGTAGCTCGGACGCTCTCAGGAGTGAGGCTGAACCTTCCTCCATGTATGTAACATGCTTTTCATTTACTGGATACGTCCTTCCACATTTGTCCCTACTTAAACATTTTTTGTAGTTGATTTGTTGGATGTTTTGTGAATATAAGGAAATCAGCTTGAAATAAGCTTGGTTAAATAAAAATGTTTTCCACAGTGTTAATCTTTTAGGGTTTGTTCATGGTGGCTGTTGTTGAATTATTATCTTTTCTTCCTATTACTTCTCAGAGTTCTGTTCATTTACTTTAAGTGTTACCTGGATATACACAAAAGGGCCAAACTGCACATTAATTATACACATTTTACTGTACTTCAACTGTTAATGGAGTGGAAAATGTTATAATTTTAAATAGCAACCAAAATTCTTCGAGTCCCTCTAAACTCATGCCAAGAATCTCCAGGAAGTCTAGAGCAGCAATCTCCACCGTGGTTAGGGCAGACCAAGACGGAGGAGAAAGCGAGCACGGTGCCAGGCCAGGCAAAGGAGAGAAAGCAGGCAGGGCAGAAGCTGGCACGGGCCTGAGGAGTGAGCTCCTCACTGCACCCCAGGCCCACCAGGACCTGCCGGCTGCTGCCCTAAGCTGCGAGGGCCCGAGAGGCGAGCGGTGGGAGCCGGCCAGCAAGCTCTGCGGCCCTGGTGCTGGGGGGTCGCGGTGGGCACCTGCCAAAGGAGAGTGACCTGGCTCTGGATTCTCCCATGCTGTCACAATGACACGGACTCTTGCATGACAGACAAGTGCCCACCTGGAATACTTTATACAACAGACACCAATTCTAAAAATCTGCTTTCCCCAAGTTTTCCCCTCAGGATGCGGGCGGCTGCTTTCCCTTGGCCCACAAGTGGGCCTCCACACAGAGGTGCTTTGACAGCACTGGAAAGAGACCCAGAGCCCCGCAGGTGTTCTGTGAAGACACAGACAGATGGACAGATGCCCAGTGCTCAGGCGGCAGTGCTCCCCGGAGTGTGAACCCATGGCGCTCCAGGCGGGTGTGCAAGGGGGTCTTAGGCTCTGGGCCGGGAAAGGGGAGGGGCAGGCAGCAGAAGCCATCCACGCAGATCCACACCCCATACTCGGCCCCGGCCACACAGGCACAGCAGCCACCGGGAGGGTAACGGTCACCAGGAGGGTGGGGCAGGTCTGCGGAACTGGCCGACAGACCTCAGCACGCCAACAGGCAGATGTAAAGAGGCTTCTGCAGGAAGCACACACTGGCTCTGGCTTCGAGGCTGACAACTTCTAAGTACAGTGAAGGCAGCCAGCAATGGGACAGGCACGGCACGGGACAGAGCAGTGGCCAGTACGGTCATACGCATGCAGAGCGGTGTGTGTTTCCACACGGAGGCTACACACACTGAGACAAAAGGGCTGTTTCCCTCACTGTCTGCAAAACTCTGGTTTTGCTGTTATTTTTAAAGTGCTAGCTGCTGACCTTACTAAGTAGATTTCCTGACCCCGGCGGGTCTGGCCGGCAAGGTGAAAGCCCGCCAGCGCCTCCTCCCCAGGGCCTCAGCCTGAGCTGCTCCAGGGCTGAGCACACAGCAAGCGCCCACTCTGGCCTCCCCTCTCCTGGGATGCTCTACTACTTACTGCTCTGTACAGACTCCACGGAAAGCTCTGCTAGCCAGTGAGGTGACGGGCAGTGTCTGCGAGACAACTGCACCCAAGAGGGCGGCCATGAGCAGGGGGCTCAGCGCAGGGCAGAGGAAGCTAAGACTCACTCTGCCGAGAAGGATCCGGGCCAGGGCCAAGGTTCTCAGCAGCAGGACAGAGGACCCTTGGGAGAGGTGGGAACTTTGCAAACCATTTTTTGAGCCAGAACCCTTAGCCTCCCCTCTCAGCCTAGCTGTGTGGCAACTCTGCCTTCTTAAGACAGTCATTACCACCTCAAGGCCCCTCAAAGCTGGCAACTCCTGGTCTGCAGATCCCCAACAGAGGGAGCTGCCCTCTGGTGTCTGAGGGGCTGTCCACCCAGAGGCTGTTTCTAGCCCTAAGCCCCACCCGAGTTGGGGTGCAGTCACAACCCAGCAGGCATCTCTGCAGGTAACAACCTTCAATAGGACATACTGTACCCTCGCGCCTATTTCTTCCGGAGACAGAAAAGCTACGAAGCACAACTCCACTCCCCACCCAAGACACTTCAGTGTACCGGAACCAGGGTCCTACTAAACTCTGCAGTAGGGGTAGGCAGTGTTTTTCTAATGAGGGCCCTTCAGCCCTAGACAGCACAGAGATGAAAGCAAGTCTTTGGAAAATGTTACATACAAAGGTAGGGGGGCTGGGGATATAACTCAGTGGCATAAGCGCTTGCCTGGCAAGCGCAAGGTCCTGAGTTCGATCCCCGGTACCGGGGGGAAAAAAAAAAAAAAACAGAGTTAAACATACAAAGGTAGGCAGCGGGCTGCACCCGTCTGGGCTGCATATGGATATGCTGCCCGGGCTGGGCTTCAACTTGTGATACTCCTGCCTCAGCCTCCCAGAGTGCTGGGATCACAGGCCTGAGCCACCACATCTAACTTACCTATCATCTTAGAGACTAACTTTCCAAAGTAGTTTTCAAGATTTCCTATAGTATAATTCTTGTAATAAAAATCTCACCAGGAACCCGGTGCATAAAGATAGATTAAAGATCAGTTTAAATCATATCAGTCTTCTGCTGACACCAGAAGGAAGAAGTCTCAAGTGCATCCTCAGAGCCTTCAGCTTGGTAATAGGAAGGCTGTGGCACCGCTTGGGGAAAGAGATGTCTGCTGCGACACTAGATGGCGATGTGGCGGCCCCACCTCAGGTAGCACGCTTGCTTCAGTGGCCTGCCCTGTCCATCCTCCCAACTCAACTCACCGTGTCTGTCTGTCTGTCTGTCTGTCTCTCACGCACACACGCACGCTCTCACAGCCTCTCAGCACGCTCTGGCTTGGCCCTGTCACCCCCACTGGGTGCACACATCTTACACTGTTGCGCAGGCTGACGAGCGGCATGAAGCATGTGGCGCGTGCTCAACACGCACTTCTGCAAGATCGGAATGCTCTTCAGCTACTTTGAAATTATAACGCACAGTTGGAAGCTGTAAAACGCTCTGAAGAATGCCACCCATCCTATTTATGACAGGAAGCATTCCCCTTTCTTTTCAGTCCTTTTGATTTTGAAATTTACTGCTGAAGGGGGAAAAGTCTTTCCCGGGAACACGACCTGAGAGCCCATTAAAGCTCATTTAGGTTCCATTTATATCTGTACACAGGCGGGCCTCGTGGCTTTTGTAAGTTAGTAAGTCCACACTGCAGTAAACAAACCCGCTTTCTCAATCTGTGGCCCTAAATCAGGTTTGCTCGGCTTTAAAGTGGGTTTACTGCCACTAAGTGGGGCGGCCCCTGCGCAGTGGCCACAGGCAGATGCCATTTCTGGGCCTGCGCTGTGTCAGGGCTATCTGTGACGCCGGGCGCACCTACAGCACGCCCCCGTGAAGACAGACCAGGGGACGGTCTGCCGCTGTCACACGGGCATCTCTGTGCTGATTCCATCACGGCTGCTCTCTGCCTTCACAGTTCCTCACTCCCGTGGGGCACAACCTGCACGTCAGCTTTTAAAGGTGAGGGAATCAGACGTCGCCTCTGTTGCCGCTGCAAGGCCAGCACAGTACATAAATCTTCAGGGCGGAGGCTGAGAACCAGGGAGGCCCCACCGCCCTCATCCTCATCGGAACCCGAAACGGTGAGGTCGAGATCGAGAGGCAGCAGCTTGCGGAACAGGACCCCCCACGGCTGGTGGCCACCGCGCTTGACGTGCATGTGGAGGACGTGGTGGCGTCAAGGGTGACAAATGACAAAACATCGAGGCTGCGCTGGTGTGTGAGCACGGGCGAAGCCTAACCTTTCCTTTCCTCGAGAGGACGCTTTTATATAATTATGGCTATTAAAGGCCAAAAAAGGAGCACTCGGGAGCCCAAGTGGGGTCCGCGCCGAAGGACGGCACAGCCTGCCCCTCCTAGCCAAGCCTGCGTGATGGACAGCCATAGCCTGCGCAATTCTGAAATCAGGAAATGCCTCTCCTCTTTTCTTTGTTTCAATATGTGCGGGCTTTGCCAAAAAGAGGATTTTTGCTATTGGCAAAAACAATGATCATAGTTACCTCTTCCCATAAGCCTGCCGCCAGAGGCAGACTTTGCTGAGGGGCCTCCTAGTCCGCACCAGGGCACACTCCCCCGGGGGCAGCGGGCGGGCCAGCCCTGGGACGCCTACTTCTGGGGTTAGGTTACTGCCATCACCTGTCGCGCCCGACAAGAGAGCCTGGGGAAGTTCTCTCCAACGTTAAGTGCTGCGTGATGAGGGTAAAGTGCAAGGACAGACACGCTCCTACACCTGGAGCTCACAGCTCAGTAGAAGGAAAACCGATCGGGAGTCACGTGTGGTAACAAATGCCAAGGGATCCACGGGAGAACCTTGCCTAAGTGAGATGCGGGCGGCAGGGCGTGGTCAGAGAAGCCCCCTGGGAAAGAGCCAGGCTGAGCAGAAGAGGCGACGCCAGCAGGAGCACCCTGAGTCTCATCTCCAGCCCCGGCGTGCGCTCTGCAAAACAATTCAGCCCTTCCTTCTTAACGGCAGCTTCTCCAGTGCGCTTCTCCACTGGAGGGAGAAGAGCAGACTCTTACAAACCACAGCAGCTACACAGAAATAACTACTGTGGCTAAAGCACAGGCAGGGTCTGCAGCCTCACACCGCGCTGTCTCCCTGGGGGCTGCAGCTCCCTAGGCCTGCCGTGACTGAGCCGAGTGAGGCGGCACACAGAGACTTCCGCGGCAATGACGACTGCGTGAGCGGCGTGTGGGGATGACGAGGAAGTGCGAACTCATGTGGGATGGAAAGAACTGCCACGGACTGAGTTCCACACTGACCTGTGTTCCTGAGCTATAAAACATGAACACGTAGCTAGCAAGCATAAGGAAGTTTGCCTTCATAACTAACCAATTACAAGTACTGTGGGGGGCACCCTAAGACCTAAACTTAGAAGCTAAAACTACAAAATCTTAGGCGATACAGGCATGAAATACCATGGGGTGGGATTAAGCTACAGTTTCTCACATTTGACACTGAAAGCACAGTGGCAAAAGAAAAAAACAGATATCCTGGACTTCATGACAGTCAAAGCTTCGGTTCTTCAAAGAACACTATCAAGAAAATTAAAAGACAACCCATAGAGAGAGAGAATATTTTTGCAAATTATAGTTGACAAAGGATTTGTATCCAGGCTATATAAAGTATTTTAACTCAATAGTAAAAGAATGAGGCAATTTTTAAATGAGCCAAAGGGTACATAGATATTTCTCCAAATAAGATATACCAGTGATCAACAAATAGAAGTGCTCAACATCATTAGTCAAAAGGGAAAGGTAAGGGGAAACCGAGTGAGATGCCAATGCAAACATCTAACACGGGCCCTGACACAGACACAACGACAGGGTGGAGGAGGATACACAACACCCTCAAGCACCACTGCTAAGACTATAAATGGTACAGCCGCCCCGGGTACCGCTCAGCAGCTCCTCAAGACGTAACCAGAGCTAACGGGAGGCTCAGCAATTCTACTCCAGCTGTCTACTCAAAAGAAGTGAAAATGTACGTCTATTCAGGACTTGTACATAAATGGTAATGCAGCATTACTCATAGTAGCTACAGGGTAGAAAAACCCGAAGATGAAGATAGTAAAAAGGAGCGAAAGGCGCTGAGGGCCGAGTCCCGGGTGGGATTCAAACTCCGGCGCAGAAACGACAAGGACAACGAGGGCGCCGCAACGCCGGACGTGCGCCACGCACGCGGGCAGTGCCCGGAAACAGCATGCGGAGGGGGGCGCCGGTCACGTGCTGCGTGTGACCCCACTCAGGGCAAGTCCGGACCGGGCAAGCCCACAGAGGTAGAGAGCCCGTGCGGGCGCACACCCGGCGCCGGGGAGGCAGGGGCGAAGGCGGGAGAGGGCTGGGCGTTTGCTCTGGGATGATGAAAATGTTCTAGAAGTGAGTGTGGTGGTGGCTGCACACTCTGAATGGACGAGTCATCGGTGTGTGAATCACATTTCCAAAAACGTTGTTATTAAAAACAGTCGCCTGCCGGGGATAAGCCAAGGCTAAGCAAGCCTCAGGAGGAAGAGAGGCCACCTGCGGTCCCCAGGGCCAAGGCAGCAGGAACAGCCTCCAGGATGGGTGGGTGACCGCTTGCTGGCTGGGCCCCTGTGCTTGGGGACTTCCTGTGCTCAGCCTGGGCATCTGCTTCCACCCACAGATGGGCAACAGAACACAGTGCCATGTGGTCTGAGGTTATGGCAAGAAGACACGCAAATGAGTGGCCTAAAAAAACCATTTTAGTACTACCTCAAAGTTTAGCCGATGTTTTCATGTTTTTAAATTTCATACGCTGCCACATAAACAAAACACCACCGTCAGCAGCCCTTGGCCACTGCCCACACGCATAGGTAGAGCTCACCCTCCATCCGTGCTGTGCAGCCCACCGCTCTGCAAGGCAAAGGGGGTGCACAGGAAAGGCACTGCCCATCCGCACACCGTCTCACTTCCCCGCTCCCGACACGCCACCTGATGGCCACAAGTGACGGGGAGGGGGGGGTTTGTTTTGGCTCACAGTTTGTAGAGATTCAGTTCATAGTCAGCTGGCGCCCAGGCAGGGCAGCAAGACAGAAGGGCAGAGAGAAAGAAAAGCTGCTCACCTCATGGTGGACAAGAGGGGAGTCCGAGAGGGGTGGGAGTCAAACCCTCCAATCTCTGACCAGGACCCTCCTAACAGCTATCCTGCCCCCATACTCCAGCTACCTTCCAAATGCACGAGGATCGGGGAGTCACTTCAGATCTGAACTATCACAAATATGATTTATTTTTTGAATGTGAAAGAAAACACAAGTGTTTAAAGGTAATTGTGAAGATTTTTGGTGTGGATCACAGAACAAAACTCTAATACAAAGATATGTAAACGAATGAACCCAGAAGCACCAATAAAACCCCAGGCTTTTAGAAATAAAGTGACTTCAAGATGTAGCTGGTTTCTTGGACATACCAGAAGTAATAAAACAGGGCACTGCTACATAGACCCCAGAAAATGTGTAACTCTTCCCATCTGTTTATGAGGGAATCTTTATAGCTAGGCAGTACCTAACATGTATAGCAAAAACAGACAATGTCCTCAAATCTTTAGGTATCTAGAAAATCAGACCAGCTGCTAAACACAAAGGGAGAATCAAGTGGCAAGGAACATTAAGTGACCGATCACAGTATAAGAAACTTTTCTAATAAAGTCTAGTGGACTAGACTAGAAGCACATTTACTAAATTACTTTTTTAAACAGGTAAATTTTTTAAGTATTCAATTATCAGGCCAGGCATAGTGGCTCACACTCGTAATCCCAGGACTTGGGAGGCTGAGGCAGGAGGATCATCGCTAGTTCACGGCCAACCTGGGTTATACAGTGAGCATAAGACCAGCCTAAACTACATAGTGAGACCTTGTCTCAAAGAGACAGACAAGACAAAAGAAGAAAAAAAAAACAAAAATAAACCAGGCTTGCTGTCTGTAGCTCGTTTTTTTCATCGTCATCCATTTAACACTTCAATTACCCAAAACAGACTGTAAGAATTGATAGCTAATACCACACAGTCCCTATCCTCAGGAATAACAACAATATTTATCTAAAAAGTTTTAAGTTCTGTTGTCATGTTAGGTCAACTTTTTAAAAATCCCTTTACCAGGCCAGGCATGGTGGTGCATGCCTGCAATCCTAGCACTTGGGAGGCTGAGGCAGGAGGATCACTGTGAGTTTGAGACTGGCCTGGGCTACAAAGTGAGCTCAAGGCCAGCCTAAACTGCATAGTGAGACACTGTCTCAAAAAGACAATAAATAAATAAATAAACAAATAAATAAATAGATAATAAAAATCCCTTTACCACAGCACAACAGGAGACACCGTATACTGCAGGCTTTCCACAGAGAGGTTCCAGGGCACTGGACTGCATAACAAAGAACACTCTAAGGTATGCAGTTTGTTTAAAAAGACACAGCTTAAAGCAAATGCTCCAGTCCACAGACCCTCCTCCCTTTAACACTCTAAGAAAGGAATGACAATACTGTGTGGAGGGGATTGTGCTCCCTTCCCCAGCAGTAGCCTGGCTTCAGAAACGCTGAGAAGCCACGCTGGTTACAGGCTGTGCTTGGAAGCGCAGGCTCAGCAGCATTGGGCCCCTTGATGTGCAAACTGAGCTGGACCTCGCTCAGGGCCGAGCAAGCCAAACCCTTTGTACCCATGAAGATGTGACAAATGGCCCAGTGCTGTGTATCTGTGAGCTGTCAGATGGAGGAGGCAAGTGTCAACTTGCCCTTGAGAAGCTCCCTGTGAGACGGGGCCCCTCAGATTTTATCCTGGAAGAACACTTCACTAATTGCCACTCAACTTTCAGGCCCTCCACAATGGTCTCCTTTTTATGCTCAGCCTGAAAACCCGCCTTGTGGGGTTCTGTTCCGAGATGGTGCCTTCTGACAATGCAGGGTGACGACCCAGTGAGCCGGCTGCTGGGTAATGAGGCCCCCAGGGCAGCCTGCAGAGTGAGGGAGGAGAGGAAGCAGGCACTGTTCTTGCTGGGAAGCCCAGGCGACCCAGAGCAGCCCCATGAGGAAGGGGCCTTGGTCCCAGTCCTGTGTGCTGCCCCACACCCAGGACTGCAGTAGGGGAGACACAGCAGGGTTCTGTGCCCGCACATCCCAGGACCACAGGGCCCGACAGGAGCCGGAGCCACTGTTCCTGCCTTGGTATGCTGTTTAGATTCCGCGTCAAGGAGGAGGCAGAGGACAACGGAGCAGGAGGGCCTGGGTAGCACACTGCGCTTCAACAGTCAAGCACACCGAAGGGCCCAGAGCACCCAAAGAAAGTACACCTGGCCTTTCCTCTAAACTACTGTGCAAGAAAATGAAGCAGAAATGTCCTACGTGTGATCAGAACAGGACAAGTCAATGGACAGCAAAGGAGGGCCAGGAGCTGAGACCCTCCTGAATATTTTGAATCTCCCAGGGAAGGGGGAGGGTCTCTGCAGAGCAGAATCATGCCAGCACTCAGCTTGAGAGCCCTCTGCCCCCTCAATATGCCACTAGTGCTCTGAGGGCCACTGTGCGCTCCAATTCACAGAAATGATGCTTGTAGTTGAGATAAAATTTACAAGTGAACCTCAGAGCTGACTGACCCAGCACTGCTGAAATACAGCCTTCCACCTCTACCCCTCTGGTTCCCAGCAACAGCTTCTCACTGACACGTGTGGAAGTACCCCTCCCTGCCTCTGTAAACCCCAGCCTCCGGACGCAGGGGGAGGCCCAGAGTCCCTGGGGGGAGCAGGGGCTTCACCAGAGCTTCAGCTGCAGCGGCCGATGTGGGACAAAGCTGGGAAGCTGATGTTTGCCCAGTCGCAGTCAACCTTGAAAGTGTCCTTTTCAGAGGAGAACTCGGAGGGATGCTGGCAGAGACTTGTAGGTTCTAGTGGCAAAACAGGTTTGTCCCTTCTTACCAACCTGTTCCCTTACACTGACTCACTAGTGCTACTCTAGTCTGCAGCACCTTCTTTTCCTTCTAAGCAAAAGCCTACTCTCACCTTTCCCAAGGTGACATACCCTGGGGCCTCAGGAGCAGGTACAGCAGGATCGGGCCACCTCCAGACACTGTCAGCCACCTTTCCAAGCACCCCACTCTGCACTGCAGCCGACTGTCGTTGGTCATTTCAAATGAGATTTTGAAAACTGCCCTTTGTGAGCCAGCCTCTGTCTTAAAGCACTGGTTCTTAACCAGAGGACTTCTCCGGGGACGTCGGGCAGCACCTGGACACTCGAGGACCACAATGGGGGAGAGAATGGAGTGGCTACTGGCACCTCATGAACAGAAGCCAGGGATGCTAAACACCACACATCACTAAACACAGCCTCCTGCCAACAAGAAATTACACATTATCCAGTCCCGACATCAGACGTGCCCAGGTTGAAAACATTTCACTTAGAGCAGACCTGCCCCTACCCCAGCAAAACCAGACTAGTATGGAACCAGGGGCCAGGAAGCCTGTGACTCACTGCATAAAGGACCCCGACAGGGCACCTGTGCAGCCTATAAGTAACAACAGTGCCAGAAACAGCCGATTCTTCTCCCTCTCATCTCCATTACTCTGCACAAATTTAGAGAGGGTACAACTAAAGAGAATACAAATGTTTCAGCTAAGTAATAAAGCTTTACTATTTTGGATCAAATAAAAAATGTGCATCTTACACAAACAGGAACCGTGTTAAACTGTGCTCAGCTGGGGTGTGGCTCAGGCATGGAGAGCTTGCCTACCACGCTAGACACCCTGTATTCAGTCCCGTGCCCCCCCCATAACTATGGGCACTCTCATTTTCTTAGTACATCCACTGACTTCTCTTATGTTGTCTACAATCCCATGAAGATACTCAAGGCTTCATTTTACTTTGAGGAAATCAAGGCTCAGGATCCTTCACCCCATAGCCCCCAAGGAAGAATCAGCAGAGTCAACTCTCCATGAAAACCCCAAAACCACTCCACCTAGCGTTTTTCAAACTTGGGGCTGTAATCCGCTAGCAGATCATAAAATCAACTTACTACATCACAGTACACATTTTTAAAAGAAAATGAAATAAGACAAAATGGAAAATAGAGTAAAGATAGTTTCAGGAAGTTTTCCCAGTTGAGTGTGATAAGAAACAAAGCCCCAAAGCCATCAGTCAGTGTAACTGCAGCGCGACCTCGCAGACGAGTAAAACGGAGAGAGGAGGACTGCGCTGTGGCCCCCGCTTGGCTGGGGCCTTGGACTCGCAGGTAGCTCACTACTAAGTCTAAGCTCAGGTGGTAGCAGATCCTAGGTCCGCGTATTCAAGTGATCAAAAAATGAAGAGTGTGCAGACTCCACCCCAGTAGGTACCGTCCTCCACTCCCCAAAGGCTGGCCCCAACCACACAGGGAGACGAGCATGTGGTACCCACATTTTCTTGCTCCATCTAATCCAGGAGGGTCCTTCTTTATAACCAACAGGGTTTCTCCCAACTCTGTGAGGAAAAGAATGAATGTGCTGATGGCCTCTTACATAAATTAATTTTCTGGCGAAAGCATGCAACTAAAACATCCGAGTGGGCCATAGCCAACTAAGCCAGGTGAGATATGAGTTGCTGCTTTTTAATGTTCAAAAAGGGTGCTGGGAGATGTTGCTGCAGGAGGGAAGCCCACTCTGGTGTGCCCAGCTACAGTCCACAGGAGGAAAGTTGTGTGAAGGTCAGCTGTGGGGTTCATGAAGAGAAGACCTCACAGAACAAGCTCCTGGGACCCGTACCTCACTACTGTGGGGCAGCTGGTTTCCAGTGCAAGAGGGGACAGGGAATTTACTATTTCAAAGGGATCTTGAGAACCACTTTTGATTCCAAAATCAGTGCTCATGTATATCTTTAAATGTTAAGGCTCTTTCTTTGAGTTACACTCAAAAACCACAAATAATTTCCCTTCAGTTCATTTTCCTTCCTGGGTGAGGGAGGCTGGTACATGGCTGGCAGTTCTGCGACCTGACACGTAAAAGGTAACTGACCCCAACAGTCACGTTACCGTCCAGGCCAAGAAACGTGAAGGTGCCCTGGCTCTACCCTACTCAGCAGAGGGGGCTGGCGAGAGTGGACGGCGTGGCATGAAGTGGCCGAGGGCATTATGTGTCACCTCCCTCCTCCTCGGCAACCGATCCTCGCACACACTTGCTGTAAACTTCTGGGCACAGAGGAGCTCATCGCCCCCACCTGCTGACCTGTGGGTTCGCACCACACAGGGTGCAGGGATGGAAGGGTGGCACCCTGGCCTGGAAGCACAAGGCTGACCCTTGAAATCCCTCAGCAGCACTCAGCCTGTCTCCCAAGCAGAGCTGGAGGTCTGGGAATTAGGATACAACTAAAGAGAATACAAATGTTTCAGCTAAGTAATGCAGCTTTACTATTTTAGATCAAATAAAAAATATGCATCTTACATGAACAGGAACTATGTTAAACTATGCTCAGCTGCTCAGTGGCACAGAAGCAACACCGCCACCAGGACACCAGGACACGTAAGAATAGTTAAAAATAAGCTCTTTGGTGGGGACTGCAGGGGCCTACCACACCCAAAGGAAGAGGGCGGGCAGAAGAGACAGAGCGGAGGACAGCACAGGAGCTACAACAGCCCCAGCGATAAGCCTGAGACATCTGAGGCTCCCAGACAGGTTTCCCTGTCAGCGCATGCCCTGACACAGGATGCAGGAAGCACGCCCCCTGTCCCGGGGCGTGGGCACCTCTGCTCCACACAAGAGAGTGGCCATTGCAGGGCTGAGCGCTTTCTGCACCAGGTATCTCCTTCAAAACCATGGTCCCAGGGGCCTGTGGCACTGGAGCAGAGCACCAGGGCCATAACTCACCTGTTCCTGCCAGCAAAGCCCTCTAGTGCCACCTTCCACTGTGACCCCAGCCCACACTTCAGTGTCTCTCCGGCCTCTTTTTGGATCACTGCTCCCAGGTCCACATTTAAGAGTCCCAATAACAATTTAGCTTGTCCACTCACAAAGAGTACCAAGAACCAAGTTAGACTTAAGACTTTTTCCACCAAGTAACAATCCTTTCTCTCATGAAACATCTGCCACTTAAAATAAAGGCCATCACAAAAAATGTCATTTGGAATTCAGGGCATTGGTATTTTCCCATTTAAAAAAAAATTCCTAAGTGATGCTTGGCTTTTTAAGCTCAAATACACTAACTTCTTTAATTTATAAAGGATTCCAGCGGTAGAGATGCAGACCACTTGTAAAGCATGGTCTTAACCAGAAATGGCCTCTGAATTCCCAACTGGACTGCTGAGAAGAAATCGAGAGTTGTTGCACTGGCCTCTATCAGCTAGGGCGAGAGAAGCACCTGTGTCTGCCCCTGGCAGGGACTTCCGGAGGGGAGTGAGGACACAGGACCTATCCGGGTGTCCCTGGGCAGCTCACGGGTGGCCTGACTCCTGTCCCCCCCTTCTGAGTTTAGGCCCAGGCCGTGCATGCAGGCCCAGGAGCCGAGGTGACGCTGCCCTGGTCAACCTGGTGGTTGTGAACGCGGTGGTCTGGCTGTCACTTGCCTGAGAAGATGCTGTCTGCATCACAGACCCACTTTATTCTCAGCCTCCAAGCTGCGCTAAAATTACGATGCTCTGTTATTAAGCCTTAGAACTCTGAAGCGCATTAGGTGCCAACATTTCTCTAGACTGTCTCCAAACCAGAAACCTATCTTCACACATCAGAGTGACTTTGATAGGAACTTTCTGTATTTACAAGGTAGAATTGGGTACACCACTGAGTTAAACTTAGTAACCATGAAAAAAAAAAAAAAGGCAGTTGACTGTTAACTCAATTTCTGGTAATCACTCACAGTTTTTAGAAAACACCCTGGTTACCCAAAACCTTGTTATTCTTCCGGTTCTGAGTGACACTCCTCACAGTAAGACAAGCCATCAGTGTAACAAACTCGGGCCAGGACCCTGAGGGTCTAGGACAGAGGCCCATCGCAGAACAAACAAGGAGGTGCCCTGAAGCCTAGGCAGAGCGGCTGGCAGAGCACAGCTGGGAAGACCAAATTCTCCCACCGCTGGGAACAGTGTGCACGTTTTCAAGGAGTTCTAAAAGGTAATGGGAAAAAGACGATGTGCTAATTATATGAAATTAAAGTTCTGGGGTCCCCCGTGGAAGGTTCTACTGGCCCATAGCCGTATTTGTTTACAAACTGTCTACCACAGTTTTGGAGCCACAGCAGCAAAGCTGAATAACTGCAGAAGAAACCGTCCTGCCTGAAATAGTAAGTACGTGGTCCTTTACAGGAAAAGTTTGCTGACTGCGATTCCTGGCCCATGCTGAGTTCACACAGCTGCATGTACTGTCATCTCTCCAAGGAAACCACCCAGAGCCCTTGGCTGTGTGGCCACCTCCCTCAGGTCTTTAGGTCTTGGCTCAGTGTCATTTGCTCCGAGTGGCCTTTCCTGAACACTCTGGCTAGAGAAACTGAGCCCAGCTTCACCTGGTGCATCCCCCTCCCTGCTCATCAGAAGTGAGCTTCTAAAGGGTGAGTCCCAGCGCCCAGAGAACACACATGACGCACACCACACAGCGAGGTCCATGCAGGTCACGCAAGTGAGCCACACTGCACTCAGACTACCTCTGGTCACCAGAATCTAACGGAAGAGGCTGTCCTGTCTTTGGGCAACACAACAGGCTGTGAGATATAAAACGAGCAACTAGATAAAACCTGTTGTCCTTCTCAAAGGAAAGGTTATACAGAACAACTAAGTCAGGTTGTAAGTCAAGAACAGGATGTGTTTCATGCCAAAAGGAAGACAGAAAACAACAAGGGTCTAGCACCTCACGGCTTCCAGACACCGAGGGACAGGTGCCCGGTGCTGGCTCTGACCCTCCTGCCCCCTGGTCCATGCAGCAGGCACCTGCACTGCTACTACAACAGCCCAATGCCTATAAATAGGCAGGACTTTTAAACACTCATTAAAAATAACAGTCTGGTATTTGGAAACTCCTATAAACAACAATCTAAGCACTGACATAAACAGCAATAGCTGCACATTTGATCTGTGCTCAAGTGGGTGAAAAGCTATGCGTCTCTTCTCTGGAGTCTTCCAATTACTCCAGAATATATGGACCCTTTAAACTGCTTAACAATGTCCATCTTACCTTATAGTTAACAAGGAACTGGCTGTTTTCAGTTTATACCATTCAGTGATTGTGAAGTTCATTATAATATTGCATTTAACCCAACATATTTACAAAATAGTTTCAAAAACTATGTTGTAATGAACAGGGAGAAATTGACTGTATTGAGACGTTTTGACTTTTATACCTCTTCATTTCAAGCATTTAATTTGGCTGCCATGGGCTGGGGATATAGCTCAGTGGCACAAGCACCTGTCTGGCAAGTGTAAGATCCTGAGTTTGAGTCCCAGTACCAAAAAAAAGCAAGGTACTTAATTTGGCTGCCATATTGGATTATACAGTTGTTAAATGTTCAGTTGTTTTCAAGACTACAAACCAAATTTACTTTCATTTTCTACGTTTCATTTTTATTTTATTTATTTATTTATTTTTGTCTTGAGACAGGATGTTGCTATGCAGTTCCAGCTGGCCTTGAGCTCACTTTGTAGCCCAGGCTGGTCTCGAACCTGCAACAATCCTCCTGCCTCAGCCTCCCAAGTGCTGGGATTATAGGCGTGGGTACCATGCCCAGCGTTACATTTTATTTTTAAATGAGAGCTTTTTACTTTGACCTCTTGCTCCCGTGTTTTACTTTAAAATGACTAAATACATTAAACATTTGCTATTCTATGTTTTTAAAACCTGGAATTCATCTTAGGATTCATACTGCATTTTTCTGAATAAGCCAAAAGATATTAAGGACCACGTCATATTGCTTTCCCACAAGCATTCGATTTTCTTCTTTAAACCAGGGCTGCTAGATGCAGCTCTCATTTCCTTTACACATGGCTCCTTTCCTGTCCTAACTGAATGCAACCAAGATGCTCTGATACAGCTGAGCCAAGTTTTCCTAACATGCAACAGGACGGCGCCGCCATCAGTGTGCAAGACAACCCACCCAGGCTTATAACCTCAAATACTCCACCCTGCCTGCTCATTCTTCAGGAGACTCCCATCCATCTTTCTCATTTAAGAGGAGGGACAGACTTAGGATCTCAAAATACTGTGGTTATAAGCATAAGCATGCTCAGAGCTGCAACAAGTGTGGCCTGGGAAGCGATGTGCCCTCTGCTCAATGCCCTGTCATTTACTCATAAACATATGGGGTTCTGCAAATGCAAATCAGTTTCAACAGTGTAAGACTGCAGTGCGGGCTCCGCCTTCACCAGCAGCGGGGACCCACCAGTCAAGCTTCTGGTTACCTCTGCGTCCTGCTCATGGAGATGGTACGTCCTCTGGAGGGTGTGCAGGGTTGGGCGGGTCAGGGTCTTCTTCTCCAACAGACGCTCCAAGAGCAAGACCAGCTGGTCTGGAAGAAGCTGAGGGCAAAACAAAACAGCAGGTGAAAATGCCATTCAGCTGACAAGAAATTAGACCCAAATGTTTAGGCCAAAGACGGCGGCAAAATGTGGGTAACCTGGGCGCTGCTGGCACATGTCTGAAACACGGGCGAACTGCAGTGCTGACTTCAGGGAAACCCTGGGCTGATATTGTCTCCTCAAAGTCACTACGTTCTGAGGTCTGGTGACACCCTGTTTCCTCAGCTTTTCATTTCAGGTCTATATTTAGGGGAGATCAAAACGGTTGTTATCTTATGAAAAATTATTAGGCTTTATTAGACCTTTGCCTTTATGGCACACATATGCTAAAAAGTGTTATTTAGCCTAGATAAAGATTCAAGAGCCCTTCAATTGTAGGCAGACACATGGAAGTTCACCAGAAAGAAGCAGTTTCCAATTTCCTTTCTGAACAGAGAAAAAAAAGCATGCAATGAAATAATTACTGTGCCTCACGATGCCTTCATTACAAAAATGTTAAGTCTGTAATTTGTTTGTAATGCACTAAAAAATATTAAAAGGGTACACACACAATCATACATGTAACATACAACACATAAACCCATACACAGTCATCCATAGTCCCACGTTTTCACAAAGGATGGGTCAAAAATCGTATTAGCAGTTAAGGGTAAAGAGAAGAAGCCCTAAGGTGGTACAAAAAATAAAAGAAATTTGTGAACAAATAATATTTGTGACACCCAGGAACTGAGTCAGACTTCGGGTGTTCACTGCTGCACCCAGTGCAAGTGACAGCGCTGCCCGAGGGCACTGAGCAGTCCGCCCAGCAGAGCACAGAGAAACACGGTGCCTGGTACACCCTGGAGGAACAGCAAAGCGCTTTCTCTAAAACTAGGCTTTTAAAACTACACTTACCTTCCCTTCAGCCTAACTTACTCCCATATTACCCTTACTAACAAAACCAACTGCCATTTCCTGCTACTCAAAAGAAATTTTAGAAATTACTGGCTTCTCTTTTTCGGTCCCTCTCTACCTTTCTGTCCCCAAGTGTACACAAAGCCGCCCCGCCCTTCCAAAATGAACCCACAGGGAAACTGCTGGCTGTAGGCACCGCACTCCCCACCCAATTTCAAGGCCAAAGCACTTCTCTTAGAGTCTCAGCCCTACCTCCCCATAGACAGGCAGGCGACAGGCTCAGATGCACATGGGCTGTCTCTCGGGTGTGTTTGTCTCCCGAGTCCACCTAACAGTTATGCTGTGGAGAGGCCGTAGGGCTGGCAGGAGCGGCTAGGGGTCTGAGCACAATTACAGTACAATGATCACTGACCCAGGCTCCTTACAGGATTGGGGAACAACTACCAATTCCCTTTCTGGAGAAGTCATGAGCCTGTAAGATGCTTTAGAGATATCAAGTTACTACATAACCACTAGTAACAACACCACCATTCTGCCATTCTCTATCGTTTAAACACAAGGCTATTTATACGGTAGCAAGTCTGCTGTTTCATAGAAGAGGCCAAACCCAGGCCCCAGCCTCCGCTGAACCTCAAGGCTTACCCCAGTGACACCTCAGCGGGGCAAACGTGGGACGCAGCCTGGCAGAGCTCTGCACCGCAGCTTGGCTAAGACGCTATATTCTGCCTCTCTGGTAGCCCCCCCCATCCTGGCTCCAACCTCACTCAGCCCCCGGCCTGTCCAGCACTGTCCCCTTGGCTCTGCGGCTCCTCCCTGTTCCCACCAAACCCTACAGTGGCTCACAATGCTTCAACAGACGCCTTTCTCTGCTGGAAGCTGAAGCTTCAGACCATAGCCCGAAGTACACTCCTGTTCTATTGCCACGCCCCAAAACTTCCTCGACCCACCCCACCACTTCTTTTGCTCCCACTGTTGCCAGAATGCCTGGGACTCTTGGTGGAGAGGCCACCTGTCCCTCTTCCTCTGCCTCTCCTGGGGCTCAGGTGCAGGGTAGAGGACAGACCACACTTCGGACAACAGGCTCCAGACTGGATCCAAGTGGCCCTGCCTGCTCCGGCCCCCACAGGCACTGTCAACCCTGCAAGCAGCACTGGTGCAGCCACCAGCCAGAGGGCAACAGCGTGTGGACACAGGAAGGCAGGCTTCTGGGACAGGGCCAGCCAGGCCGGAACGGGGGCCATGTGTGCTAACTACAGCAGGAACCAAGCCCTGCCCATTTGCAGAATTACAGGGAAGGAAAGAGTAGAAAGAAAAATGTCTCCCAACTGTGCGCCTTTGCTCACGAAGAGGCCTATTGTTAGAACTCGGCCTGGGCCTTGGTTTAGGCCGAAGAGACCCCAGGGGAGGAGCCTTGAGAGCGGAACCGACTGGCTCAGTCTTCAGCTTTCCCAAGCGAGACCAGCCCCAACATAAGCGGCTCCAGTTTAAAAATCCGAGCACTACTAACACGGGAACCCACCAAAGTCCCTGGGCTCATCCGTGTGTCTCTGTTTCCTCCCAAGCAGAAAGCACACATATCTGGACACAGAAACAGGGCTGCAAGCATCGCTGAAATCTTTTGTTCTCTCCCAATTTTACACAATGGGAATGCTTAAAGCTAAGACCCCTGCCTTACGACAGACAGAGGAGAGGCAGGGAAGGAGGACACACGTCACGAAACCCTGTGGCTTCTTTGTAAGTTTAGCCGGCTGTCGCTGGCAGGAGGCAGACAGCAAGGGCGAGCCTGCTGCAGGCACCAGTACCGCGCCTTCTGTGCCACGGCCTGAGGCAACCCCAGCAAGAGCCAGCTTGCTCACAGGCAGGCAGGACACAACCAGCCCTGCACAGCCACACTGGGAACATCCCTCATGATGCCAAGAGATTTAGGCCAGGCAGGCAGACTTCTCAGAGAGAACTTGCAGAAACACTCTTCCTCAGCACACACCTGGCACTCAACTGTACCTCTCTACCTTAGGGGGGAAATGATGTTTCTAAACAATGAAAAAGTACACATGGTTGGTGATCTAATGTTGTTTGAAGCCAGAGACAGTAAAACTAACTCTGCATCACTTGTTCACAAGTAAACATTACATCATTTCTTCTAAAAAGTGAGATCACAGATCTTGAAAAGAGGACTTTAATATTTGCTTTAGTGCAAAAATGTGGCTAAGAAGCTACACTTTAATACAGATTTCTCTTCATAAAATAAACATTTGCTCCATGTAAAGCTACGATGAAAGAGAAATAGTATGCAATATGCCAAAACATTTGCAAAGCAACAGAAAGGTATCAAATACTAGCAAACGTGCCCAGAGGCTGTCCCCAGCAGTGAGATCCGTCCTGGCAGCTGGCACTGGGGGAAGAAGTAAGGTTATGTGGATCATTCTTCTCCCACGCATGGAGAAATCAAATTTCACATGACTCCTGGGCCAAGTGGGTTTTCATACAGCAGGGCTGCAAGAGACGGACGTAGCTTTAGCCACATGATGCCACAGTCCTGAAAAATATTGCCAAGCCTCATCTTCTAAGAAAGCACCTTGGAACATTGCAGAGAGAACCTGTCTGTGTTTCTGGGGGCCCAACAGCACCTGAATCCGCACCACGGCCACTGCGATAGGAAGTCCTACAGGCAAGGGATTCACGTGTTATTTCCATACGGACATCGGCTCAGTATTTTTAAAACACATCTGCCTCAGAAACTTAGACAAAATAAGACTACAGGGTGTCAAAGTCATGTGGGTACTTGAAAGAGAATTGCACAGGATGGTAAAACTTACATGAATGCAAGAAACAAAATGCTAAAGCAGGGTCAGTCAAGTACAAACCTTGTTTGCTAAGGGTTTCAGAAGTCTGTATCCTTGCCATAAACACAGAAGACTTCACAGTTAATTACTGAAAGGACACAAAGAAGAAAGTCTCCTTTTATTTTCTGCAGTCAGCTGAAGAACTGAAGCAAGCTGTGTAACTGAGTGGTTTAAAAAGTTTCTACACAGACTTTTGGAAAGAAAATACGAATTTTTCAAACCTACCTTCTTAACCTACCAGCAGCACAAAGAAAACAAACCCGGACTCTTCCAGAAGCCTCTCGCTGTGACAGGGCATCACTCACTCCGCACTCCCCAAAGACCACCCACATGACTCAGGCCCGCCACAGTCTCCACCGCCGCCATTAACAAGATGCGAAAAGGCCAGCTCACCTCTGGGGTCCCAAGGGCCGCGTATGCGCCCCGCCACCGGGCTTCCACAGGCAGGACCTGCCACAATGGCCAGTGCACACAATACTCAAGCCCTGATGCCTGTACCCTTCCACTGGCCGAGGAGGGCACCCCCTTGGTGGCCCAGCTGGTGCGCTGCAGGAAGTCACTGCACAGCTCCCGGGCAGGAATGAGCTTGGGACTAATGTAGCGACCGATTGACAGTGGCATGAGTTCTATTATTACCCCATTATCACTCTGGGATCTGTGCCTAAATGAAGCATGCTTCCTCCCTGATGCCATTTCCTTTTATCCTGGCTGGAGACTAAAAGCAGATCAATGGGGGCAATACATATGATGTCACTTCAATTTATAGCGATGGCCTCGCCCTCTTTCAGTCTGTCTGAAACACACAGAAAGATCAATTCTTCCCAAAAATGGTTAAAAAATGCTTCGGGAGCATTCATCTTCCAGAAAAGCATTCTCTGCTATATTTGTCTATGTTACTACGGCAGGAGCTGTTTACACAGAACAAAAACAGAAGAAATGGGGGAGGGAGGGAAAATCTCAAATTCTCCCGTATGCTACAGACTCGCTGGCCAACACCCAACAGAGCAGGTCCTAGACTGGAGCAAAAGCAGCTGACCTCTGAAGGTCACACACAGGGACCTTTCGTGTAAGGACAAAGCAGAAATTCCTTTTGCCCTCGGGTTAGAAAGGTGATCACAAAGATATAAAATGTCTCTCTCATCTTTCTATGGTTCCCCTAAACCTAATCAATTCCTTGCCACAAGAAAGCTCACAGCCAGTCTCACTGTTCACAGGGGTGTGTGTGGGTAGGGGGAAGATGTTTGTGCCCAGGGTGCCCTCACATTAAGGTGACAAGGACACTGGGCCACAGGACAGAACTTGGAGACGCAGTCATCTCCCAGACACAGCTGTGAACCAAATAAAACAAGGGGCAAAATTAAGATGTTAAAGGTAAGATTCCTCAGAACAGAAGCTGTTCCTCACCACCCAAAAGAGAATCAGGAAATGCAAATCCAAGTACAGCCATGGGCTTCATAACAATGTCAAAACTTGATCCTCCATTTCTACAACTTTATAATGATGAACATTTCTAAGCAACAGAAATAGACAATACTGTGTACACAGACAAATGTCTGCCCAGGAGTCACTGTGCCTAGGATCCTGTGATAAAATTAGTGTCTTCAGTGTACATTAGAAACAGGTGAAAGAAAAACTGCCTGCAGAAAACAAAATGTATAGAAGAAAACTGACCCTAACATGTTGATGTAATGAGCACATTTCAAAGAACTGTCAAAACCAAAGACTTTAACTCCACAACATTCACTGTAGGGGTACAAAATTGGATTTGCTAGCAAATGAAGGTCACCAAATAATGAAGAGTGAAACTAATTTTCTGCAAAATAAATCAACCAAAGGCACTGATATTCCCAGGAGGATCACTTAATTTTGATTATCAATATCTTCAGCGACTATATCCATAGTTAAATTTCAGAAAGAAAACTCAAGCAGCAGCAAATATTCATATAATCCATTTCATTACAGGAGAAAAGCGTATTGTGTTTTTGAGAAACCCTTCTGGTAGCTACAATTTAAAAAGGTAACTGCACTTTTGAGCCATGCTGGCAATACAAGGATTACAAATACACCAACACAGCAGGTAGTACCTGAAATGATTGATTGGCGTAGACCATTCTCCTGTTTCCAGACTGCAAGCATCCAATTTTTATGTGCTATTATTTCCTTAGCTTTTGTTAGCAGTATTCCCCAAACTGTATGTCTGACATACAGTTTCACAAAGCATTATGTGAACTACATGTACACTAATACTGTTTGTCATTACACAAAAACAAAGAGTTGTAAACATTCAAACTGAAACTTTCCAAGGGCTTTTACAAGAGATGCTTGGGATTCCTGAGTCTGTCTCCTCCACCCTGGAAGCTGCCAGAACAACTACGGTGGGACCAAAAGAAGAGCCTTTGTGATTTGGATATTATGTTTCTCAAGAAAATCACCATTCTTGAAAAAGAAACTATCAATTCCTAAGTGCTTCAGGCTATTCACTCTGCCATGACAATACTGGCAGGTTCAAAGAATGACCGTTTACGGGTTTCTAAAGAATTAGAACATTTCAAAGTATCAAAGGGTACTTTTAACTTTTGTTCTATTTTTTCATTGAAATCTGCTTCTTGTTTCCTTAGAATAATGCTCTTATTTAATAGCAGTGTTCCTTTAAATCTTCAATAAACACGTATATTTTTATAAGCCTGAGTTCCTGGTTTATAGATGGCTGTATTTTCTAACTCTAAGATCCAGCTGCACACTAATTTATGACATTCTGAAACCCAAAATATGAAGACATCTTTATTGTGAAAATTGTTGGCTGCTCCTGCATCAGAATACGGTACGTAGTCTCATGGTGGAATATTACGCAGCTATTAAAAAGAGTAGGGTGGCACTGTTTCAGGAATGTGTCAAGATAGCAAGAAACATTACGGGGAAAAATCTAGGGCAGAATGAAGAATACGGTTCCATTTGTATAAATAACTTTCTAAAGACACAGAAAGAAAGCAAGGGATTCTTTATATTGACTTTTCCTCTGAGAAAACTCCAACCACCTGCTCTCTTTTTTCTACTCCCAGCTCAAGCCAAAATATTTTCTTCAAATCCTGCTACAACTATTTCTAATAATTCTCATACTTCTATTAATGGGGGGATGGTCTACTTGATGAAGAAACTCACTACCGCAACCTACTCTAAGCACACAGAAATGCGTAAGCAAACAACACCAGCAGCCGGGGCCTCTATGCAGCAGGCCTCCCACACTGCCATGCTTAGTTCTATCAACGTTTTTCCCTTTTAAAAAATCTTTTTGCAGTCCTGGGGATTGAATGAAGGGCCTCCACAGTGAGCGGTATATTCAGCCCCTTGAACATTTTCTTAAAGCTGGGTATGGCAGCACATGCCCGTGAGCAGTCCCAGCTCTCAGGAGGCTAAGGCATGAGGGTCAACAGTTCAAGGCCAGCCTGCACTACGCACTCTGGCCCTGTTATGTATGCAAAAACTGCTGTCAATAAACAATTCAGCTTAAGTCACTAAAGTAGGCTGGAACTTACAATCCTCCTGGTTCAGCCTCCAAGCTTTTCAAAATAACGTGTATTTTCGCAAGTTCTGATTTCAAATTGCCACCCAAAGATCAATACCAACACTATTAATACAAACCAGGGCCAGGGATATAGCTCAGCAGCACAAGCGCCTGCCTGCCAAGCGCAAGGTCCTGAGTTCGATCCCGTACTAAACAAATTAATAAATACATACATATATACAAAACATTAGTTCTACACAAGCAACACTTACAATTGGAAGATATTAAGCTTTCTAAATGCTTTACTGATAAAATGAAGCATGGCACCAATCACTCAGATGTTATATTATCATCTAAATAGAAAATGTGAAATATTTGCAAATTTTCCAAGGAAAAATACAATACCTACACTTTGATTCAAGCCCAGAATGTCTTTCTTTCTTCCTCTGATTTCCTATATTACTCCACTGTCAAAATCTGAAAGTCTGTGTGGGATTATTTATTAGAAATGTAATACTTTTTGTAAATAACTATACCAACATTTGGTCGTAGCATTGGTTGGATTTATCTTATACAGCCCTGTGTTCTTGGCTAAAATAGAAACCATGCACAAAAGTACTATGTTCATATGCATAAATAAGTGACAAAAATCAGCCTGCAAAGGGTTTTTCCTCTAAATTACAAGTACTAGCAAGTAGGAAAAACACTGCTAAAAAACACAAGGCTCAAGTTTAAACTCAAGAATAACCGAGCTTTAAAAAAAAACTTGACTTGTATGAAAAGAGCACACAGGGAAGGAAACCCTTGTCAACTGAAGCGAGGTCTTGCTCCTGTCATGTGCCCCCTACTCCTATGTTTGATAGTCAAACGCTGTTATCAAATTGAAACAAACTATGCAATGCCCAACACAGCAGGGCAGAGTAACACGGTAACAAAGTCAGCAAGAACCATCATCAACAAGCAAAGCAGCATAATCTTTAAATATATAAAAACAAATTTATAGAGCTGCACGTGAAAATTCAGACTTCTAAACCAGAACAAGTTCGAAAGATACAAATTCATAGTTATCAATCTGAAGTTTTGTAAGCGTTCTGTATAGTAACAGGTCTGCTTGACGATTTCTCCTATTTGAAAAGGTGATGGTAAAATGAATCAAACAGCTTTCAAGTATAATGGATGCAATCAATGAAATGGTGGTTCTGCAATATTTTTTTAAAACTACTAAATAAATTAGATTCTGCGAGGAACCCTAACAACCTACCTTACCCTATGTGCGAAAACTTAATATTTCTCGGACAGATCCAGCCTTTTGCCTTTTCCATAGTTTCCTCGTTAAAACTTGTTAATAAAGACAAAAATTAAGAGCTTAAAAAGAAAGAAAGAAAGAAAAAGCAACAAAAGCATTTTAGAGCTAATGATGACAACAAGCGTTGCAGGGTAAGAAAAAGACAAGCAACAGGAACAAGCAAAACTCAAGTCAGCCCTCTGACCCACAGGTTAGGCAAGCGGCTCAAAGGGGCACAGAGATTCTGAAGCAGGAAGCGTCATTTACAAGCCCATTTTATCGCGGGGCGCGGATTCTGAGGGCAAAACACTGACGTTCCATTATCCCTAGGTCCTGTTCTTTCTTCTTCAGAGAGAAGCAGCCAAGACAACGTAATTGTATCTGTTTTTAGCCAGACTGTATTTTCTAATACTTTGTTTTTCCTAATAAATTTAAACTAGGCATAAATTTTAGCCACGTTTACCCTTTGCCAGGTGGTGTGTATCACAAAACTGACAGAAAAGCATATTCTTTAATATACATACAGCAAATCACAAATGCAGAGGAATGGGAGGAGAGATGGGAGTGAGTGCTGAGTGAAACTGTATGAATTACTGTTAGAAAAATAAAGGAATGAAGTTGCTTTTTTCTAATAAAAATGCATAGGAAACACTACTGCACAACATACTCTCCAAAGCTGTAGTCCTACTTCCCAGCATGATTTAAGGGCAGGAAGGCGGAGGAGCCGTGTTTCACTCCATTTCTGTACACTTTTGGATTCCAGTCTGGACATTTTATATCCTGGGTTAGCTCGGAAAAACTTTACGAGGGACAGACCGAAGGATCAACTTCTTAAGTGTTACTTCAACACTTAGGGAAATTCCTACTAATGCAAAGAAATGCATTTCATTTCAGGAAAAAGGCAGAGGGAAAGCTCTGCAGACTTTCGAGAGTATTTTTACTTAATTATTAACTTTTCTTTCTTTTGCTTGGACACGAGCTCACCTAAAGGGAATGAAAGCTGTGAGGAGGCCAGCGCTATGAAACTCCTGTTCTGGACGTGCACAACACAGGCAGCAACAGCAAGGGGACAGAACAGCAAACCACAGGGGGGGAACGGGGCCAAGTCTGGTCACCCCAAAGGTGCAGGCTCTGCACAACTCACTGAATAATTCATAAAGGGATGCACTTCCCATCATAACAAAAGCTATTCCCAATAAGTAATCTCAGATCACATCATAAAAATGTTCTTTTATGACAAAATGTCCACTTCAGCCATGACCTCATCACCTTAGTTCTACTCTAAGCTCCAGCTCGGACCCAAGGCCAAGCAGCCCAGCACGTAGCTGTGAGGAGTGAGGAATATAAATGCAGCCTTGTTTGCTGCCTTGGAAACATTCTCTTATGTGAATTCAAATACTCAAAAGTCAATCAACAGAAGTCAAGTGTTCAAAACTGCAGAACGCATATTCACAAATGGTAGCTAGCTGCGGATCCAAATCTCCCTGTGTCTGAGACATTGTGGGTACTTCCACAAGTACTGACATGAACACCAATGTGCTTCCTAGAAGCAATCTAAAAATTTAAACACGTGCAAGTTGTGCCTAACTGATCCTTAAAGTATCTTTATATCCTCCATTGCGTACGTATAACGCGGTACACATTTAAGAATATTTAGTACTATCTTATTGGAGTGATTTTTTTCACATCGTAGAATAAACTTTGGAAATTATAGGAAATGTTAACGCATTCAAAATTTTCTGTTTAAATTCTAATGGCAAATACTCTGTGGAAAACCATTACTTGCCCTCCTCTCGGCATTCCAGCTTATCTATAAAATCAATTTAGAATTTATCTCTTTAAAAAGAGGCAGAAGTGAAATACAGTTGTCTTTAGACTGTGCTTTCTTTTTTTGAGACAGGGTCTCACTACGTAGAATTTTTCTTATGTAATTAAACTAAAAAGAAAAACTAAAATGCTCCCTAGTCACTGCTGCTTACTTTCTGCATTCTTCGAGTTTGTATTGCTTTGCTATTAACATCTGAAAGTCACAAAAAACCCCATTTTACCTTGCCCAACTCAAAAGCTTGCCTCATTTAATAAAACAAACTTGTTTACACAATGTATATGAATGTCAATAATCGCACAGCACTGCAAATTATGTACGATTAGGATGTGGCAAAATCAAAATGAAACCAAAAAAACACAAAATTAACTTGAAAAATCAGTGATGGCAGACCCTCAAAAGTGAGAAGTGGACACACGCATGTCAAAATGACTAAACTCAATGTCACAGGTCAAGAACCACTTTTTTCTGATTTCAAGATTTAAATTGTCATCTCACAATGTCACAATAGCTACAGTTGAGGCGAAAGTTTTAAAAAGAACAAGCTGACCCCCGCCAGGACAACCCAAACTTTTCTTCGTCGTCAATGCTGAAAATTGGGCTTTCACTGCCTACGGCGGGCAGTCCGTCATTCGGTTTAAGTTTCCACCTAAGAAAGCTTGCTGGGAACTGAGACCAAAGACCTGAACACCTCTGCACACACTCCTAGACAAAAGAGGAAAGGGGAACAGTCCGTAAAAACTGCTGACCTGTTGAACATTTTCTCAAGAAAACTCGAGCCCCAACCAGTAATTTATATACTGTTTTCATGCTAGATTTGTCCTTTAAGTGAGCTTTCTAGAGAGCATAATGTTTGCTGATCTTTTTGACTTGAAGGTTTGGTAAACACGAGGAGTTACCATCCCCACGCCGGTGCCCTTGAGCGCTGAGTTAGAAAACCGTACAGAAAGGAGACGACAAAAGCAGCAAGAGCCGCAGTCCTGCAACACTGCTGACGCCAAAAGAAATCCCCTCCGCATCCAGAGTCCCACCACGGCCGCCGCCGCGGGAACGCGGCCTCGCTGGACCGGCGACCGCAGACTCTGGGCGCAGCAAGCTCCTCGGTGCGGTACGGCCGCGGGGAACGCAGCTGAGACCGGAGGCGCAGTGTGAGGAAGATGAAGAGGGTCCAGAGAGACCTCCGCCCGCCCACCGAAGGGTCACTTACCTGCCAAGCACGCTCCAGCTCACACCTGCCTGGACGCGCAGCCTGATTATCTCCGCGCCACGCTGCTTGCCGCACCCCGCCCCCTCCTCGCAGGGCCAATCCCGCGAGGGCCCCCCTCGCGCCCCTCCCCTCCCCCGGGCCAATCCCACGAGGGCCCCACGCCCGGCCCCCTCCCCCATCCCTCCAGGGTCCCGCGTCCCGCCCCGCCCAGTTGCGCCCCGCCCTACCCCGCCCCGACAGTCCTCTCCCACCCAGCAATTACTCTAATTAGAAGTTCTCCTGATGGCACTTAAACAATGTACAAACCAGTCCCAACACAGCCTGCAATTCGAATGGCTTTGAGAACAAAGGCAGTCACCGCTGTAGCAATTTTCCCTCTAATTTATAGAATGCAAGGACTTTCTCTCATCACACATGGTGTTTTTTTTATTAAATTTAAACCACTAGTCTACTTGCCATTTCACAGGATATTAGCATTTCTGTGGAAAAACACCAGACGTTGTGGGCTACAACAAAGGGAAAAAAGGTTGCCAAAAGTAAACTTTTTTAAGTTTGATCCCCACCGCGTATCACCTGGTAACAATATGCAAGATGTAGAGAGGCGGGAGGACTGTTTTCTCATACAGGTCATGTGAACAAACAAGGAATAAAAGCATCCAGGCGTTTTTCCTAGTACTCTGTGTAATTCTTAATTAGTAGTGGCAGAAGTTGCTAATGGTTCACACCAAAATCAGATGAATGGGTACCTAGCATGCAACAAGGAAAACACTGAACACAAACCCGGCATCTTCATCCTCAACAGCCTGAAGATTCCCACGGTGTACAAGAGGCCAGTCTTGTTTCCAATTTTGCAGCAATCTCAGTAGATAAAGGTCACCAGGCCAGAGCCCAACAAAAAAATAAATAAAAAGCTCCAACTGTCAACCAGAATAACTACTTTATCAGGATTAAGTCCCAGGCAGGTATTTCTTGAAGATGCACATTACATCAAAACCAGAAATATACACCCCAAAATGGAAGGAACCTACCTCCAAAGGGAAATGATCAGGTCTGTTTTCCATGGAATATTATTAGTCCATGCACAAGTTCTAAGAATTAAATTCTTCTCTCTTGTTTTCAATGCACAGTGGAATTTGGAGGATGAGTAAAACTATCCCCATAAAATATGTCCTTAAAAACATAAAAAGATCAAAAACAAAACCTCCTCATACTTTATTAGCCAGTAATGGTTTGATCTTTACCCACTTAAAAGAATTACTAAACTTGGGGATTAAGTTTATATGAAATCTTTTTTTAAAAGTCACAGGTAATTAATACTTAATGAGAAAAGAAAAATAATGAAAGCAGCCACTATCTAAACTTTGCACAAAAAAAGGTTATAGCAATCTCTCCCAACGTGCTTCCCTCCTAAATAGATTTTAACATTAAAATTTTCAGTTACGTATGATATTCAGTTTCATTCCAGGCATTATACTGTGATGTATGTATCTAAAGCTTCTCCGTTTTTAAAATGAAGAAACCCTTCAACTGTTCCACATTATGGAAAACTAATTATTCTCTTACAGAATGCCACTTTTGTTTAGTAGCTAAGCTTGCCTCTCAGCTGAACACAATTTAACGTTTAATTGTAGTAACTGTTTGAAGAGTAAATCCTAAACAAGAAAATGAACTAATTTTAAGATTAAGAACAAGCAGAAAGAAAAAAATAATAAATGCCACATCAAATTAAAAGTGCCTACCTAAGCTTAAAACTTCAATGCCCTGAACAGAAAACGACATTAAGTGCTCAGGCTAAAATATCAGGAGCCTGGGAAATAAAAATATAAAAAGTACTCTAAACACTTGTTCTGCAAATAAAATAAACATGGTTAGTAGCTGAGACCACGGAGCTCTTTCAGGGAAAACACAACACTTCCCCCAAATTTATCTCTTCTAAAATTTCCCATTGAGTCAAGATTTAGAAATGGAAACCTTTCTCAATAAGCTCATGTGTTAGAGTAAAAGACAGAACACTTCTCTTCAAACGTGAAGAACATTTATAAGCTTTATGAATTTCTCAAATACCTAAGAACACTGAAATTGTTAAATATAATTCCTCCAAAAAAGTACTGGTTGGAAAAATTCATGACATTTACTTCCCCCAAATAAAACACACTGCAAGGGGACTGACAGGAATAAAGAAACTTTTTACAAAACACACCAAATGTCCTCACAAAACTAACATCCAGGCACACAAGCTTATGCTTTTAAAAAAGTAAAACAAAAACTGATAAAGCTGGTGGTCAAGTTTGTAATTTCTTTTGCGACTGAAAGCTGCAGACAATAACCCTCAGGATAAGTCCTGTCTTCAACGCTTCTCCCATGTGAACGGTTCTCAGCAACATCACAGGCTGCGTTTCTCGACGACCCCAGCTATGTTTCCAGCTATTTCTGTCACTCCCATTTCCCTTTTCAGAAGTCAGACCAGGGGCTCTGGTCCCTGAAATGAGCGCCCCTGGGAAGGACCCCACACGTCCTCCCTCCCGGCGGGCAGGGGACAGAACCGGGACCAGGACTGGGTCAGGGACACGTCTCCAAGACCACCCCACCACCCCAGCCACGCTGCACAGCACGCGGGCCCCTGGCGACGCTGCCTAAACAGACGTGGTGAGAGCTACGCTGATACCCAACTCAAAACTTGAAAAGACAACGAAGGGCAGCCGGGGTTAAAACTCGCGGCTCCCGAGCGAGGGCGGTGGCCGCGCAGCGGACCCTAGGGAGACCCGGCCAGGCGGGCGGACCGACAGCCGCCTGGGGCCCACGCTGCCGCCAGATCCCAACCGAGAGAGCCGCTGGCCCGGGCTCCGGGTACCCCAAATCTACAGTTGGTGGCTCCTCCTAGAGCCTGTCGTCCTCTGCTCCGAACGCAGCAAGCAGGGCCGTCAGGACAGGCAAGCCACCCAGACGCGGCTCCTCGCCGCCGCTCCTGGTAACACTGGCAAGGGCTCTGCGACACAATACAAGTCTCACCGGAGTAGGGGCACCTTCCCGCACGCCGACCCTCTGCTTTGGGGCCTGAATTTACACTGGCTCTCCTCCTCTTCATTCTCGGCAAAGACCAGCTGTTCCCAGTCTGCAAGGTGCGGCTAAGGCGCGGCACGCGCCCCAGGAGGGCACCAAAGGTAACACCAAACCTAAACCAGGGCAGACAGAGCGCTCCACCCTCCTCCCTCTGTGGGCTGCCAGCGCCCCCTTTAGTGCAAACCGTTGGCCTCATCAGGTGGGTTTGCTAAACAGCCCCAGAAGTAATTGCTTACAGCAGTTGCACACCTGGCACACCCTCTCTCCGGTGCCTCTCCAGCGGCGACCCTTCACCAGCCTTACCTTTCCAGACGTAAGTTTTGCTTCCTGGATTTATCCTCACCGATCGCCAGATAAACTGTTCTCAACCTAAGAGAACTATTATGTTCCCCGCTCGCTGCAAACCCAGCATGTTTCCTCTTTGGTATGGCCCCACCCAGCACAGCCAGTTTTGAATTAATGTGCCCCATTTGTAGTAGGATCAAAGTTTCCCTCTAGTGCCCATTAGCAGTGATTCTCAGTGACAAAACGAACATTTGTTAAAAGAGGCTCAACTTTAAAAGAGAAATTCAAAGATGATACACTTAACCACAAAAAAGGTCTTACACCATTAATTTCACAGCCACCACAGGTAAATGTCATATCTATTTCAGGGATGTTGTCACAGGGAAGCTGCTGACAGCCTAACCGCTGCAGTTCGGCCCTAGGATAATGAAGGCAGGGCTTCCCCTGCAACTGCTCCTCTGCGTCATCTCAGTGGACGCTGCGGCAGCCTTACAGAGAGGAGCAGGCACTACCCAGGGTTTCTAGAAGGGGCCAGCGTATTCAAGAACATCACAGCAGTTAAAACTACAGAAAAATTTTACAGATGTGGACATTAAGATGATATTTTGAAAAAAAATACTTTGTGTTAAAAACAGAACATCTTTTATTGAAGATTTTCCTCTAATGTACTAATAAAAATAAATTATAATACAGAAAACTTGTAAGACAAATAATTCAAATGATTATTCGTAAGTCAGTAACACTATAATTGGATTACTCTCTGGGATACAAATACCAGTCTCCTCCAAACTAAAATTATGAATTAGTTGTATGTCAGACTTAAAGTGCAACTTTATACCAGTAGCTGACATACTAGATATCACACAAAAATAGAAATCCCATTTCATCTGAATAGTTGACTTCTACCTTTATAATGTGTACTGTTTTTCTCAGCAGGCCGGAAGAACCTGTAAGAAGCCACACAGCCATTCATCTGCAGTGCCACACCTTGTCTGTCCCCTGCCCAGCCCAAGGAGCTCCCCGGCCCCCTGTGCTTTCCCATGTCGACAGCCTATGTGGGAGGCATGATAATCGCATGCTGCAACCCTTGAAATTCGTGAATTTGTGAGGTTATCGGGCAAAGGGTAATGAAAGCTGGAGACGAATGAAGGTTCCTGACCAGCTAACCCTGCTGATCAGTGGGTAAGAGGAGCCTGCGTTATCCAGTGCACCCCCCACAAGGGTCCTAGTAAGTACAGAAGGCAGGCAGGAGACAGAGCCTGAGGAAGAGCTGCCAGACCATGCTGGTTTTGAAGATGGAGAGGGCCATGCACCAAGGCACACAGATGGCTCTAAAAGTTGGAAAAAGTAAGGGGGTTCCCCTGTAGAGCTACAGAAAGAAAGGGAGATTGTTGCTGTGTGTATGGTAGTGGGAACTGAAACCAGCACCTTTGCACTGAGCTACATCCCCAGTTCCTTCTTTTATTTGATGAGGGTGTCACTAAGTTGCCCAGGCTGGGCTTAAACTTATACTCCTCCTTGCCTCAGCCTCCCAGAACACTGGAATTATAGGGATTCATCACCATACCTGCTGATTGTGGACAAGTGACCTCAAGAATTGGGAAAATAATACATTTGTTTTACTTTAAGTCACTAAATTTATAGTAATTTGTTACAGCAACAGCAATGAGAAACTAATATATCTGTGTTCTAAATTCTTCATATTATGAACCTCCTTAGCCTATCTGCCTTAACCTGGGAGGAAAGTAACATCCTTCAAAAGCTCTCAGCCACCTCTAAACTCACCAGTGTCCTTCTAGAAGGGAAGATTTATTCTAGTTCCCTTCCACAAGCCCCAAGTATTCACCTTCTAGTGGTGGTTTCAGGCTTAACTTGAGAGGCTGCAGAGTTTGCTGGGATGGTGAGTTGGGACAGAGGCTGAGGAGGAGAGCATAACCCTTCTGGGTCTTGCGTTTAACTGCCTGGCTGCTTTTATAATGCCACTCGGGCCAGGGCACAGCATGTCGATGAAACAAAGGACAAACATGAAACAGAGCGCCATGGGCAACGGCGTCTTGATCAAATCTAGGAGTGATTGGAGTTAATAAGTAACATAACCCCACCACCTTTTTCATGGCTTTAATTATTACGGCCAGTAAGAAATATTCAAGCCATCCTTGTTTAGTGATGTTTTATTTACCCCTAAAGGCTAAAGTCTTCATTAAACGCAGAAGAGTTGTGTTCAATTCAACACATATGGTGAGATCACAGCCTGGTTTACTGTCCTTTCCTTAAGCCCCACCCCCTGCCCCCAGCAAACACAGCACCCAAGGACTCCGCATGTACAATGCGCGGCTGTCGTCTGGCAACACCACACTTTCACACCACTACGAAGTTGATGTTTTTTGAAGAGTCTTATTTCTGAACAGCCCTCCTTATTCTCTCGCCAGCACGTACCCATCTTCTCATGGGGCCCTTTCCCACAATGGTGAGAGCACAGCGCTGCTCTCACAGGGTCTTCCTGGGCTCCCCAAAAGTTTCCCTCTTGTCTGTTAAATGCAGCCAAGTTCCTGAGTAGCGCAGAGGCTTCTGGTTTGAGAAGCTGGACTGAACGTCTGAGCTGTAAAAGGGATGGTCAGTAGGGTGGAGCTGTCATCCACTGCAGTCCCCATGTCCACGAGATTAATGCCACTACGTTTTTCTCATAGTGTAGTAACTTCGTCAAGGAACTGCTTGATTATGATTTCTTTCCCCCTCAAAAGCAAACAATTAAGCAAGAAAATATGTCCAGGTGAACTCTTCAATAAAGAACAAACTGCAATTCCTTACCACGTCTTTTATCAGAAGAGAAGTGTTTTCAGCCCATTCTGCCTTTGGACCAGTCAGTGTTTTACATCTATCCCTTAGCATTACTGTCTGAAGAGCTGAACAGTCATGAAAGGGGCTTGGGATTACACAAAATCCAGACCCTGTGCCACTGCAGGAGGGAAGCTGAGCCGGGTGCCTGTCACGTGTGTCTTCACAGGCAGGTGCACGGGCCAGCAGGGAGCAGGAAGGCCTCTGCGCACTACTGACAGGCACCTTGGAGTGATGTGAGAGGGAAGTGGAGGAAGACAGGCTTTCCATGCTCCTCTTCCAGAGCAGAGATGGAAACAAGCTCTGAGGAGGAGGTGGAAGCTTGGGCAGGGGCATCAGCCCAAGAGGAAAGGCACTTGGCCTAGAACTTGACCCTGCTCCTTCAGAAAACGATGGTTATCTGGTTGGCTTTACTATGGTCCTAAGCTGAAAGCTAAGGCCAGCTTTGTGTCTGATCATCTGCCTTATTAACAGGACAGTCCACCGTGATGCATGACCCTCCCTCCTCTCCAGTTCTCACAAAGCCTCCTGGTAGCAATATAACTCTAAGAAGGAAAAGGCTAAAATGCAGAATAAAGAGGCTGGGGATTGCATTTCACAAAGGACAAGAACATAGTGGCTGTTTGGTTTTGGTATGTGCAATTACTCCTATTAATATAGGTGTCAGCCTGTAGAAAATGGCTTGGGGTAGCAGAGCCTCCTGGTGCAACTATGGCCTCAAAGTTCCCTCCCCTACCTACCAAGGACCAGAGGAGAAACCGTTCTCTACTCTCTTGCTATCCAGGTATAAAGGCAGGGGAGAAGGTCTGTGCCTCCCTTTCAGCTCCACTTAAATGTCACAATGCTATCCTTACCCAAATTAAATGAAATCCAAATAACATCTGTAACACGCTTTAGTTCTGTGGGGGGAGGAAATATGCCAATCATGCAGTAACTATAAAAATTTAACATCCAGAAAACTGTCTTTACAAACCCTAAAGAATTTTACAAAGTCAGTAATCCCAGATTGTTATCACAACTCATTGTCCTTGACAATATATAACAGCAATAGTTATTTTAAAGGTTGGTTAAAAATAATAATATGAAAGGTGGATGAATAACTGAGTAAACAAACATGAGGTCCATAGCAGGGATAAACAAGCTCGTTAAGTTGTCTGTTACTACAGCCAGCCCTAAAGCTTTTGAGAAAGGTATTAATAAAAATGTTGTGTTGAAATGTAGGGCAGGACTTGAAATGCTGATCTAGTTTCTAGTGAAGCCATGAATAATCAGTGCTGAGGGCAGCTGCATAAAGTCACACGAACTTATCATCTCCACTAGTAACATAGCAGCATCACCACAGTAGCACCCCTCCCGTGGGGATGCAGCCTAAGGCCTCTAGTGGCTGCCTGGAGCTGAGTACAGAGCCCTGCATGCCAAGCACCACGACACTGTGACCCCTGAGAAAGGAAAGGGTCACTAAGTGACGAGGTGGGCAGTATGGATACTACGGATAAAGGAATGACTTGAATGATTTCCTCATGATACTTAGCCATGTAATTTAAAACCTATGAATTATTTCTGAAATGTTCCATTTAGTATTTTCACACTGCAGTTGTCTGCTGGTAACTGAAACAGGAGCGTGAAGCCTATGCTAAGGGAACAACTACTACACTGACTTGTTATCTGCAAAAACATTCTTCTTAAATCTGCCAATGCAACTAAAATCCTGAAACTTTTGTGCTATATAATTTGTGATTACCTCCTCTGGATACAGGAATAAATGTCAAGATGGTATGTGTTGGGCCAGGCATATAGCTCAGTGGCACAGTGCCTGTCTTGCAAGCATGAGGTCATGAGTTCAATTTCTGGTACCCGCCCCCCCCCAAATAGATGGCATGTGACTGATGTCCTCATTGTAGGAGAGTTTATAAAGCCAAGTGACCCTGGGTGACTTGTCTAGGGCCACAGAGGTAAGAAGCCACTGTCAGCTCCTCTTGCTGGGCCAGCAAACCCTTAGATTCCTTAGACATTGGTACTCTAGACTGAACATATTCAATTCTTAAGAAACCTTTCTCACAGGTCTTACTTTTCATCCCTACAACTTTTTTATTTAGATATTTCTTGGTCGATCCACGTGCTGAAGATGCAGGTTCCAGCCGCACATAAAGGAACCCATCTGATCCTATCCTAACACTTGCTGCCACTACACTATTTTTGTGTTTGGGGAGGTGCTGGAGATTGAACCCAGAGAGCTACATCTCTTGCCTTTCTATTGTTTGTTTTTTCAAACAGGGTCTCACTATGTAGTGCAGGCTCATGTACTTCAGGCTGGCCTCAAACTCATGGCAACCTTCCTGCCTCAAGATTCTCCTCCCAAGCACTAGGATTACAAGCACACGCCACCATGCCCTGCTGCCCTTTTAATTTGGGCACAGGATCTTGCTAAGTTGCCCGGGCTGGTCTTGAACTTACAATCATCATGCCCTATCCTCTTGAGTAACTGGGATTGCAGGCATGTGCCACCACACCTGGCCTACAGTATCAAAGTACTCAAAGGTGGCACTGAACACAACACGTGCATGTTCCTTTGACTTGTCCATTCAGGAAATCCACAATAAATATGCTTTCAAACTTAGAGATGATCAGTTCTCCGCATGCATCTGAACAGTGCCTGGTCTAACAACATTTAAATTGCCAAATTCACTAGCTGTCCTATTAAGCTTTCCCCCATCCATAAACTCACAAAGGTCATTTTCAAATCTCCAACAGAGACATTAAGCCACACCCAGGATTGCTCCTACCATTCTCGGTGACAGTGGAAGCACTGACGAGCACCCTCTCAGTGGGACGTGTACACCCAGACATAACCTGGATTTGAGAAGTAATGAGCCCTGAGAGCTTCTATAGCAAAAGATGAGAAAATCAATAAGCCCAATATTCAGGAAAGCACATGGTAGCCTTCACAGCCTGAGCTGGCTGCTGGTAATTACAAGACGTACAACTTCTAAGAACCTTTATTAATGTAGCACTAATTAAAAGTACAGGAAAAGAGAATTCCCTTAACAATAAAGCCTGCTCCCTCAAGGGGATCCCTTCTCTTGTAGATCTTGGAAGAGAATATGCATAGTGCCCTTCCACTGTAGAAACATCAGTCATTTTGCAACAGGAGTTACTTACTGCTGCTCTGCCTTCATTTTCTAGGTTTAACCACCAGAATCTCCACATAGCCAGACAGTGGTCTGCATCTATTGGCTCTAGTTACCAAGGGTTGTGGATAACGGATTATGTCATTAGGCTTTGATATGGTTTGTGTCTAGTTGTCCCCCTCCAAAGCCTCACACAATCATACGGCTTTTTCAGAGGTGACCAAATCTAGAGCAAATGTGATGCTGGGATCAAGGGTGTGTGATTAGTAAATCAGTCCACTGATTGGTTTGGCACAGCTCTGGCTTGGATTAAGGGTGAGTGCTACGCCTGCCCTAGTGTGGGTAGCGGGCATACAATATAAAGGACAGAAACAGTCTTCTCTCTTCTGTTGTTGCTTTTCCTATCTTATAGGTGCCATGAACTGTTCTCCTCTGTGATGCCCCTCTGCCAAGCCACCCTACCTTGGAACCAGCCGATTATGGACTAAAACCTCTGCAAACTGTGAGCTAAATAAACCTTTCCTCCTTGAACTTTGGGTATCGGATATTTTGTCTCAGCAATGAGAGAAAAGTAACTAAGCTTTTTATCATTTTATTCAGCTTATGTGTGTGCGTGTGTGTGTGAGACAGAGAGAGTGTGTGTGTGTGTGTGTGTGTGTGTGTGTGTGTGTGTGTGAGAGAGAGAGAGAGAGAGAGTGTGTGTGTGTGTGTGTGTGTGTGTGTGTTTATATTCAGATTTACAATCTGTCCAGTTGCCTAGAAACTAAAGCTTAAATTCCCAGCCCAATGCAGGCTCAATAGCAACTGACAGAAAACAGCATGTTTCTCCACTACTGCCTCGGCTGGGCCGGGCTCATTCCTATTTACCTCGTCATTCTAGTTGATGGTATCTGGTTTTACAGGGCGTCTACTTTAGTTGTACCATCACTCTTGGTATAACTGAAAAGAAATGAGTGGTTATTTTCCATCCTTCTTAAATGCACTTACTCCTCAGGAAATTTGTTTCTTCAGGACATTACACATAACTTTTGATGTGGGAGTCGTGGCCTTGGTGGCAGAGAAACTGCCTGCATCCAACACAGATGGACAGCTGGCCACATGGAAGGTTTCTTATGCAGAAGCATTTCCCGCACTGAGCAGCTTCCATCTAAGTTCTGAGCACCCCATACATGTTGGAGGTGCCCACAGTCCACACCATGTCATCATACTCGGGGCACAGCTTGTCAGTGGGGGAGCTTGGGCCATAAAACTGGTTAAGGTCAGTGCAAATCAGGAAGTGACAGCAGGTAAACTCTTAGGAATGTGTGGGTTTGCTTTAATGGGTAACGGGCTCCATTACCAAGAGAAACCCCCTCCAAAGCTCCTTCAATTTGTCAGGACCAGGGAGGTCTCACAAGGAACTAAAGAAGACTGGATAGTGCCTACTCATAATACTCTCTTCCTGGTCCTTCACTGATCTCCTAAAAGTGCTGCCCAGAACAAAGGATATTTTTCATTTAGTCAACAAAATTAGGAGTAAAAAAGAAGTATTAATATACCAGAGAGAAAATTCAAGTTAAATTTGGTGGGAACCCCTTGAACTCACTGAACTTTAGTGCCTAATACGTTGTGCCTGTTTCCCATAATCACAAGAGAACCCTGCACACTCTCCGTAACTGAATGGAGCAGTGCTTCTGGCTTCTATGTGCCAAGGACTAAAATGTCTCTCATGGTTATTTGTACAGCCTATTATTTTCTGTCAATGAATCAGCTTTCTTGTTGAAATAAAGGATGGTATGTTAAAGACTCTTAAAATTCAGTATTTAGAGGTTGATAAAATCCTTACTACTACATTTAAAATCACAGTAAAGGTCAAAAGATGAACGAAGAAAAAAATATATTACCCCTGAAATTTTACAAAATAGCTACTCAAATTGATGCTATAGCACTTGGGTCATTTTAGGAAAGTACTACAAAACCCTGTATGGGTTTTCTACAGTTTCCATTAGGCTGAAGGAGGACCTCACATATGTCCTGTGCTCACACTCAACAGCAGCTTACCTGCTTTGAGTGAAAGTTTACAGAGCCAGTGCCAGTGATGCACTCAGACTTCAGCCCGGCAAGATCCAAGTGAGCACTCATCATGCGACAATGCATCAAGAGGTGACACAGGCGCCGGCTGTGAATAGCGCTGTGGCCAGGCTGGAAGCCTCACAGGATCAAAGGGCCCCAGAACCCTGCCATCTTGGGGGCGAGGGAGGGGCCTCAAGTCCTGGTGCTCCTGGGACAGCACTCCCTCCCTCAGCTGTGCAGAGCCCAGGGACATTTGGAACAGACATCAGTTTTCTCTACATATTAAACACACATTTTACTTTATGACAAATATTTTTTTTCAAAGATTACTAACACCTAAGTTTTTTTCCCATAGGCAAAGATTAAAAGTAAGTAGGACATACCAATAAATTCTGTCTTCATGAATAATGACTTTAAAAAACCAAGATTATATTTTCATATTTTCAAATATTTATTTTAACATTTTCAGACAAGATTAGGCACATTCAGGGTGGTATGGCCATGGACTATTTTAATGTTTTTAAATAACTACATTTTTAAACTGTCCTGAAAAACAGTGGTAATTTTTTTTTAAAGCAGTGGGCCAGGGATATAGCTCAGTGGCACAGCGCTTGCCTAGCAAGCACAAGGTCCTGAGTTTGATTCCTGGTGCTAAAAATAATAAATAAAAAGAAAAGAAAAAAAAAACAGTGGAAGATTCCAACTATCTTCAACCTTAGTCCCAGATTTAAAGAAAATGTGATCACACACAGGATTGTATCTACAGCCTCACCAAGGAACCCGTAACTACCACCAAAATTTTAATAAACAATATTAATCACCAAACAGCAAAAATCTGGGGAGATTTAAAACTCAAATATTTGTATAATCCTTTATGTTCCAGAAGGCTCAGTGTGATCTTTATTACAGGAACCTCTCTCTGGGGTCTGCAATCACCACTCTCAGGCCCACTTTCCAGGTGGGTGTCAGCATACGGTAGAATGCAAGTCTGGGAGAAGTACATGGCTGTGGGGAGGAGAGGGTACCTGCTTCTATGAACAAGCAAGCTGTGCTGTGCAGCAAATTGTTAAAAAAAAATCTGAATCTGGTGTCAAAGGAATTTATTTTAGAAATAGCAAAGCACAATTACCAGGGAAATTCCTTAGATAATTTACTTAGATAGGGTATCTGTCTAAATACTTTAGCTACCCAGGCTTTAGATCTACAAGACGTTCCAAGTGGTCATGCCCGTGAGTCAATCTGCTAGCTCTGGTGGCTCCTACAGGATGTATAATTGGGGCAGATTTTTCAAACATGCCAATAATTAATGCCTAGTCTCAGGAGAAAAGTACTGTTATTGGTGTAAAAAAATATCCCTCTTCCAAACTGTTAAACAAGATGCTAGGTGTACAGGATGTCTTCCCACTTCTCTCTGTTCGTGACAAAACCAAAAACCTATTGATCGATCCAGCCCTTAGGAATCACGGCAAGGCCTCTTCCCAAAGCTCTTCTTGAGAGGCCTATATTATGTTATCCAGCAGTATCTGCTTTCTCTTGGTATGACTCACGTCAAACCTGACACTGAGTTGAAGAGAACTAAAAGCACCACTGTTCCAATTCTCCCCATTTAAAACACATGGAAATTTACTGCTTGCAAACAAGTGCCTTTAGCCCGCACAGAGACCAGCAAGGACAAAAGAGTCCTTGCGGGCCACAGAGCGTGAGCTCAGGAAAATCAATGTCCAGGCAGAGTTTCAAGGCTCTCTCGCCTTTGCTTTCAAACGTTTCAGCCTCAGCCTTCATCCCGTATCTGCCCTGCTTGTAATTCTCAAACTGGATGGAGCACGGCCCCAAATTCTCTATCTGACCTGTATCAAAACTCAATTTGGATTTGCCAGTGTGGTGCACCTTTCATAGCCTGGTGCTAATCTACCACTCCGACCCTTAGTGCAAAGAAGGAGGAATGGGGAAGGGTGCTGACTTCCGGGTCACCGGGCCTTTGTAAGGGACCTCCTTTACCAAGAGGTAAGGGTACCCGTTTCAAGCTTCTACCTAAAAATATGTTGAGGAAATCACTACTACACTGTGCTATGGCCAAGAAATGAGAGTATGTTTCCAGTATAACTGAAAACTCCCTGCTTTCACACATGTGCAGAACAGAGAAGCAGGAATGGCAGGACTCGAAAATCAAAACTCTAACTGGAGACAGAGCAGGACACGTCTTTGACACTGACACCCAGAGAGCAACTCTCACATCTTCAGGTGTCGTAAGAGCTGACAGCAAGGCAGGGACAGAGAACAACACACAAAGCTTCTACATTCCCCGTGAGTTCAGCAAGCAATGTAATCTGATATTGTGAGTTCAGTTTTCCATACCACCAGATTTAAGTAAACGGCGCCTTTAGTTTCTGACTGTGCAACATTTTCTACCATTTTTCATATGTAGAATCATTACGTGTTTCATACTCTGCTCCCATGTCCACAGTGTCACAAAATAAATACCAAAAAGCCTCTACTGTGCAGGAGTTTCTATTTAAAGCTCACATACCTACATATAAATAACTTCCCACATGACCTATTTGGATAAAGGTGTATTAAGTAGGATAAATTTATTATTAAGTATAGTGTCATATAATTGATCTAATATTTCATCTTTTAATTTTTTTTTGGTACTGGGAATTGAACTCACGACCTCAGCCTTGCCAGGCAAGTGCTTATGCCACTGAGCTATATCCCCGGCCCCTAATATTTCATCTTTAAGAAGAGGAAAACTTTATTTCTGGAATTGCACCTTCAGTGAATCTGAGTTAATATGAAAAATCAGTGACTGTTTTTTTTTAAGTATCATCTTTTACAGAAAGGTAGTGAGACATGACAAAGGGAGAGAAAAACTGGGTGGGCTGGTCTTGCTGAAAGGGAGAATTCACTGTGTGGATGTAGGGGAGATAACCAATAACACAGAGGCTTGCTACTTAGAGGGCATGAGGCTCCTGAACAGATAGGTGCTATGGGGAGACCTGCACCAGAAAAAACAAAGCTATCAAAAAGAGAGGTGATCCCAGGACTCTGGAAGGCTCAAGCAGGAGGATCCCAAGTTTCAACCCAGTGTGAGCAAGTTAGCAAGATCCTATCTCCAAATTTAAAATATGAACAAATGGGCTGGGGATGTAGCTCAACACAAACTACCCGGGTCCAAACTTCAGCACTACGCAGACAAAAAGAAAAAGAAGGAAAAAAGACAAGAAGAGGAGAATGAAAAAAATCAGGAAAGGAGAGGTGAAACGAGGGCACACCAGCCCCATACCTCCACTTGGCCAGCCGCCGGACTCCTCCGTGACCCCGTGGTAAAGAACCGCCTCCAAGATCAACGGCACACGGCAGCAGCACCATTCTTAGCTGTCTGTGTTGGCTGAGGCCGCAGGCACCCTCCCCAGCTACGTCAGGTGTGCCTCCAGCTGCACTGCTTCCAAGTGAAATCTCTGAGGAAGGTACGTGGCACCCTAAAAACAGCCGCTCTAAAATGAACTCTCATGTCCTGGAACTTGGCCCAGTCCTAGGGAAATCCTTACTCTTCCCACCCTGTGTGCTCGTGCCCACTAGCCCACCTTCACTGAGGACTTCTGCGGACACTTCAGGGCAGCATGTCCTGTAAAAGCAGCCACAGGAGTTTTATCACAAGATAAAAAGACAGAAGTGGGAATGATATAAATCACTCCAGCCTGACTCTATTCAGTCATGTATGTACAATATCTGTTTGTGTTAAAGCCACCTTATTATTCCCAAGTACCACCTAGTATTTAGGGTTACAAACCTGTCTCTGCTGTGGCTGAAGTACATCAGAATGAGATCGAGCACTCAGAGGGGACTCTCAAGCACAATGCAAGCTGCAAGGGCATCAGCTCTATGGGCGACAAGGTCTCCAGCTCGTCCCACTGAGCATCCCAGGCAAAGGCATCGCTGGTAGTGAGCACACCCAGCCTCCTCTGGCCCTCTGCAGAGGACAGCCTCTCTCAGTTTCACCCCGAGGCTTCTGCTTTAGTAATACCTCTGGATGGCAGAATTTGCTTACCAGAGAGAGATGTTTTAAAGTCAGTGCTGCAAAACCAGCATCCTTTCCCTGAGAGGTGAGAGCACCACGCTATCCTGAAAAGAAAAATTGTCTTATGGGCTATGAATGGTCTCCCTGTCTGTCTGGCTCCTAAGTGCTCCCCAGCACCCCAGGAGCACACCTATAGCTAGGGATGGGCCCCCCCCCAAACAGGAAGGGTGCACTACCAGAAGCAGCTAGCCTAGGCTAGCCAGGAGCAGTGGACCTTTCCAGGACATACAGGATAAAGTGCGTCTCAAGGCCCATCCAAGTCACACTGGAGGGCTCCTGGGCCCTGCAGTCGGCTGGGTTTCCTGGGACATGTGCCTTCTGATCATGTCCCTTTCCATGTTATGGTTAATGTAACAGGATGAGAGAAACCACAAAGTACAAAAACCTACAGGGGCCTAAGCTGCACACTCAGGCCCCCCATAAGCACTAGAAAAAGACATCTTTAGCAGAAACACATGTAATCAAAAGAAGGGGTGGGGGCTCTGGAACATCAAAACCCCTCAGTTGTGGCGCATGGTCCACAAATAGGATAATCCTCCAGATATCTGGGACCAGTCAAAAGATGAGGGAGCAAAGCATGTTCACTTGTTTGAACTGAGATACATTTCTTTCAAAAAAGAACACAAAATGACATAATCCAGGACAGCTCAGGAAGCTCATGGTTTAATCCCTGCCGCCCCCCACCCCAACAGGATCTGAGGGACACAGGTGAGCTCTAGCAACACGCTGGCTCCTTCGGAGGGAGTCTCCGCAGCCCCGTTCCTCCTCCGAGAGAGCAGGGTGACCTCCTGCTTCCTCAGCTGGCCCCTACCAGGGCATCTATCCTGCGTTGGCTCCTGTGCTACGTCACTGCAGTCAGGTGCCAGTTTCTGTAAAACACTTTGAGGGACTTAGTTTCCTCTCATGTTAAAAGGAAGATCTAGATGGTGCCATGTCCTGGTGTCCTGGGTACCCAGGAGGCATCCAGGCAGCGTATGTCCTGCTGCTGGATGTCTGTGAGAGAAAAGGGCCTGCTTAGGTTTCATGGAGCTCTTTCAACTAAAAAGAGCAGATGGCTGGAGAGCAAAGGCAGATAGGGCCCCCAACTCCATTTCACTAAGTACACATAGGGAAACGCTGAGCAATCTACTGATTGCCAAAATAGTCAATTCTTCACACACACATTTGTGTTGGTGACTTCACCGGAGTCTGTGTTGGGGGCTACTCCACACTTTCAGATTCCACCCAGATCAACCTAGCCAAGAGGAGTTTTTCATCAACTTAGAAAGCAGGAAGGTAGGAAATCACCAGCCAGGCCAGATGATAAAATACAAATACCAGAGAAGAGGCAAAGTATCAGTTATACTTCTTTCAGGATTCAATTATGCCACTTTGAAGTTCAGGCTATTTACATTTTAATAAAAGCCAGAAAGCAGGAGACAGCTATGTAACTGCGTATTTCTTAGAAATAAGTTGGGAGTATCCATTTCAGTCTAACCCTCAAAGTAGAACAGGAACAGCCCCCCAGTTAATTGCTGAAGAGGAACTCATCTTCCATAATTCCCATACTGTGACTATAAACTAAACATACCCACTGTGAGGGTGAGCTGGTCGTCCTCTCAGATCTTGCAATGGATGTCAGCTCGATTCACATTGAAAGAGAAAGAAGAAACGCAGGACAGTGCTTGCCTTTTTACAACGATGGTCACACACGGAGAGTCAAAGGAGGAGGAATACATAGACCCCCATCTCCCAATCCAGAGCAATCTGGTCATGAGCTCAGACTGCCCTGCATTTACAAAAGTCTGCTCCATGCACAGGACATGGGACTCAGCTGAGGTTTACCTGCCCGAGACTAAAGGATCAGAGCTACATCCGAATGCTGAATTCCAAAATATAGGAAATACAATCACTGCTTCTTACAAAAGGTACAAAATAAAACTTTCCAAAGAAGAATTTCAAAATAACTGAATTCAATTAATTTTCAAAAATTAAAAAGTACTCTGAACAAACTACCTTTGAAGCCTCAAAGTAGAAGTCCACAAATATAAAACATATTCCCTCTCTTTTTCAATAATTATTTTCCCTACAAGATTTAAAGGAGACACATCAAAACCCCCAAAGCTCACTGAGTGACTGGATAACTGCTAATTTAAAAATTTCTTCTTTAAATTACCTTGTATTTTCTCTAACAGTACCACTTTGAAATCAGGGAGAAAAGTTAAGTGTTCTTATCATGAATGGATTTGTCTGGACCTAAAGCCTAAATGTGGTGAACTGAAATAAAAATACAGGAAGGTATCCCACCAGAAAATACAGTTTGGGTAGGTACTTCGGTGGGAACTGGGAATAAACACACCTGGGCCGCAGTCATCAACCAGACGCCTGCCCCTGGACGTCAACACCTGAGTAGGAGAACCCGCATCCCAGGGAGCCCTACAGCACAGTGTGCTCAACATGCTTCAGCTGAGGCCACCCTGGTCTCCCAGGACACACACCACCAGAGAGAGGGCAGCCCACAGCATCAGACTTCACCAAGGACTCTCACAGCCATATGCAAAGGCTTAATGGAAAGTCAAGTTTTTATTATTATTAGACTTACTGCAAATTACATACATTAAAATGAATTTCTACCTTTGGCCTTGAGTAACCTTTCTGAGGAGCCTTAGTAATACGACCAAGTTAATGTTTTCTTTTTCTGATAAGCTTCTGGAGAAGGTATTCATAAAACACTGAAAAGCCCAAAATATCAATAGCAAAGGGAATTTCATTACTGGAAAACCCATCATCTCCTATCAGTGCTGAAATTCGTAAAAGCTGGTGAAGCCCAACATCTCTCAACTTCCAGCAATGAAGGAGTCCCTGGAAGGCATCAAATGGCCTGGGCCGATGGCTGGCTGGCTGGCTGGCTGGCTGGCAGGTATCTGAGAGGCCGGAGGGCAACACACAGCACACAAACAGAAAGCGTACTTATGAGTCAGGGCTCTGGGCAACTCCACCCTGCTGAGAAAAGCACAGGCTTCGGAAAGGGCCACACCGGTAATATGGGCAAAGCTCCTCCTCTGAACACAAACAGCAAAAGGGCAAAGGCCAGGAAAATGGAGACTGAAAAGCTGATTTCACATCTGCATCTATGTCATCCCCATAAGGAGCTTGGTAACGTCCCTGTGAAGCCCACAGACTGATTCTTCACCCACATCTCGCCCGATACCTCGCAAACTTGTGCCTTTCAGAAATGTGTGGCCGGCGTCTTGATACCCCTGGCTCCCCACGGAGAGACTGCATGGTGACAGAAGGGAGTCTAAATTGGTACTGGCAGCAACTAGAGGCCCCAGTCTTAGAGGACAGTAAGGAGCTCATTGGAGAGTTAATTTACAGGCAGGGAGAATGGGTCGATGACAGGCGGGGCCGCATCCACAGCTGCCTGGAAGCTGTGGCCCCCTGTGCCCTTGAAGGGCTGCTGCCGCCCCCATCAGCTGTTACCTTCCACCTACACAATATTTAGGGTTTCAGCAGCAGGGACCTAAACCTGTGGGAGCCTGAAGCCAACATCCCTCATGGTACAAGAAACAATGCCTCACTTTTCAATCTATCTTGAGATTCTTACATAACATGCATTATATACACACATACATACATACAACTGGCTGGGAAAACTTTAATGCCAAGCCCCACCTACAATATAAAGGAGAACTTAAAAGAAAGTGGGTTACAATACATTCATACAGAATTCCATGCTGACGAGCTGAAGCCTGAGTACCCTGTAAGATGTGACCCTGAGGCAGCTAGCAGCCTGTAGAATCCCTAGGAACACAGCACTAGTAATGTACACCTCTTCAGACATGCAGCATGGCACCTAGACCTCACTCACTGCTGGGCAGCCTTCCTGCAATGCCAAACAACTCTTGGAAAATTTCAACAAAATACGGCCTTCCCAGATTTACTAGGGTTCATATTTCCAGGAACCCCAGGACATATTAAACTCACGCATATATCACAGCTGGGCTCTGCGCTCAGACACTGTACATGACTCTCCACCCAGACAGCCCTCCTGTGGGCACAGTGCACCTGGACTCCACCCACCCCAGGCCTGGAGCACCTCCTGTGACAGTGACACTGACATACTGGACAAGGAGATCTAGCCTGGTGACGTCTGAGCCCATGTGACAAGATGTCTCTGGAGAGCAAAATCATCACTGTAAGCTAAGTTCAGTGGAGGCTGTTTACTCAGCCATCAAGAACATACATAAGAGAAGCATTTTTGCTACTGCATCTCATGCAAGGACCTCTGGCCCTTGTGTGCCGTGTGTACCTCAAATGCCCCTTCCCAGCCTTTCCTTTTCACGCTCAGCATACCCTCCCTCTTAGGAAAATTCTCTTTACCTGGTCACTGCCAAAACCAGATTCTGGACAAGCACAAGTTCAAAAGACCAGCGAGTCCACAACCAGGACTCTAAGCCTCATGCTTCTGCTCAAAGACTGGCTATGAACCACACTCACCAAGCAAGGGATATTTCACCTGCATGCCCTAGCATGACTTACTTAGAAAAACAGGTGGACCTAACTAGCTCATCTTGCCAAGATAAAATATACCCAAAAATCAAAGTAAAACAATAAGCAACTTTGGTCACTTGATTCTGAAAAGGCACAGTAATCCCAGGTGTGTGCACTGGTGCAACAAAGTCTTCCTGTATCACTTTGGGAGGCCTTGAGAAATAGTCCAAACTCATCCAAACATCAAAAGTGGCATTTTTAAGGGGCTGGGGATATAGCTCAGTGGAATAAGCACCTGCCTAGCAGGCGCAGGGTCCTGAGTTCAATCCCCAGTACCACCAAAAAATAAAAAAGAACCAAAAAACAAAAAGTGGCATTTTTAATATAGAATCCTTAAAAGTTCCCCAATTATGTCAACTAGAAACTACCTAAGCACATAAAACATAGCTGTACCATAAAGAAAAATGAAATCATGTCATAGCCAGGAAAATGGATAGCACTTGAAACTGTAATGTTAAGTGAACTAAGTAGGTAGAGAAGTTAAATATGCAGGGTTTCTCTTACAGGAGAAACCAGAAGCATAAGTAAGTAAAAGGGTAACACAAAGGAGAGATGGTAGGAAAGAAAAAGGTAAGCTTCTTAGAGATGGAGAGAGATACAAGGGGGTGGGGAGGGAAAAGGTAGGGAGGAGGGCAAGAGAGAGACTGAAAAGGATGAAGATATCCCATACGCACCAATCCCCCAAAGTAAATTTAACGATGAGGTATTACAAACACATGCTAATTAAAAAAAATAAAACTACATGGCTGTATAGATACATGTGTCTACTGTATATTAAAGCAATACAAACTTACAAACATTGGTTTGAATCACAAAAAAACCTAAAAAGTGGGCTGAGATATAGCTCAGTGGAATAAGCGCCTGCCTGGCAAGCGCAAGGTCCTGAGTTTGATCCCCAGTACCACAAAAAAAAAAAAAAAAAAAAGCTAAAAAGTAAAAACAGAATTCAAAAATCCTTTGACCATGTAAACTAATTTAGTATTTAGACAATAGCATCACATACACACACTCTCCACAATTTACACCCAGTGCACAAGAAAAACAACTAAATGGAATGCTGTCAAACATCTGCAAGTCCTGCTGGTGGTGGAACATGAAGATTATCAAGGACAGGGCAACGCAGACTAGAGATTTTAGCTAACGTGCTAACAATGCTTGAGAAAGTATAAAAAACTGAAAATAGCTCCTAGCTTTCTTTGTGCCTAAGAATATAAAACAAGAGGCAAGGTTAAGGTTATTTCTTAAATATAGCCTATGGCAAAGATATAAAGAATCTGGAACCCTCATATATCATTTGTGGGAATGTAGTATTTTCCACTTTGGAAAACAATGTAATTTCTTAAATCACTAAATTTACTGTATGACTCCTAGGTATGTACCCAAGAGAACTGAAAACACATGTCTGCGCAAAAACCTGTGTGAGGCTCATAGCAGCAGTATTCATGATAGCCTCAAACAGGAAACCATCCAAATGTCCATTAACTGGTGAAGAGCTAGACAAAATCGAGCTACAATCTGCCACACAATGGAATACTACTCAGAAATAAAAAGGAACAAACTACTAATACATATTACAACACAGATGGACCTTACAGACATGCTAAGTGAAAGAAGGCAAATATGCAAGACCACATATTATACAATCCTTAGGATGAAAGTACAGAAAATGCAAATCTAGGAGAGTAAGATGACTAGTTCCCTGCAGCTGGACAGGGGGACAATGGAAGGGTCAATTCATGCGCACTGGAGATTTTTCCGGGATAGCAGAAATACATTAAAACTGGGTTGAGATGATGATAGCACAACTTGGCAAGTTTACTAGAAATCAGTGAATTGTTATGGCATATAAATTACCTCTCAAAGCTGCTAAAAACATATAGACACACACAGAGAACACACAGCGGGCAGCTATGAAGTATTAAATCTGTGTTTCGGCTGAGCTTCTCACTTCCCTGACTGCAGGGTGGAAAAATGACCTCAGCCCATTAGCATCATGAGAATGCAGAATTCTGCTGTGCAGTTTCCTCCTCAAGATAATGAGGGAGCATGGGGGGAGGAAGGCATGTGCAGGGAGCAAATAAATCTGCTCTTTCCCCATTACAGAGTTCAGGCCAGGTCACAGCCCTATTAGACTGTAACACATGGCACGTTATTATCACTGTGCATGGCCAGCAGGGGCCCTGCTGGGCCTGGGAATGGGCGGAGCCCAAGGGTGACTGTGACCCCCACGCTATGAACATATGACTTTTAAATGGGCAAACCCAGGGAAGACACCTGGACCAACGACAATGATACTCTGAAAAATCAGGAAATGAAAGACTAGTGTAATTCTTATCTTTACCTCATGTGACTTCAAAATCTACTACTGCACAAACCTCAAAGTTAGCTTTTTGTCATTAAAATAACTCAACTTAATAATTGATTATTAACTTATTAGGTGTAATAACTTAATAATAATTAGGTGTAATAAAAGTATCAATAAGGCAAGCAGAAGCCAGCCTTTCTTCCCTTCCCCTCCCACCTCCTGACAAAGTTTTGCCAAGCACCTCCTAAACTAACCGCTGTACTTACCAGCTCTGCTTTGCACACTTGAGAGCCCCGCCCCACCCCGTCCTCAGGACAGGGACATGGTGCCACCCACACTGCCGCTATGGACAAGGAAGCTGCTCTGAGCCATGGCTGCAGTGGCCACAGGCTGATGGTTTTTAGTGATAGTGGCTGCAAAGGGCGCAGGCGACGAGCCCAGGGGAAACTGTCCTGGAAGAAGAGCAAAGCCAAGCCAGCCAGGACCTGGAGTTTCCTGACCAGCCAGAGCCAGGGCCCCTCAACTTAAAGGATGGCCCAGCCAGGAAACCTCCAGAGGGCAAGCATCTTAGGATCCTCTTAGAACTGCTAGAACACCAGGGTATGCATAGGAAACACAACATAATCAAAAGTACATGGGTGATAAGAGGGCCAATCTGATGGAATTATTTTTAGTTGAAATTGACAGGGCAAAATTCCATCTTATAAAAAATGAAATATTGTGGAAAAGAATAACAGGCAGGAAATCGGAAATGCTATATTTATCCCCTCCTTCTCCGCCCCTAAGTATTTCCTCTATTTTGGGAATAGAGCAAGTATTTTGCCGCCCAGTGTCCTTCCACCCAGAGACACACAGGCAAACAACGTGGCCAAGGGCCTCACTGGCATGGCGGGTCATGTGCTTGGGCCCACAGCACACAAATGCTACCATCTCTCAGTGTCCAAAGAGTCACACAAACACCTGGGAACCTGCTATGGCCACTGGCCTGGCAGCACTGCCCCTGACCTGTGAAATCTTTAGTCATTTTCCTTGCTGACGGACAGGAAAAGCACCACCCAGGAGAAGCCAGTGAACCTCCCAGAATTCCCCACAGCGCCCCTCATGGGGTAGAACTGCTGTCCTTTGTCAACAGAAGTCAGAATATTCCAAGAATGCCAAGGACTGCTGGAAATGACTGGTGGCATTTTCTCATGATTCACCCCCAAGTTCCCATCCCACATTCTTCTCTCTCATTTCTTACTCTGTGTTTAAAATGAACTTCGCAGGGGGAAAGCAGGCATCAGGGGAGGAAAAGTGGCGACCTGCCTAAGCTGAGAGAGCTGCCTGGCTAAGAAAACATTTGACGTGAAAATTATCCTACATAAAAAAATAATTTCTTTCCCCATAAAAAATTCAAGCATGCTCATAATTTAAAGGGCATGTGGATTTTCAATCCCTAGCAATTAGGAAGCCAGCATCAGTCCACTGGGCTTTATCCAATGACCCTTTTAACTACTTGAAAATGATGTCTGATAATCAAGTAATGTTACGGCTTATCTATAAAAACTTCTTTCTAAAAAAGTATCGATCCTTGATTACATAACCAAGGCCATTCTGAGAAACCTTTTTAAATCATGCATAACCCATTACTCATAGTTGAGACAAATGCTGGGCCATTTCTTCAGTGCCTAAGTGGGTTTCTGTTAGTAAATCTGTGCTTAGGGAAATTTATTAACTGTTCCGAGCCAATTGCACATAAGAATAATAGTTATCGGAAAGTCAGCCTTATAGCTGTGGGGGGTGGGAGAATGGGGGTGGACAGATATCTCAGCACTTGTTTTTCAAAGCTGTGTGGAATTCTTTCAGTGTTCAGGACACCAGCAAGTACTAAATTTGTGGACAATCAAAACTTTGTAAAGTTAGCTCACTCAGTCTGCAACCAAAATCAGTAACACAGCCCCAGTGACTTCACCTAAAACCCCCTTTGGGGGATCTAGTGGAAACTTCCAATAGAAGGCGGTTTGCCTAGCGCATGATCCCCAGGCCTGTCCCTCTACCCTCAGCTTCCTGGGTCAGCCTAGGAGACATGTATACCTCACGGCTAGGACATGCAAGAGTCTTATTACTGGTGACATTTCAGCCTGCCCACAGAGGCCACACCAATGCTCCTAAACATACTCTCTCAGGACCACTCTTTCTGTAGACACATGTCCTGTTCTGTCCTCTTTGTGGTCAAAGTTCCTTCTGTTCATGTAATATAGCACAGACGCAGGACTTTAAAGCCTGAAAATGGTATTAGAAAAGCTCACCACTGATAATGTTAATGACTGTGAGTCATTCAGTGGCAGCTCTTTGCTGGATGAGCAAACTGATGCTTACACAGGATAGTTTGTCCGAGGTGAAAAAAAAAAAAAAAAGAGCTAGGAAAGGGTGAACATGGGATTTCAATGTTTGTCTGATTATAATTCCATGTCATGAAGGACTACAAAGAGGCAGAAAAGGACTTCAGATTCCAATTTAATTCTCATAGCACAGACGACCTGCAGCGCTAGGTGCAGCCACCTCCAGAGTTCTATAGAGAGAGAAGTTAATGGAAGCCACAGATTCTGAGCAGAGGAAAATGAAGCATCCACCCACACAGGTTACCACTCCTCTTGATAACAAAACTAGAGTACAGAAATTGCTTGGGAAGTAAAATGTTCTCTACAACAGATAGTTTTTACTGAGCTATTATTGTTAAAACAGCTACTTTATTTTAATTCAACATTATTTCTACTGTGATATTAAAATATACTATAATAAACTATTTTAAAATAAGGAAGTATGTACTAGTAACCATTTTTCCCCCGGAGGAAAAAGTCCCACCAAGATTGCTACAGAGATACTTTTTTATTCTTAATCTTCATATAAACGACATGGCTCACCCTCCAGATGCCCAGATCACTTAGAAGACCAGTAATAAGAATGCTGAAGTCCCCACACACTAATAATGTGCCCCCTCCTTTCTCCGTAATAGTCCCCATGACCTTAAAGCATGTTTGATACAAACAAATTAAAGACTGCAAAATTATGAGTATCTTTTCAAAATCTACATGCAGCGTGAGAGATCCTGAAGCAAGCCTGAGTTCGCCCCTCTGTTATTACCATGAACTCCAGCAGGCGCTCCAAAAGCAAACGACTCTGAAGTTAAGCAAAACTAAGCAAGAAACAATCACCTGGGGCCTTCTGGTAGGACCTGGCGTGCTGCCCCTTCACTTTTTCCAGAGCCTCCCCTAAGGTGGCTCAGGATGACAGAGACTGCATGACACATAGGACAATTCTCTAGGGGCTGAGGCTGTGGTCAGCCTCTGAGTGAGGGTCAGACGCCAACAGCACCAGCACTGGAAATAGCGTCTGCAGCTTCAGTCTGAGATTGGAGACTGTGGTCACACAGCAGGCCCTAGCCCAAACCTCAGCCAGTAAAACTGTGTGTTGTGTCTACACTTGCACGCCTGCAAGCACACATGCCCAGTATCCATGCACACTGAGGTATCACTAAGCCTCTGCTGGAAGGGATTTCAGCATCACTTAGACTTGTCTTGTGGTGACCTGTTGTTCTCTGATTAGGTGATTACTAAACCACTGACTTAATCTCTAATGAAGACTCAAAGTGTGCCAAGATTTCCAATGCGGGTGAAGAAGCACCTTCCACACTGGTGGAGGAAGAACAGGTCTTCCAGTGTCTGAATGAGCTCAGTCTCTATCCATTCTGTTCTTGTGACCATGAAGGGAACTATCCTACATCTGCCAGTTGTGCTGCACAGAGAATGCAGCAGCTGTTCCCCTAAACCACACTACTCCCCTCACCTTGCCCTCTACTACCCTGAAGAGTCCTGGAAACCAGGCTTTTGTAATCCAGGTGCAGCCTTTGTTTCATCAGTACTGTTGTGGGGACGTGGGTTTGATTTGTCCTGTGAGTGAATAGCCAAACCAGACAGACCATTAAAAAATTTCACTGAACTCTAAGTTTATAATACATCAAGGAGGGCTGGGGATATAGCTCAGTGGAATAAGTGCTTGCCTAGCAAGTGCAGGGTCCTGAGTTCGATCCCCAGTACCGAAAAAAAAAAAATATATATATATATATAATACATCAAGGAATGAATATGCATAAACACAGAAAGCAGCCTTGAGTTCACATGCCTCGGTATCTGGGCCACACTTAGGTTTAATTTTAAAAACACACAAAATATTTTTATGTCACAGTTTCTTGGTCTGTGACAAAAGTGTCACCAAAACCTCAGATAATCCATGCCTTTTAAAGGCACTGGTTTAATAGGTCAATACATGCAGGCACCCAGCTGGGTCACAAAAGAACATTGGCCTGCTACCTGGAATGACTGCACACTCGAAAATTGACCCTATGTACCCAAGCACCCATGCCGCAAAGTCCCTTGGCAAACTGGGAAAAGGCTCTCTCCTTGAGGTGGCCGTATAGGGTGTGACCTGGAGACCTCCCAGGCTTCTTCCCTCCCTCCTCAGTATCCAGGACCCATAACACAAGCCCACTCACCTGGAACCCAAAGCTGCTTTGTCTCCACACCCTGCCTGGGGAGTTGCCCAAGTGTGTGGCTGGAAAGACTAGTAAGGGAACCAGGGGATGTGGGCCAGCACATGGTCTGTGAACTCAAACCTCAGGACCGTCATGTTTTTATTTGCAAATTAAGGGTTTGAGATGGAGAAGTTTGTAAAGCCTTTCCCAGTGTTCACAACCCCAGTCCTCTACAACTTCTGGAATAAAGTACTTAGGTGCAACTTCAGTTGTTGGCCTTTCCCTGTGATGACCCGCTTCCCTCCTTCTGGCTTAAGGCCTAGTACCCAAATGTACTTAAGACCTCAGGTAGCTTTTACAACATAGTCACACACACGCTCCTCCAACTGCTTGATGAACAATTTTTCCAGTTACTTTGGACAGATTCTTGCTGTTGATTCTAAGTTGCTTTCATGTTTTAGTTCTTCCTGATACTTTGATGGATAGCAGCATGGTGCCAAGATGAGATTTCCTCAAGTCCAAAACATTATGTTCTCTCTAACAGTTAGAAACTCAAAGTGACCAAAAATTTAAGGGAAAATAACCACAGACATCTAGACTTCATTTTTTTTTGTCATAAATTATAACACTGCAACCCTGTGTAATGAAAGATAACAAGAGGCTGAAATCTCTCCTTATACAGAAAACTACCAAATGATGATATAGGAAGGGCCCAATATTAAGCGCCTTTCACTAGACAGGCAGTTGCATAAACCCCAAGGTCCCCAAAAGGAACTTCAAAGCAAAGTAGTTTCAGTCAAAAGAAAGAGAAGCAATTACACACTATAAAAAATCAGTATAGGTCAGTTTAAAATAGAGGTTTGCTAGAAAGTCAATCTTACAATAGCCTGAAAAATACTTTGAGAACTTCTAATCTAAAACAATGACACTTTCTCCCACTAAAATAGACAGTGAAGAGAGATGGCAAAGGAAATGTTACAGTAGCTCTGACAAACACAGTTTGTTTCCTTGAATAAAGCCAGAACACATAAATTTGTAAAAGTACTATTACTACATCTGCTTCTATTACTACCAAAGAACAGCTACAGGAAGAAACCAAGGTTGATTTTTTTCCTAACCCTATAGATAAATGTAAGAATGTTTTCCTGTCCCCCACCACGCAAGAGATAAAAACAAGTGAATGGCGTTCCTTGCCACACATCGTCAGGGGATCGTCCTCTCACACACTCTTCCGAGGAGGGGGCACCCTACAATGTATTATTTAGTGAGTGCCTGCTGTCTTGGCTAGGGCACCCGCCTGTCTCCCACCAGGCTTGGACAGAGCCATCCCTGGCCCTCCTACAGCAGGACACAGGGTCACACAGCCCTGGTGGGCCAGCTGTGCCAATGCTGATCACACTCCTGCAGAAGACAAACCCCATTTCATCAGACACAATTCCAAGGAGGATTAGAGTGGATACTTCTAAAAGACAAATATAAAGCCACACCTAACAGTGCCACAAGGACACAGAGGGCTCTGAGTCAGAATGAAAGCAGGTTGCTACAATTCCAACTGATGTGGGAGGGTTCCAGGAGCAGTGACTCACTTGGGGATCTTGGGTGAGACACTGAGACTTCCCACTTACAGGGCCAGCGTTTCCGATCTGTGAAATGGAGGACGAAAGTATAATTAAGGTATCTACACACTTTTCAGAGCCTCTCTAGAAGTATTAAGTACTAAAAAGTGTGGTCCAACACTCACCAGAATGGCTAAGATAAGCAAGTCTGACAGCATCAAGCCGCGGAAGAGGTGGAGCAACTGGAAACCATGCACACCACCCGTGGGAATCTAAAGTGGAGCAGCTGCTTCAGAGGACAGCTTAGCATTTCTTAAACACACAACTGTCAAGCGGCCGAACCAGGCTAGGCCTAGGTGTACACCTCAAGAAAAATAAAAACGTAAGTCTACACAAAAAGCTTCACAGAAGCATTATTCATAACAGCATTTAATAATCCAAAGCTGCAAAAAGAAAAACCAACCCCTAACGTCTAAAAACCAGGAATAAACAAAGTATACCGTATCTGTACCATGGAATACTATTTTGTACTAAAAAAGAACAAACTGCTGATGCTTGAAAATTGCTAAGATTTGAAACACTATGATGAATGAAAGAACCAGATCCAAAAGACCAACTCCTGTGTGATTCAATTTGTATGGAACATTTAAAAAAGCCCTAAACTGTAAGTCAGAAAGTAGATTAGTAGTTTCCTGGAGCTGAGGGGAGGAATGGGGATTGAGGACAAACAAATGGTAACAGAATTTGTGGGTGCTGGAAGCATTCTAAAAGTGGATTGTGAGGCTAGGGGTGTAGCTCAGGGGTAGAGCCCTTGCCCAGCATGCATGTGCATGAGGTCCTAGGTTTGATTCCCAGCGTGACCAGCCCCCAAAATTGGAGGTAATAGCTGTACAGCTGCATCTCTTATAATGCAACAAACTGTAGTATATATAGGTGACATATTTTTTTCCAAGAAAAATTCAGAACCATTATCTTTTGTCAGCTATGAAAGTCCTTGCATTCTTCATCTTTATTGTCCAGAATGTTGATAGTATGTCTTCAACACTAAAAACTAAAGTTTGTGTATATGGGATAGGGAGGGGCAAAAACCCAGCCCACATTGTGTATGAACAGAATCCAGCGGCAGGTCTGTTTCTTTTCCAGATTCTTTCTGTGGTTCCTGTTTAACATCTCACGCCTTTCATAGCATTTTCTTTTCTTGGACACCAAACTAAGGATAGAAAATTGCCACTAAAAATTAATAGCATAAGCTTTAAGATTTGTAGTTACGTGAGGCAATATGAAATGACTACCACTACCTTGTCTACGAAAATGTAAGAAAAATGAAAACATACTCAATGACCACTTTTTCCCATTTCACATCGCTTCCTTGGCATTAATTAACTGCAAATCAATTTGTTCCTCTTTTTACATGTAGAAAAATATGACTCTTCACAGATGTGCAGCTCTGCAAAGCCAACATGTCTTCACTTATAGGAACATATACAAAATGTCAAATGTCTTGGAGATGTATCTATGTCCGTTTGTGCTGCATCTTCAAAAAGATAAAAGAAGTATGTACCTATTTTTTTTTAAATACCTTTAAAAAGAAAAGCTGAGGTCATGCTACAGCTGCAGTCCTGAAAACGTCTGGCGTGTTTTCTGAATGACAACACAATATCCAAAAATCACAAGAAATTGAAACTGCGAAACTCTAGAACTTTTAAAAAACTCACCATGCCTAATTCTGAAACATTTTTTTTACATTGTCTTGAAACCAAATGTTTAGAGGCAATAAAACAAAACTTACTGATGAAAGAAAAGGAGGGAAGTAGCACAAGAGTGAAACAGGCTGGAAACTGTATGTCCCCGCTTCTAGTGGAGGCCTACACTGCGGCAGCCCTTAACGAGCAGAAAATAAACGCTAACTCATGGTCTGACTACGTGCCATGAAGACACTCAGTCTTCCTCAGAGATCCAACAGGCCCTGGACACCTACTGCACTCTGCTTGTGCCCCTGATACGAGTCTCGTTCAACTTGGCTTTCTGTTCTTGTTTTTGTGTGTGTGTGTGTGCCTGTCAATTCTTTGAGGACTATTTTCTTTTCTTTTTTCTTTGTTTGGTACCGGGAAATGAACTGTGCCACTGAGCTATAGCCCCTCTGGCCAAGGACTATTTTCTTTTCCTTCATGTATTCTTTACTCCTTGTTCAGGACTTTGTATAAATTATCTAAATAAACATTAAATGTGATAAAATACATGGTATATACAGAACTATAAATACTCTAACATTTCTGGCCCTGAGTTTCTACATCATTGGTGCCAGCAGAATCATAGGGGCCAGCAGAATTTCTGTGATGGGTACCAGCCTCACTTTATTTTTTAAAATTATATATTCAAATAAAGGCACCAAAACTATTTATATGCAGATCAGTCAAATTCCTATCTGTAGTTACGGATCAAGTAAAACATTACAAAGGGGGGGCTGGGGATATAGCTCAGTGGAATAAGTGCTTGCCTAGCAAGCGCAGGGTCCTGAGTTCGATCCCCAGTACCGCAAAAAAAAAAGATTAAAACATTACAAAGGGGCATAGTTAATTCAGTTACCCAATTTCCCACCATAACCTCCAGTCTACATGTGTAAAAGGTTGTTTTATCAAGACAAGACCCTGAAATAGTACTGCAGGGTAGCCGGAGGTAATACACATCATACACTCAAGGCCATAGTTTCTGCTACACTGGTTTGGGATGTTTATCACATGCTGTGTTGTAAGAGATCTTTTGATATGCTGTATGTCTTAGCTTCCCACAGCTAGAAATGACATCTCCTGTTTTCGTGGCATGTCCTGCTGCTGCTTATGTGCTGGGTGATTAGCTGACTTGGGTTTTCAGTAATCCTCATTTTCTGAAAGACAGAGCACTTTTTTTTCTGTGTACTTTTCTATGCATGTATAATTTGAGATCATATAAATGCAGAACTTTATACGGGAAACTAACATGATGGGTAAGAGTATAAGAAAAATAAAAATGCAAATGGTGTTTTCAGAGAAGATACTTCAAAACACTGCCTTTTGTCCAGTCAATTTCCATGAGTGAGTCCAAGAGCCTGCTTACCACCTGGCATCAGGACACAGACAAAAGGTCCCGCTAGATGCCGACTGCATCTCACAGACATGGCCAGCCCAAGTCCATCTGCCTACACTAAAATGAAGCGCTCTGAATTTCAAAGTTCTAACCACAAAAGACTTTAAAAGGTAACAAGATAGTAAAGCAATAGGTTTTAAATATTTTACATAAAATTTTTGATATGGTTCCAAATCTACCTTGTAAGATATCAAAAAAAGTTATAGGTTATTCTCATTTTATACACAAAAAAAGAAAGCTCAAATGCCAAGCAACAATGGGGGAAAGTGACCCACAATGAGACACATTAAAGTCAAATTAGTGAAATTTAAGGAATAAAATTTGAGCATATATAGAAGACCAGGCTACTCCAAGAGAAAAAGAGTAGCATTTGACTGTGAAAAAAAGACAACAGGGTAACTAACATATTTAAGAAAATGAAATAAAATAGAAGTCAAGGATTTTATATCTAGCTGAAATGACCTACTGGTGTAACAATAAACTTGTAAGCACATAAGATGCTCCAAGCTCTTCCTGAGAAAGCTACCACAGGTCTAATTTCAGAAGCCAAAATGACTGAAGAGATATCTACCTAAGAGCAGATAATGAGCATTTAATATAGATTTGCCTGCAGAATTAAACTGTGATTCTGTGAGGATGCAATACGGTATAGGTAATGTCTGTACCAGCAGTGGCAAACCTCTAGCATATGTGTGCCACAGTGGGCTGTTTGTTACCATTGAAAGCTGTAAAAGGTCTGCCATCCCTGGTCTATAGGCTTTAATGAAGATACCCATCAAAAGCAGCAGGATGGAAAGACTGTATCAAAAATAGAATCAGCTTATTAACTGTCTCATAGGTATTTATCTAGAAGTAAAAAGATACTATTTCAAGCCAATCTTAGAAGATAAAGAATGAAGTGGCAAATAATAGTATCTAATTTCTCTATTGCTCACAGCAAGGAATCAATACACAAAAACAGAATTAATATTAATATGCAAAAATAACTACTAGGACAAAAATAGAAGACCTCCCAAATACCAAAATAGGACAAAAACAATTAAATTGTATAAGAAATCAAAGCCAGTCACACTGATTTTACCAATTAAAATAAATGGGCTCAAGTAGCCTATCAAAGACAAGGATTTTCAGAGAAAAAGGCTGAGGAGACGGCTCAGTGTGGAGACCCTGTGGCGTGCAAGTGAAGCCCGGGTTCCGCCTGCAGCACTGGGGGGCAGAGGGACCCACCATGAGGCGGCAGAGCTGGGACTAGTATCTGGTCTTCCTGTCGCCAAGCTCTTTCTAGGAGGGATGGAAGAGATGGCCTATAATAAAAACAGGAAATCTAAACCACATATACTTCAATGAAAACTTGTATCATTAAAGTAATTAAAATTTTACTATTAGTAAAAACTTTTAACCCCCCTAAAGCCAAGTATGAGTTTATAAAAATAAATCTATCTTTGTGGGATTCATCCCTCCAATCCATAAAACAAATACTTAATGATGTTGCATGTGACCAAGTTTTTTTCTTCTTTCTTTTCTTCCCCCCCAATACTAGTAACAGAATAGAACCTAGGGCCCTTGCACTGAGCCACAATTCAGTCCTCTTTTTATTTTTATTTTGACACACAATCTCACTAAGTTGGTAAACTGCCCAGGCTGGGCTCAAACATGAAATCTTCCTGTTTCAGTCTCCCAGAAGTCCTTTTGTAATTGCTAGGAATTCAATGTCGAGTATCATTTTTCTTACAGATCTGCAGAGATCCAGAAATGTAAATGAGATATATGTCAGCTGGGCTTGGATACATGCTACTTAGGACTTTTACAACTGAAGGTTAATGTAAACAATGGCAGGCCATAACCCACTATGACACCTGTAGGTGCTACTAAAAATAATGCACCTTATTAGTGCTAGGAGACCAGGCACAAAGCAGCAGCTCATTAAAATGCCTCAGATGAGAACGACTGCCAAATAAAGCACCCTGTCACAGGAATGGAACTAATGCTACCTATAAAAGTAACTGAAAATCCATGAAATTTTTCTCTGCTGGCCTCCTTTGTCCAGCTAAATTCATAAAAATGGCTTTCATCTTTCATGGCATGGAAGAGTTGATGGCTGCTGGCATCCAATATGCTAAAATCAACAAGAGTGTAATTATCAGCACACTTTCAAGTGTTTTCAAACTGTGTGCTGCCTGGGATTTTCCTAATTTAGAAATGTGTGCTTTATGCTGGTGGTCTAGGACTGTCAATAACCTGACAAAAAAGAATCAAAATCTTGCCCAAAGCGTCTTTTGTCTATAGCAATTATTTGACTAGTAGATACCTCACCCACTTTCACGAAGTGTTTGATGCAGTCTCTCAACATCCTAATGTCATACTGCTGTTGTGACACTGCTTTAATGGTACATTTACATCAGCTGCTCCATGTAAAGCACGAAGAACAAGGCTTGACACACGGTAAGTGTTAGCTATTATTATATTAATAGTTCCATTCAAAGATTCTTTTTAAAATATGTGAATAAGTATGTGAGGGTAAGTAGATGACTATACTTTAATTTTCACCATTATGTTAGTTGAAAATAGGAAGGAATTTTACCACATTTAGAATTTTCCAGACATTTTTTAAAAATTGCAGACTCTTAAAAAATAAATATCTGGAACAGATTATAATGCAATATTATAAAATTATACACATCAGACTTCCTTCCCATGGCTACCAAAAATATATCTGTCAGCCATTCTTCCTAAATCCAGCTTTGAAAGGAAGAAGAAATTGCCAAAAGAAAGCCAAGATTTGTGAAGCCTGATCTAACTTGAGATCTGGGTCCAGAGGATTTAATATTTTTGTTGCTGTTGTTAAGAATTTATAAAAAAAAAAAAAAAGAAAGATCCACAAAGAGGGCTGAGATGTAAGCGTTCTAAATATTCAGCAATAAAATAACAAATTGCATATTAACAGTACTATAATTACTCCTTTTGCTTGGTTTCTTTGTAATTACTTTTAATAAATAACTCTTCCTGCCCTCATCACTCAAGTAAGTTGTCATCCAAAGGCACAATCAGTACAACGCAGGACACAAAGCCACTCACAGACAGGGAGGGAGAGGAGGAGGGTGGGCTAGTGCCTCAAGAGCTGTGACTCACAAGATCCATGAGGCTTTTCCATGGAAATCAAGTATCAATGAAGCTATTGTACAAGATTATGGGCTACATAAATGTAGACTAGTTATGAAGTCTCACAGAGCAACAGTTCTCTCAAAAAGAGCTAACAACAGCCAGCCTAGGAAGCCACACAAAGGGAAGTTTGCGTCAGGTGTAGAAGATGGGCTGCTCAGTCTACCATTGCTGGACACAGGGTGGCTCCCATAGAGCACTAGCCCGAATTTAGCACTCGTAAATTCATGCCGTGCCTCTGCTGAGGCATGTGCGCTGAAGGCTCCAAAGTCCAGACAAAAACATTCACCATCTACTGTTACAGGTTCAAAGAAGAGCTAAGTAATTTTTAATTAGTCTTAAATGTTGGTTTTCAGAAATCAAACTGAACATAACATTGGCCTTTGCTACAAAAGACAAACAGCAGTAAGGTACTTTGTTAAGCAGTTTAGAATTTGTACCTACCTTTATCACTTTGAATATTTCAATATTAGCCTGTAATAAAAGTATCTATCTCTTACAATATATAAAATTTAAAATGGAACAATGTATGTTGCCAAACACATAAACCTGAAATCCAAGCTGGATTTTCTACACAATTTTTAAAATCATCTGTGAATTATTATTCCAACTAAGATTAACCCTGACCATGGGTCAGAGTCAAGTATATAGAAAGAAAAAAATGAAATAAAAGCAAACTGAAAATATTCCATAATTTAGGAAGGATTATTAAGAAGGTAATAGTATTTCTTTCCTCACAGACTCAGCAAACAGAACTTATCTTTCCTCCTCAATTAACATGGCCACTAAATACCACAGGGTCCACATTTTCATGTTCATCATTTTAGATCTTTATGCTTCATTCTGGATCTCTCAATGAAAATGTCAATGAATTTTAGATATGTTTATGCTCCAAAGTATTGTATTACAGGTCCTGGTAGAAAATAATTAAGGCAACCTTAAAAGATTAGAAACCGCCTGCACCTAGTGTGAGTCATGACTGATCGTTAACAGAGGTCAGTCTTACACTGGGTACTCACTGGGAAACATACTGAGCACATACAGAATAGAGATGGTTGAATTTTCAATGTTTTAAGAGTAAGCCAATGAATACCTCTGGTATCACTGTGTACATTTAGGATGACCAGAAACGAGCATCGCAAAATTTGCTCTCTGTGCACTATCATCGGATACACAAAAACCAGGACGATTCCTCTCGCTCTGAAAAACGGAATTTTCTTCCTTTAAAGGAATCAATCATAAACTATTCACACATCTCCCTCAAGACATACTATTTTATAGCTTTTGTTATATTCTAATTCTTACAACTTTGATAAATTTTACTGGTCTATATTAATGAAAACATCCCCCTTAATTTCTGCTTATGATGCACAATTTGCATTTATCTTTGAATAACTTAAAAGTAAAAATCAGAAAAAAGGTTTGCTGTTCATCCAAAATCCACAGCCATTTAGTAAACTGTTATTTTTAAAAACACATATACACTTCACTGTTGCAGTCACAACTGTTTCACATTCTCCTTGCGGAGTGGCTGGTCTACTCACAATGGTTCTTTGTGTAGTCATATACGTTCTCCTTGCGTTTCTGTTGCAAAAACTATTCAAACTAAATAAAAAGAGCTTGAAATAATGAAAAAGGAAGAATATCAGAACAGAAGGAGAAAATGCCCCAAGACAGAGGCAGAGAAGGGGCAAGTCTGTTATTTTAAATGGAGAAAACAAAAACAGTACGAAAAAATTCGGTCACACCAATGGACAAAGAGCTAGAATATAAAGCTAAAATAAAATGAAAATAAATGTCACAGGAGATTAGGAGGAGAGGTGTACAAGACGACGACGCGTCTTCGGAAAGAGGAAAAATAGAAAACCATTAAGATAGCATAGAAAGGCGGTGCAGCTATCTGCTGAGTGGGAATGATGTGAAGCAGGAGGTACAAGAGGCCAGGAGAGGCCAGGAGAGCATTTTAAATCACTTATCTGGATAGTACATCTCACTCACCCAATTTACTTTATTTCATTATTCGTTATTTTAACCCACAGCTGAGCACAGGCTGAGTTTGTTTTGCTTCCCGTTTTGAGTTCACTGAAAAACTCAACTAGTATTTCAAGTTCCATCAAGCTGTGCCTATCACTTAACGCCTTGGAGAATTTCTTTGGCGAGGAAAACAAACATGTAGACATTCTCTCCGAGCAGCCCCTTGCCTATAAAGAGCCTGGCCTTTCACCACCTCTGTTTTCCTTTCTCAGGCAGGTCAGAAGGTTCTGCTTTCCACAAGGCAGTAAAAGTGGACCCTCCTATAGGAAGAAAAATGTTATGAGCCCAGCACAGTTAATGCAGACGAGGCCTGCACACGTAGGCAGACCCTTGAGGGCTGAAGGAAAGGGCGACGGGGTGAAGGGAGAGAGAAGGGAGGGCAAGAAAAACAAGGTGGGCGATAGAGAGAAAACTGTATCTAAAATGTGTACTGACCACAAAGCGCTAAAGCTTGCTCTTCCGTTTGACAGTAATATAAAATGAATACAAGCTGAAAAAAAAACCCCACATTTTCACATTAATGTAGATGAAAGACACAGTGGTCGCATGAAAAAAAAAAAGACAAAGTGAATAATTTGCATCAACATATGGCACAGCAGACAGTTTTTAAAAAATAACTTGCTAGAACCAATAGCAAGTTCCCAGGTTCCCACCTATAACATGCTCAAATTGGAGCGAGAGGGTCACAGGTGACCTGGGGTTGACCAGTTCAATCTGTGTGTCAGAAGAGGGGACACACCTCTGCAGCCGAGGGACAGCTTCTCCATCTTTCGCAAGTGTCCCCGGGCTCTTCCACCTGGTTCTGGAAGTACCAAATGCTTTGCCTCAGGAAGCTCCGTATCTACTCCTAATTGTGGCAGGGCCAAAACAGTGGGCAGAAAGGTTTTCGGTGCTGTGCAAAACTCGGGGAAGCCACCGGGGCCACTCACAAGGAATGTGCCCTCCTAGGACACTGAAATTCCCTGTCTTTCTGCCCTTTCCAGTACCACCCTTAACTTAAGCTTTAACCTTCACTCCTTGAAGTTCTGAAGGCTGGTCCCCACGAGTCCATGCTCTCTTTAAGACCGCTGCCCGCATTTTCTGGGATGAAAGGGCAAGAGGTCCTCTCTTCCCTGTGACAAGGACAATGGTTGTATAAACAACTCCCATTCTCTGGTCTCCCCCAGTGCTCAGAAGACACTGTGGTCAGATTATGGATGTCACAGATATGGTTACTTCTAGTTCCCATACAGGCGGTGATGACACCTAACAATTCACAAAGATAATGGCTTCTCCTTTTTGCCTGACAGATTGCATTCAGGTACTGTAATCTCATTTTGGATTTAAAAAATAATAGCTCCAAAACTTTCCTTTCAAAGTTTTGGCACCGCATGACTCTTTTCTCAATCTCTGGATATTTTATGATCTCATTCATCACCTTGGTAACCTTTAAGAACACCTAAACAATGAAAGGTAAACAAACATAACCTACTACAGCAGACTGATGTATGGTCCAAAAAACTCAGGTCTATTTAGAAGGCCAACTCTTCTATTAGTGTTTAACTGGAGCAATGCGTACGCCTGACTGTTTAAAAGGGGAAGAGCTGTTCAGTGTCTCACACACATTGAACACTGCAGCCTGTCTGCCTACAAATGGCCATACTCCTAGGCCGGTTCTTTTTCCAACTCTCTCAGAATGGCCCCGTGGTATCCTTAAGTGCACTCTGAAACTTTGGTATCACCTTCATTCTGGTGTGCTTTGTGCACATTCTCAGACACGCGGCAATGCCCAGATAAGGCAACTCATCTCAGACGCTGGCAGCAATGCTATCAGCAAGAATTTGGCTTCAGCACCCAGAGTGATTCATCATACATTCTAGCAGGAGAAAAACAACACCCCGCTATTTTAATCCCTTGGCGCCCTCAAGAACCAAAAGACAGTAAAAGTATAATTGAGCAAAAGCAACAAAAATTATACCTGCTCTGCCATTTGTAAAAGATATTGTTCAGTTTTCAGAATTTTCTAACTTTGAAAATAACGGATTACTTACCTTATTTCAAAATATTTGTAACAGTGACAAACCAAGTTTAACTAAGACAATTTCAAGAGAAAATAGGCACTCCCAACTTCTACAAAGTAACACACTGAAATTCAGTGCTTAAGAATTCGCCCCTTTGCTAGCGTTGTAAAAAGCAATCCACTTCTTCAATGGTAGCTCTTGGATGACACGCTTTAAAGTCCAGCTGAGTGAGTTGCCACAACCAGACACGGGTGGGAAATTCGCTCGGGGCGTTCTCTTTCATCTTTCAGAGGTGCCTCAACACTCTGCTAATCAACACCAGGGCTCTAATAATAAGGGACCCGCTTAAACCCTGTTGCTGCATCTAATGAGGCAGGACAGGTCTCCTCCAGGTCACTGTCGCTTCAGGAGAACACAATGCGCTATCACAGGGTTATCACCCAGTGTTTCTGCAAAATCCTCCACATCCACCAAAGCCTCGGCTGTGAATTTCATAAAACTTTTTTTAAAATGCTACTCTGATGGCTGTGCCCAAGTCCTCCTACCCAGACGCCGCCCTGCACTCCCTGGCAGGGAGGACCCTACCTTTTCAAACACCTCTTCCTCCTCCCTGCGCCTCCGCTTGCGGGGTCTCTGGTTCAGTCGCATCCATTTCGTGACCTGGAGTCAAATCCACAGAGCATCTTGCACGGGTCGCTTCCCGAGGCTCGCCCGCCCTCCACCCCGCCCCCAGGGGCCCCCCACCGCGGTCGCGCACTCACCTCCGCGTCCACCCGCCGCGCCAGCCCGCAGTCCGCCCCGGCCGGGCGCGCCCCCTGCAGCTGCTGCGGAGAGACAGACCGCGGTGTCAGGGCCCGCACGCGGCCGAGGCCACGGCCACAGCGTCCTGCCCCGCGCCCGCCCGCCGCGAGGGGAAGACGACGCGCCCGCCCGCGCGGGTTGCAACACCTCGGCGCGGGGGCGGGGCGGGGCGGGGGCGGGGCCTCCTTAAAGGTACAGGCACCGCGCCCCGCCAGGCCCCGGCGTGCGATTCCTCACTGCAAACCTCCCCCTCCTCCTCTCCAGTCCCGCGCGTGCCGCACCTGTCCCAGCGCTGGCGCCCACGCAGAGCCTCGCGGTTGCGCGCTTCCGGCCCAGGACCCCAGGTCCTCACAGGCCCGGAGGGAAGGAACCTCTCCCTCTAGGGCTGCCCCCAGGGACAGCATAAGGGACAGGAACAGGACTCCCGGGAGACGGGCCGCTGTGCAGCAAAGCCAGCGCAGACACGGGGGCCTCCACCGTCCCGGCCTCCAGAGCCACAGGGTAGAACTGAACGAGGAGCAGTCTGTTTTCCCCATTAGGGAGATGGTTTCTACTTAGTTTATAAAAGCCTGCACTACCCCAAAATTTCCCCCAACCCCCAGCAGGCTTCCTTCCTCTCCGCAGCAGAAGCTGGTAGAGCAGTCGGCCAGGGAATCTGGGGGGATGGCGGGGGTGGGGGGATGGCAGGGGTGGGGGGTGTTGGGGGGAGTCGTCCTACTCCTACCTACTGATTTGATCGTCCCTTTAACTTTATCTCATTTCTTTAAAGAAAATCTGTCTTGCCCTCTTTATTGCTTCTCCATTTTTCTTTCAAGATCAAAAGGTTTAGATCAAAGCCAAGATCCAATTCACTACTTTAAATAGAAGCAACTTTGCAGTGGAGTATTTTACACAAAGATGAGCTTCTTAATGGAGACATCAGAGTGAAGAACTTTATTGTATCCCTTCATTCCATATTTGTAACTGGACTACTTAAACGTGCATTAACCATAGGCATCTATGTCCTAAAATACACAACAGATCTGCTCAAGTGGGGGGTTCTTTGTGTTTCTTGGAACACACAGAAATCTAACTCTAGGGAGAAAGGAGAAATAGATGTAGTCAACCTTTTGTGTCATTATTAACTAAGTGCTATGAAACCATACTAAAGATTTTTCAACATATCTAATCTTGTGTATATGTACAACCATGACCTAGGATTTTCTACCGTGGAGGAAATACCCTAAAATACTTACTGCTTAGTAAATCCTGGTTGCTTATGCACATAAGCATATAAAAAACACAAATGATGAAGTGCATTAATGCAGAGCTGTTTAATTGTAAATGGAAGGAGAACTTTGAACTATTCAAGCTTCCATGCTACTAATAACAGTTCCAGAATCAATAGAAATCTATCCTGGCAGATGCTTCCTTGTATCCATTAGAATTTTTTCCTTTGAGTTCACTGCCCCTGAAACTCTGATACCAACTGTTCCATGCTGATGAACTGAAACAGTGCCTTGCTTAAAAGGACCATCTAAGGATACTCTTTGTTGACTTGCAACAATTTTTCAACATATAGACTTAGAAGAAACAAAAACTAAGATACACTCCAAAAATCTAGTAACAGGAGTAAAGATAACTATTGCAAATTAAATCTTATGACTTCTATGAAAATCACAAGTTATGGGTGGTGTTATGGTTTGTGTCTAGATGTCCCTCCCAAAAAAACCTCATGTGGTCATAGGTGGGCACTTTCAGAGTGTGATGATGCTGGAACTGATTCATGATGCAATGCTAGGATCAAGGGCGCTAAGATTAAGGGTGTGAGTGGTACCCGCCCTAAATAGCCTGGATGAGATATGAGGGATAGAATGAGCTGTGGTCAACCCTTGCTTGCTTTTGCTGTCTTCTGCCTGCAATGAATCATTTCTCCTCTGTGATGCCCCTCTGCCATGTGCCACTCTGCCTTGGAGCCAGCCAACTGTGACCGAAACTGCTAGGAACTGTAAACCCAATAAACGGTTCCTCTTTTAACATTAGGTATTGGGTATTTTGTCTCAGCAATGAGAAAAGTAACTAAGACAGATGGTTAATATAATTTTCATCAGGTTGTAGTCTCAAATGTGTGTGTGTATTTATTTATATATTTTATTGCCCACTACGTGGGCAATAAAGAGGGCAAGACAGATCTTTTTAAAAGAAATGCCATAAAGTTAAAGGGATGGTCAAATTAGTGGGTACTCTTAACTCTGTAAGCCACATTAAGCCACTGGAAAGATCTTGGGAACTGAGACCAGGAAACCCTACACTTTACCATGGGCAAGGCAAGGTCTCCTTTCTCCTAGAGTGGCGTTCACAGAGAACCTAGTGGGTTCTGGCATGTGCTACCCAAAAGGAACAGTCCGCTGTCACTCTGCTTTTCACTGTAGTCCATTCTAAGTCCTCCCAATATATCCCTTTGTTTGTCCTCTTGCCCCTCCCAACAACCAACTTACCACAGCCACAGAGAAGCCCAAGTGGTTATTTCCAAAGGCAATGCCAATTACATCACTTTGCTTTACTCACAGCGCTTTGCTTGGCTAGATCTTACTTGCCCTCTATTTCTAGCATTAAACAACACTTTCAAAAAATCTCCCCTCATTCTCCAGTCCAAATTATGTCACCCCATGCTCTTTCTAATAGGGTCATGTTTGTACTGTTTCAGGTGGTTATCATAGACACGTATTTAAACATTTTTAAAACTTTTATTGAAAGACTTTCCTTTTTAGAGCAACTTTAAGCTCAGAAAAACTGAGCAGAAAAGTACAGGAAATCCCACTTCCCTTGCTCCACAGCTCTCCCAATTATTCACATCTTGCATTTGGTACAGCTGAGGAAGAGTACGGTACATCAGTTACAATGGAAGAACCAGTGTTGATACATTATTACCAAATGGTTCATAGCTTACATTAGGGATTGCTCCTTTTGTACAATTATTGCAGCTATTTTTAGTAAGTCATTAAATGTTAATCTCCCTAACTGGACTATATGCTCTAAGAAGAAAGAGATCCTGTCTCTTTTGTTCTTGGTTTTTGTCCAGTCACTAAAAACACTGCGCGGCACATAGCAGATGCTTAATAAATATGTTAAGTGAATGGAGGCATAAAGGGACAGGTGAATGGATGGCAAATGAAACTTTAAGGGGAAGGAATCTGATGATTTAGGTTTTCTCTAATTAACTCCTGTTTGTTTCACTGCTAAAAGCACAGAATCTCATTTTTAACGAGACATCGATTACATTGTCAGTATAGTTCTAAAATGACTTCAAGAACTAAAAATAGGAATGAGAAAGGTTCCTATGTATTCATCACTAAAAATATATCCGGAATGGTGGTAGGAGCTGAGTTTAATCTAGAACAAACAATTGTGTGACACTGGAAAAAATATTAATTTTGTACGTGTGTTTAACACAACCAACCTGAATGAGTTTTTCTTATTATTTATCTAACTTCCTTTCTTTGGGGGTTCACACCAATAAGAATAGACTCTGGAGAAATTGGAGGAAAACCATTCTTTAAAAAACTGGACTTCTCCATCCACAGAGGACTGGATTTTTAAAATGTAGCATTTTTATATAATGGAATATTACCCAGCTATGAAGGACAGATCTGGGGCCTTTGTAGGCAAATGGTCACAATTGGACACTGTACTCGTAAGTGAAATAAATCAGAGGTTCACGTGCAGGCAACGTATTGTATCACTGGTGTAGGAATCTGAAGGTGGGAATGTGGATTGGGGGATGTGAAGGGAATCTGCTCAAAGGTAGGGAGCAGCTGGGATGGGGGGAGGAAGACAAGGAAGAAAGGGACAAATACGTATCTACGTATGTATATGCAGGATGGCTAATATGGTGCCACTGTTGACCTGTGTCGTTTTATGGTAAGGAACAGTTGATGTTTGTTTGATCAAGATTGTATGTCTATATGTGATTTCAGAAACATGCACTTTGAAGTTATCAATGTGCGATGCAGCAACCATTGGTGATTCCCTGTCGCTTTGTTTATAATTCAATTCTGGGCTGGGAATGTAGCTCAGTGGCACAAGTGCTTGCCTTGCAAGTGCGAGGTCCTGAGTTCGATTCTCAGTACCAGAAAACCATCAAACAAACAGAAAAACAAAACAAAGTGCGTTATAATTCAATTCTGATTGTACTGCTCTTGTGCTACTTTGTGTCTTTTTGTTAATGTTTTCCTTTTTTGTTGTTGTTGTGTTTCTTTTTTTTGTTTTGTTTGTTTTTTTATACTTTTAAAAATTAAAAATAAAAATAAAAAACTGGACTTCTGTACTGAAGGAGGGATATTTTTTAATAAGAATCTTTCAGAATGTGGTGAAAGTACTTTAAAGCTATCTTGAAAAAAACAGATGTTTTCTATTTAAATTATATCTTTTAAAATGCCTCAGCTAGTAGAGAGGCAAGCTGAGAAAGGAAGTTGTCTTAAGAAACTTTCTTGTCAAGGCAATTTATAAAAGCTGAAGACAATTTCAGAGGGTGAGGAAAATGCCACTGTTTGAAAATAAAAGCATCACTTAACTTAGTAGCTGGAGATTACTTTAGAAGGGAAAATTTTTTCAGTTTTCTTATTTTGTGGATCAATACTGTTAGTGAAAGAGGAAGTTACTTCTTTCCCTACAAGATGTCAGTGATATCAATTTCATATTGCTATTGTGTGTGCACTTTCTCCCAGCCTCTTTCTGAATGAGGTACAACTCTGAGGAAAGAGTGTGCCACCCCAGTCAACTGGAAGGCCTCCAGGCAAACTAGAGAAGCCCTTTAATTATCCCAAACAGCCTCAGAAGGCAAATTATACTCCCCTGGGCAAAGTAAAGGGAAAACCATCCACTCTGAAAAGCCAAAGGACTTGTGCGTACCAAACAAGTCAGAGGGTTCCAGCAGCTTCGCTTGGTTTCAGAAAGGCTATATTCCAACATATATTTGGGATAAACTAAACAGTCAAAGTCTACCAAGGTCTGGAAATAAAACCAAGGTTAAGATTAAGCTGAAGTATAAAAAGCAAAGGTTTGGAATAAAGTTGTCAAGAGTCATGCCTTCAGACGTCGTTCTATTGTTTAAAAATGTAATATTCTTCTATGGCAGCTTTTTTACTTTAGAAAAATTACATATAATTTGTATTACTGCCCATTGTGTCTCAGTGTTAGAACGAAGGCCTCGTTTCTTTCTGAAGAGAGTTTGGCCCTGCCAAGTGGCCCTCTTAGTGGAAGTCCTTATAAAGCATATTTTTCCACAAAGGAAATCAATCCCATGCTTGGCTTAGCTGGCTGTTGAAGTTTATGGCTCTGCAGGGAACTCACAGAACTCCTTCCGCTCTGTAACCACAACCCTGATCTCACTGTTGCTCAAAGACAAGCAGAAAAACACTCAGAATCTTCAGTTCATCCCTTTCTTTTTATGCAGTTTTAGAGATTGTACCCAGTGTCCTGCACATACTAGCAAGCATGCTACCACTGAGCTATGTCCCCGAAGATCTCCCATTTCTTGACCCTCTCAGAGAATCTGATGAAGACTTATGATGCTATCAGCTCCCTAGAGAAAAGGTGTACCTATAGCGCTCAAAAACACTGACACACACACACACACACACACACACACACACATATACACACACACCAGTTTGGGGGATGTTCACAGACTTATCTGATGCCCAAACTCCTTTCCTGGATACCATAAAGTCCATTCTTGGATTAAGCCAGACCACCATAAAGTTAGCCCTGGACTTCATCTTTTGGGTAATCTTGTGAAAGTTCTTATCATACTAAGTTCTGTTAAGCAACCATCAACCTTTATGGAGGTGCATTATAAAGAACAGCTCCATAAAATCCATTGCAATGTTTACAGAAGGTTTGGAGAGCTATTATAGTAGGTAGTTTTCCATGAGGGCCCACAGGAAACTTTCTCCCCGGTGTCAACATCAAGAATACAATTAAGGCAACTGGTTTGTGTCTGTCTCACCAACACTGCCATTGACCTCTTTCCCCTCTCCCACCGTAGGAAGCTCTGAGCTCAGGACCCCCAGTACCCAGGATGGAACTTCAGGACGGGCCTACAGCAGGTTCATCCTTGCCCCATCTTATCTCCTACCATTACTTTCACATGCATCCGCTTACCTTAATGTATTTCTATCATGCTGTATTTATCTGCTTTGGAACCTACTTTTTTTTTTTTTTACAAGGAGGGGTATTCTGGGTTTATTTTTTCTTTAATTTCCCTTTTCTCTTTGGAGGGGAGAAAGGGGAAGTCTGGAAAAGTTTTATCATTCTGAAAGTTCTCTCTGTTAACCACATTTGGAAGTAAAGTGTGGAAATTACCCCATATGATTATACTCTATAAAATTCAAGGAAAAGAGTTATTATTAAAAAAAAAAAACTAACGTAAATATTATATAAACATCATAGGGCTATTTTTAAAATGTTTCTCAGGTAGATGTTTTATCTCTTTTGATATCAAAACCAGAGGAAAGGGACTTAGATTACAGGAAGAACAATGTAAATTAGACATGTGACCAGGTTATTCATTTAACGAACATACTGGGTCCTTACTACAAACCAAAGCACCAGACTGAACACCAGGAGTGTGTTCCCTGGGCTTTGGGTCAATTTTAGCTGTGTGACCTCTCTAAGCCTCCTTTCATGTAGAGTTGTGGAGATCAAATGACACATAATGTGCTTAAGACAGGAAGCAGTTGCTATATCCCAAGTTCTAAACTATTAGAATTAATAAGCAATACAACATTACTAGAAGCTGGAGGAAAGTAACTTTAATACAAAATTAATGTTGAAACACCTCACATATCGAAGATCCTAGAATCTTAGAACTGGTAGGAAGAATGAGTCAGGTTTTGTATAGAAGTAGACAGTTTACAGTGCTTCTACCTACACACGTGTGCTTCTGCCTCACGTGGTCTCTTGCACAGGATGCTCAGACACCGTGTCAGGGAACGTTAGTGCCTTCAGTACTTCATGTTGTTCGCCTGCGATCTCTTGCTTGGAAATATAATGCTCTACATCCAGCACAAGGGCTGAGGGAACAGCCAGTGTGACGGTGTCTTTTTTTTTTTTTTTTGCGGTACTGGGGATTGAACTCAGGACCTTGTGCTTGCCAGGCAGGCACTTATTCCACTGAGCTATATCCCCAGCCCGACAGTGTCACTTTAAAGTATTTGTTTATTCTATGGGTCAGAGCAACCCCAGACCAAAACATAGCCCACAAAATATAATGCCATACTATAAAAATCTACTTAAAGATACAGTCTAGAAACCAGTCCATCTCTTTCACCACCTGTATGGCTGTTACTCTTTATAGGACTTTGACATTCATGGACATTGTAACCTGAAAGAGCTGTCATGGATGAAATATAAATGACAGAGGGGAGACCTAAAATTTGTGGGTCCCGTCTTGACAGCTGATTAGAATACCATGTGTGTGTGTGGAGGTGGTAGGGGTCCCAAATCCTGATGCCCAGGTCACCACCTAGATCCACATACCTGAGAGAGTGAGTCAGGCCTCAGGCATTTGTAAGCCACCCTCCCCGTTCCACTGAGAGCGCACACTGAGAACCACTGGTTGAGACTGTTTTGATGGTGCCTGTGCCCAGTAGGTTATTATAAATGAATTCTGGATGTTTGAGAAACATCTAAATTTCAAGGTCACTGACACAGAGAATGACCATGCCCTGCGCTCTGTGACGGGAAGAAGAACCTCTGGGGAAATGGCAGACACAGTGCTGGGCAAGATGGGCCATCACATCAACCAGGTAACATTTCCCACCAGTTTATAACTCAGAAATAAACTTTGGGGCACAATAAGATAAGCCTACACACAAAAAGACTTAAAAATAACCAATAATTTTCAATAGAAGAAAATAATCTTCCCAGAAAAGGAATCAAGAATGAACAGATAGTTGACGTTTTAGGGTTTTTTCCTAGGTTCAAGGTTAACACAGCCCTGGATCCCGAGTGAAATGACCTTAGGAGCAGTGGTGGCTAACCTTTCAGTGATAACAAATAGTCATGACTGCCTTAGGTCCTCGACTTCAAGGGGAAATGGTTTTAGTGCTGACCTGCAAAGATGTCAAGATGGAGACAGTACTTCTACCATGCTAATTGTGATTGCCACCACTCTTTCGTGAAATGAACACTTTGTACAGGAGGGACTACCAACTAAAATTAGGGAAGAGTGTGTGCCAACAGAAAAGACCCTTGGTGGTGGCCCAAAGGTACTGTTCCATTCAGGGTGAAATCTGTGCTAATTTCCTTGAGTCTTGAGCAACCTGCTCTGACCAAATGGGCCCCTCTATTTAGAAAAAAAAAAACCACACACATGCCTGGATGCTAGTAGGGAAATAATTCTGACAAATGCCTTCCAAAAGAGGTTAGTTACTAATTAAGCACACAAACATCATACGTTGATGTTTTCCTAGCTTGAAAGCAAACCCCTGTGTCTAGATGCCTTACCATCATTTCCTAAGATGGGGTAGGTACAGTATCTGAAAGATGTGCATACGGACGTGCCACGCTCCGTGATGCCTTTGAAGGAGAGGATGCGGGTGGAGTCTGTGGCATTTTTAAAAGTCTTCGAATTCAGGCTGGATTGCTTGTCATCTGTCCTACATCAGGAACCCCAAGGAAGTCACAATTTGCAAACAAGAAGGATAGGCCTCAATCATACTCTCTCAAGAAGTAAAATCTCACACACACAAGCGCACATGCACACACACGCACAGAGGAAAGTAAAATCCACTACATTTTGGGGGTGGAGTAGCTGTCCCGAAAAGCCATTTTCCAGAATATTTGTTCACCAACATTTAGCTCCATACAAGGAGGTATTCCAGGAAAACAATGGGAAGAGCCAGAATTAATTGGCTGCTAATCTCTTACTTTTCATAGTATGTTTTCTCCAGCAGCGGATTAAATCAATGTTTAACGCTCCCCAGGCCCAGCTGTGTCCGTATTAGGAAAGCCTGAGCTCACATCTCTCTGTGTGTGAATAAAGGACCTGTCCTCCCTCCCTCTGCTCTGCTTCCACCCCCCCAAGTGTGTAGGTGGGAGAGTGGGGCTGGGGAATGTGAACTTGATCCGGCGTTGATCAGCCAAGCGGCAAACTCTTATTTGTTCTTTAGATACCAAACATAACTTCTTTCTACGAGGGATAAACCCGGCCGTTCGGCACATAGCACAGCTTTTGTGCTTCCGGTACAATAGGTGGAAAAGTACAGCAAAGAACAGGAGAACTCTATTCGATTTATCACAAATTCCTCCTAATAGCCAAGATTTTAGCATCCATCAGTTCTGTTTATATCTATGCTAATATTAGGTAGTTAGACTCTGTTCAACCTACTAATGTTCTAGTCATTTTTTTTTCAGTGCTGGGGATTGAACCCAAGGCTGTGCACATTCTGGGTAAGTGCTCTACTCCTGAGCTAGCCTTGCCGGCTTTTTGTTTGTTTGTTTTTGTCTTTTTGAGACAGGGTCTCGCTATGCAGTTCAGGCTGGCCCTGAACTCACTTTGCAGCCCAGGCTGGCCTCAAACTTACAATGATCCTCCTGCCTCAGCCTCCCAGGTGCTGGGATTACAGGCATGCGCCACCACGTCCAGCTTAGTTTTTAATTTATAATACCCAAAGTTGTGGTCTGTTCTGGCTTTGCCTTGTACATAAGTGTTTCAGATCTTTGCTGCCTTCATCTCTGAGGCTCAAGGTCATAAGGAATCAGGCTCACATTTAGCAAAATACATTGCTGCTATTTTTTTGTTTTTGTTTTTTTGGTACCAAGAATCAAACTCAGGACCTCACGTGTGCCACTGTGCTACAGCCCCCAGGCCCACTCTTGCTGTGTTAAGTGAGGTCCCATAAATGCAGCTTCCCTGGTCACTACAAAGACCTGGTGTAATGGGAAGTAACCCTGTTGAGAACTTGGACATAAGCACCCTCTGTCTTTGCCACCGAGAAGCTATGCAGCCTTGGGCACACAGATCACACAACCTCTCTGAGCCGATGTGATGGAGATGGTGCTATGGCTAGAAGGAAAGGAGGCAGAGCTTAGAGCCAGGGGCCCAAAGCAGAACAGTAACTCACTCACCCCTTCCTTCCCCTCAGAGACAAAAGCTCATCTGGTATTTTGAACCTAAGCAAACTTTCAAAGGTCTCAAAATAACTGAGCTGTGACATCATCATAAAAGACTAACCCGAACCTGAACCACATAGATTCCATTCCCTGGGGCAGAGGCTGCAGAGAAAATGTCCCATCTGAGCCCCTGCCTGCAGCCACCTGTCCCTTCCAAGGACAGCAGTGGGGGAGGGGTGATGCTGAGTCAAAGACATGAGTCCTGTTTAGCGTGTGCCTTACTCAAGGAGGCTTAATAATTCCATCTCTAGTTCTGTCCACTCAAAATAATAAGCCAATTGTTCTAAGAATATCATAAAATGCTCTCTGAATGTACCAGCATGACCAGGTTTTGGTGTAAAAACATCTGAAATCCTCATAGCAGCTATATATATTTGAAGTGAGTGTAATAACCAACATGGGCTTCTAAGTTAAACAGATTTGATTTCTAGTTTCCTCATCTATAAGATGGGTATAACAGTGTTGATCTCATAGATGTGATGAGGAGAAGTAAATAGCTATTACAGATAAAGGACTTGACTTGGGTCTGCTCAATAAAATAGTAGCTTATTTTTTCCATTCTGGATGTTCTAATAGGTAAATGAGATACTGCAGTATACTGGGAAAGGAGTGGGGAGAGATTAAAAACTACAATTCTTTATAGAATCTAAACATTTATGCCACATGCAGGCAAATATCTTTAAATTACAAAAGCAAAGATGGTGACTAAGAGTTACAATTTGAGGAGAAAAGACCACTGAGCATTCTGGAGAATAAGCTTTGTGGTAAATACAACCAAGAGCAGTTTTCAGGGGAACTGCATTTTGCTTGGCTCACAGACTATGAAAAGTGACAGCATGTGCCACTGAGGACAAAGGAAAGGAGGAACGAACAAGGAGATAAGGCACTTGGACGAAGACAGAAGAAGCTACCTGAAGAGGGGGTAACTTCCCTACCCTGGGAAACGGACCATGGGGACCAAGGACTTATCTCCAGCCGAATCCCATTATCACTACTGCCCTGAAGTCTTAGTCCTAAATTCTGATGTACTGACTTTGGCCTCCCTTCCCAGCATTTTCATGCCAATAAAGTTGCTGAAATTAAAGAAGAATTGAATTGTGAAGCTTTCTGGCATAAATAATGTCATATTGTGAAGTCGGGTCTAATAACAACCAGGATGCCCTTAACGCACTTAAGAAAAACCATCTGATATATGTAACCCTCAATGTGGTTTGAAATTTCCCTTGGCCTACAAAGGAAGATATTTTTAGCACGTAGCACACTTTGTAACAGACATATAAATGCACTGAAAATATAATTCTAGGAAAGCATCTGGGTTTGATCATCCCAATCCCAAAAAGGTTTTACTTTCTCAATAGAAGGAGCACTGCAACACTTTGCTATAAAATATGCAGCAATCACTGTGGCAATTCTCATAAACATTTCATTACTGGTTCTGTTTGCTTTTTTATTTTTCAGCAGTAAATACTCTAATGATTTAAATATAAAGCATCATAAAAAATGAGGCTCCTTCTGGAGCATTTGGGCCCCATGTCTTCCTATTCTTCTAAAAGCAACCTGAGCTCATTGGACCTTCTCCCTGAGGATATCTAGGGAGCAGGCATACATGAATATTTTATTTTCATATCTCAAAACATATCTAAGAAACAACAGTTGCCAGTTCCCAAGGAAAAACTGACCTGCAGTTATGATTTGCAGGAATGTTAAGACTAACAAACCTAGCAAAATTTTTCTCCTCTCCTTCTTAGACAACTGATTTGAATTACAAACAAATACGATCAGTCAGTGTAAACGTTTAGGTGGATTGATTACCGCTTAATAATTCTCCCAAAAACCTTTCAATAGCAGTTCTCCAGTAGGAGAGAAAAGAAATAGCACAAGTTGTAAAACGCCAACGTAAGTTTGTAAAAAACATCAGGGTGAAATGTATACAAACTCTCCCAACACCAATACAAACTAAGGATGAGTTTTAATCTGAGGACAATTCAAGATTCCAAGGAGGGAGTAGAAGACATTTAGGAAAAGTAAATCCCACTGTCTTTCTCTCCAAGGTGGCTAAGTACACCTGCAGTACTGGCCTGGCCAGGTCCCAGTCCAGCACACCGGGAAATAAGGCTCACGGAGCCTGTCTTCCAGCCCAGCCAAAGAAGTAATGAGGACTCGGAGAAAGTACACGGCTCGCTCACAACCACACAGCCTCATGGTAATAAAACTGATTCCAAAGCTGTGTTTAATATATGAATGGCCTTCTGCATCCAATATAAAATGATCCTTGCTGAACAAAACTTCACGATAACATGCTCTGTTAAAACGTCAACTGGGACACCACGCGACTCACTCTCCTCCTCCACCCAGCCTCCACTCTGTCTCATTCATCTCTAGATAAGGTTTTGCATTTTCTGAGCCAAACTTCTTGGGGCCAATGGCACTGTGGTGGTGAGGGTTATAACCCCTACAGGACCAGAAGTGGGAAATGCGGGGCTTACAAAGGCCAGAACCAGGGAACTGGCTTTTGCGGCATGATTTGGCTATGCTCATAAGTGAGTGCCAATAAATAAGGACAACCTGCACAGAGGTGTGTCACAAGATCCTTGCTGTTCTGTAAACACATGTTTGGATTTGGGCAGGGTGACGATCACTGGCCACCTGACCCCCGAGACCCTTGCTGGCTGACCCTGACGGGCTGTGCTCCCCGACGTCCTGCTGGGGGCCAGCACAGGGGATGAGAGCCAAAGACTAGAGTTCGGGGTTTGCTTTGGAAAGCAAGTAAGAGGACACGGAAAACATCCCTTAAATGCTTTAGCAGATACATAAAGATACTTCTTGTTTAGGACATTTGCTTCTTCTCATTTGTTGTAGGGGCCTAGTTTTTATTACTTAATTTAGTTCCTTTCTTTTCTTTGTCTTTTTTTTCTTGTGGTACTGGGGATCAAACCCAGGGGTACTCTACAACTGAGCTACAAACCCAGCTCTTTTTACTTTTTATTCTCAGGCAAGGTCTTATTAACTTGCTCTGGTAGGACTCAAACTTGCAATCTTCCCACATCTGCCTCCCTCTGTGTTGGGATTATAGGCATGTGCCTGGGGACCAGCCACATCTCTCCAAGGCAAAAACACAAACTCCGCCTACACGCAGTCACTCACCTCAAATATATCCGCTCCTTGGTGCAGCAACAGTACTATTTCCTACATGAAATGTTCATTCTAGATACACAAGGCTGTCCCTTACCTAAAGGGAGAGGGGCTTGTACACACACGACACACTGGTGAAAAGGACAAGAATCTGAGGTCCACATTCTATACCATGAAAGAAAAGGATCAGATTTGGGGTGAGGGGAGCAGTCACTCATTAAATTTAAAATAATCTCTGCATAGGGCCCTATGTTCTATTCCTTTATTACCTAGTCACAGGTTTTTGCAAAAACTAAAGTAAAGATGGAACCAAGCTAAGTTGGATTAAGAGCAACACTGTTAAATTTTACAAAAAGCCTTAAGTCTGATGGATTCGCACTTGGGCTGTGCTGGTAACCAGCACTGTGAGCTTGGGCTCATCTTCCCATGGTGAGGGGTCACTGTTCTCTAGACTCATCCCCATCCTACAATTCTAGCACAGTCTGAAAGCTGTGCAAGACCAGAAAACATTAATATTCAATCATGAGGCAATAGAGGCCACATTCAAGAAATATCATACTGTGCAGATGGAAATACATGCCTACTGTACTTGGAACGATGGGATCGTTCTCCACAAAAGAGAAAGAAGAACAGCCCTGTGCTCTACCAGCAGCAGAGCATGCCTGAGTGTTCTCTTTGGCAGCAGGGTTAGAGGCCCAGGCGCTGGCCTTAGCCTCAGTGTGTGCGAGGAGGCTATGTGATGCCAGACCACAGCCAGACCGCTGACGGGTCATAGACATTTGCACCCAGGATCCAATTCACTGAGCTGCTGCTCCTTGAGTTTGGGAGAGGTATTGTGCAAATACAGCATAAAATAATCTATTTTTGACAACGGTCTACCAGAGGATGTCCTTGGCCTAATAGAAGAGAGAATGGGGGCAGGTCCTAAAACACAGAATCAAATGTTTGTTCTGTTGACATAGGTTTATATTCTGGAGCAGATAGCTTTGAGCTTACACCACTACTTTCTAAAGAACTCTCTAAATAAAACACCATTACGGGCTGGAGGTACAGCTCAGTGGGCTAAGTGCTTGCCGCTGAGCACTAGGGCCCTGAGTTCGATCCCCGGTCCCGGAAAAAAAAAAAAAAAAAAAGAAAAAAGAAAAAAAAAAACACCATTACAACGACTTTCTGTTTAATGGCGTTGTTTATTATGAGGGATGTAAAAGCCTTTCCTTGCATGCATCTCTCTGGGTGCACAGTATCTGTAAGTCTGAAAAGCAGGCAGTGCCTGTATGCCTAAGTAGGGCCCATTAGACTTTGTCCTCACACCTGGAGGACAAAGATGTGACTCACAGAGTGTGGTCTTGTGACCAAGCAGAGTCTAACACCTGAGCCTCCAGGCATTTGTTTTCTTACAGACTCAGCCTCCCACCTGCCCGACAGCCACTACATTTCCTCCTCACCTGTACCTGGGCAGAGGCTTCTTGGGTACTCCTGAGTAATGGCCGACTTATAGGTCCCTGAAGACTGTGAGCTCCTGGGGAAGGTCTGTATCCTTTCACCTTTGCTTGTCCACTGCCCAGCACAATGCCTGCCATACTGAACAAATAAACTAAATCTCAAAGCAAGCATTTAGCTCACTCTGGAAGAGCAGAGAATTGAAGGACTCTAAGACTTGACATTGTATTTAGAAAAGAAACTTCTTTTGACAGAATGTATTTCAGGATTATGGATCATATTAACCAGTCCCAACTCTACCTATGGTGATTCTGCTCAGTATGTACGGTGTGAGCCCAAGATCTATAGCTTCAAGTAGGATCCTGGATGATTCTGACAACCAGATCGCCTGAGGTCTCTAACCCAAGCCTTCAGAGCTATACTATCAGCATGAACCCAGCCTTATCCCTTTATTAAAAGCCACAGCCAACTATCTCCAGCAACTAGAATGAGTCAAATAGTCTTTTCAAAGCTAGTAAGCTCCCACTTTCTTTTCCTTCTAGTTCAAAAGCCAAAATAGATGTATCCATAGTTCACCAAACAAATACTAGATCTGTCACACGCTTGAAAGTCTCTGTGTTCATCTGGGTCAGTTCAGATTTCTTTTTAGAAAGGAAAATGTCCTCCAATGCTCTTTATCCCAACTGAGAAAGTTACCCTCATATGCTTTCTTTTTAAGTTTGTTTTAAAAAAATAAGTGTGTGAGGCTGGGGGTAGCTCAGCAGCAAAGTGTTCCTAGCATGCATACGGCCTTGGGTTCAATCCCCAGCACATACCCATTCATACAACCTGAGATCCTAAGGATGCAGGTCTTCGTCTCACCCGTCTCTACCTGCCACCTGCACAGACCTTTCCGTCATCATTGACAGGATTTGGGACACCATTTGCATGGAGCATGGACTTGTTCCATGTAGTTCCCTACTTATTCCTCGGATGGCACCTGTAGCTAACCCACAGCCCAGTGCACAGGCTTTCTGAATAAACCACACTGGCCATCCAGATATCTATCTAATGTTCTTTTTTAAAGGTATCCATGTAAATGAATAGCTCTGGACATGAAAGTTCAAAGTTGAAAACCAGGCCGAGAATATAGCTCAGTGGCACAGCACCTGCCTGGCAAGTACAAGATCCTGGGTTTGATTCCTGGTACCAAAAAAAAAAAAAAAGTTGAAAACCAAGATGTACAAGTTAGTTAAACTGTTTCCCTTACTTCCATGGTTTACCTCATCCCTTTATGGAGGGAAAAGCTTGGTCTTTCGCTTAGAGTTCTTCCCAGGCCAACCCGTTAGCATACCTGGCCATGCTATAAAACTGCTAGTCAAGACTATTACTCCTTATAATAACTCTCGTGGCTCCAGAATCTTGTAGGAATCTCTAGTACCACTTTCAAATCCCTGTGTAATCTAGTTGTCTCCTTCCTTACCAACAGTCCCCTTTGCAGATCCTGTTTTCAATGCAAAACAAGCAACCATAAATTTGTTCCTAACGGGAAGCAAAAAAGAAGAAATGTCACTACTCCCAATATGACCAAAACACACTGGAGAATAGTGATGAACTTTACTACTATTAAAAACTGTGTTTACCATTGCATCACTGAGGGAACAGAATGACCTTGGTTAGACCGTGGCAGGGACCAGGCTTGGGGAAGCACGGAGATACTGACCGGGCGCCATTCCTTCATCCATTCCCCCAGCCAGAAAAGCTGACCCCCAAGTGCTAAATGGGAACTAGGGTCGCTACCACTGGCCTTAATCAGGGTCCGGGTCACTGAGATTTGACTACTACTCACACGTGCACACTCAGGTTTCCATCAGCAAGCCTCAGGTATGCTGCTCCCCTGACCGTAATGGCCTTCTCCCCAGTTTCCACCTGTCCTTCAAAACTGGCTTTTCATGGTACACAACACTCTCTGCTTCCACAAATAGAAACCATCCTTCTCTTCAGAAGTCTAAAACTTAGTTTCTCATTACTTCTTGCTTTCTATCTTAGGTTAGTTATTTGTATACACGTTTTTCCTTTTCAATTATTGAACACCTTAACAGTCACAACTGTGTTCCCCACACCTTTGCGTCACCCACGTCCTACATAAAGAATGGTGGTACTGGCTGTCTTTACAGGGAGGAGAGGGAAGGCACTGGACTTGGAAAACTGATTTCCGATTCTGGCAGACACTTCCTCATGTAATACTCAGCTTTCTCATCTGGAGGCCTGACAGTTCTACTGTTGGAGCTTCTACTCTTTGTAAGTACAAAGGAAATCTTTGAAGGAGCAGAAACATTTTTATTTCTTATTATTCACTTGGGGTGTAGATTTGGGCTACCGTAAATGAGATTCAAATCCTTTCTAGAAATGAGATTTTAAAAGAAAAACAGGAAAGGACTCAGAGCTTTCATTTGGGGCACTAAGGGCAGATGTTCCCACCGCATCATGGTGTCTTATGCTGTGAAGAGGTCAATATATTTGAACAGTGTCAAATCAGATACCCACCATAATTCACAACACTCAGTACAGACCTCCTGTTACCTACCAGTCTCTGGGAAAATAAACCTTTCACACACGTATTTTCTCTTATGCCATTAGATATGACTTTAAATTTTTGTGGAGTAGATAATTAACATCATTTGGGTCAAAAAAAAAAGAGTATATTATTCCATAGGGAGATAAAATAGTGAGGTTAACCTGAGTGATTTTCTTTATTGGCCATTTTAAAGAAATTTATTACAAACGTGTAATTAAATAAATAGAGAAATTGGGACTAAGCTTTGGTATAAACTGAATTGTGTCCTTTCATATGTTGAACTCTTAACCCACTTAATGCTGTGAGAAAGTAAACCTCTATTGTTTAAATCGCCTCTGTTGTTTAAGTATTCAGCTATGACGGCCCTAAAAAAATATTATGAAGGGGTTAGGGATGCAGAGCACTTGCCTAACGTGTATGAGACCTTGGGTTCAATCCCTAGCACTTAAGAGAAAGAAGGGAGGGAGGGAAAATTAATACAACCACTAAGCCACAGGTCCAAAAATAAAGGAGGTTAAGCTAAAAATTAAGATTTTAATAAACTTTCTCCTGTGTCTTGTGACTCAGCTGGGTCATGTAGGTGTTTGAAAAGGTGTGGAAAGTCCAGGCACTCTGAGCCCAGCAAGTGACTATGTCAACTCAGAGGCATTTTGGATCCTGCCCTAAGGAAGGCCAGAGAACCCATTCAATGCACCTTTGAAAATCCTTGACCAGATGTTTAGACACTTAGAAAAAGTGAGTTGAACCACCAGGTAAAAATGATAGTGAAGTAGGGGCCTCAAATATATACTATTTATGGCAACTGCTATTATTGATATAAAAGAACCAAAGATCTCAATACATATAACTTGGAAAATAGGCTTTCTCTGAAATTTGCAAAATAATGAGTATTTTCTTGACCATTAAATGTAAAATTCTTAACCTACACCACTGAGACTAAGTATCCTATTGGGCCATAAAATTATGATGACAATATTACATAACATGGGCTAAAAGATGCCTACAAGTTGCCTAACAAACCTGCTGGTTTTCTCTATGTTAAAAACATACTGTGGCTACAATGACATAAAGCCTCTTGCGTCAGATCTTATCAACTTTCCTCAGTATTGCAATTGCACCATTTTCCTTATGACACATAAGTTTTCTATCATTGACTTGCGTGGTCTTGGACAGCTTGCAGGTGTTTGCTTAGAAAGAAATGTAATTTTCCCAAGATGACAAAATAATATGCTGTTCTAAATTTTGGGATACAGGAGCAAACCTGGAAACTCAAGACTGATTTCTGCCTACTTCTGGGACGTTATGTAGCGGCTCACAAACCATTTTCTTAGCTGGGTCTGGTGGAGCATGCCAGTAAGCCATGCAGTCTGGAATGCTGAGGCAGGAGGACTGCAAGTTTGATTCCAGCCTGGGTAATTTAGAAATGTAGCGAGACCATCTCTCAAAAATAAATAAGGGTTGGGGATGTATCTCAGTGTGAAGCCCTGGATTCAAACCCTAGTAGTGTACAAAAAAACAAAACAAAGCAACAACAAAAAAACTCACTCCTCTTCATCACCACGCTGATTAGGATTTTATCATTTAAGGGCTGCAGGGCACTGCCTCCAAAGTCATGGAGGCACAGAAGGGTCAAGAGGGTCACCTCCACCGGCAGCCCACACGTTCATACCTCCAGAAACAAGTCTATTGGGAGCTGAAACTGAGAGCTGAAGCAAGCCTGGAAATTAGTTCACACCCTCTGAGCGCAAACCGGGAGCCCTAGCACTCCGACTCTTTTCCTACAAATTCAATCATCCATGTCACCACAGAAAACAAAACGGTGTCTAGGACTGGGCAGATCTACCTTTCCTCACATTTCTCAAAAATCCAGATGAGTTCTATCCTATCTATTCTGTGGGTGACTTTAAAGCATCAGACACTCAGATTTTAGTTCAACCAATAGCTTTAGATCAGCTCTGTTCCACAGGGCACATGGGTCATTTTAAATTTTAGTTGCCACATTTAAAAGGTACAAAGTGGGGACGGGCATATAGTTCATTAATGGAGTGTTTGCTTAGCATACAGAAGATTCTGGGTTTGACCCCTAGAAGTGCCAAATAAATAAGAATAGGTAAAATTGATACTGTGCTTTATTAGGTATACAGTAATCCCTTAGTATCCCTGGGAGGTGGGTTCCAGTATCACCCCCCCATACCAATATTTGAAGATGCTCAAGTCATTTATGTAAAATGTAGTATTTGCATATAACCTACATATATCCGTATGAATATGTTCGGTTATCTCTGTATTGCTGATGCTATCTGCTACAATGGCAACACCATGTAAATAACTATTGTACTGAACTGTTTAGGCAATAATGACAAAGAAAACAACCTGCATATATGGAGTACAGAAACAATTTCTTTGTAAAATATATATCTGGTCTACTGTCAGTTAAATGCATCAATACGGAACGCACTGGTACACAGCCTGCTGTCTACACACTGGGTTGCAATGCACCCAAATTTATCATTTCAACCTATTATCAAATAAAAAAACTAATGAAATATTTTATTTTCCTTTTTTGTACCAAGTCTTCTAAGTCAGAAATATGTTCACACACCATTTCAATTCACATGATAAATTTTAATCAGAAATGCTTGGTTTGTGATCATATTTCGTAAAATCTATAGTTGAAAAAGACGAATCATTCACATACTCAAATTATTTCAAACAACAGATTGGTGAGATTTTAAATTTAAACAAATTTAATTATGATTAAAGTTTCAGCTCCTCGGGTTTACCTTTCAAGTACTTAACAGCCGCACGTAACTACCAGCTACTGTACTAGACAGACCCTGAGCATCTACTGTGTGCAACTGGAAAAACAAATAAGCATCACAACAGACACTACCGGACCAGTCAGATATGACATCTGTTTCTGGGTGTGAGGGGCAGAGGACAGTATGAGACACATATACAAACAGCAACAATCCAAGCAGGTTTTGATGCATGCTACATATAGGGAAAGAAAAACATGCCAAGAAAAAAAGAGAAAAGGGAAGATTGGCAGTTATGGCACAAACAGTAGTTACGGCATGGCGTATCCCTGGAATGGTGGGAAATAAGATTTTTTAAAAGTAGCTGTAGGCAATACTGCTGATAGCATCAATTAGCGCACCGAAGAGTATTCTAAGTGCATTGATAATGCACCTGAAAATGTTGCCAGTGAGGAGAATGGATCTGAATTGTGTTTTAGGAAGATTCACTTGGCATTGAAGTGAATGATGGACAGAAAGGAAGAGTTTTGTGGCTAACAGACCACTTAGCCACTAAGTAGTCCAAGCAAAATATAACCAAAAAATGAGGGAGGTGCTAGGAAAGGAAATAAAACCAGAAATTTGATTGAATATGTAGCTGAAGGCCTTAGTATGTGGCAATTTGGGGAAGAGGTCAAAGGAAGCCTGGAAGAGCCAGAGTTCTATAGCGATTAAAATAAGGCATACTAAAGAAAGGATGGACAGAAAAAAGTTGTCTGTGTGTATTTGCATAGAAATATTTTAAAAGAAGATTGAAATATACGTGCATATGGGGTGGGACTTTGGCTAGACAGGAAAAGAAGTTAAAAAATATATTTATAGAGCTGACAAATTAGCAGAATGACAACTTTCTTAAAAATAATGTACAATCAGCTCTCTGTACCCACGGATTCAACTCACTGTGGGTCAAAAATATTTTGTAAAAATAACTAAATCTATACTGAACATGCACATCTTTTTCCTTGTCATTATTCCCTGCACAGTACATAGAACAAACACTTACACAGCATTCACAGCGCATCAGCTATTAGAAGGAATGTAGAAGGTTAGAGTATAAGGGAGGATATGCAAGGGTTATATGCAAATACTGTACCACTTTACGGCAGGAACACCCGAGGACTCTGGTGTCCACAAAAGGCCCTGAGCACAATCCCTGTGAATACCAAGGGACAACAATGTGTTACTGCCACCGTGGAAGGCAGAGGCTGAGAAGATTCAGCTTTGGGATTATTCCTTAGGAAGTCACGTAGCTGTTAAAAATTTTTGCTCTTCAAAAATTTCCTTAGGGATATAGGAAACTGCCCAAAATACATTCTTAAATAACATGTGGAAGTTTGGTGGATAAAATGCTGACTTTATTTAAAGAGGACATGCAGCTACGTGCTGCACTGGACAGAAAATGTGTGGGAGGACTCACACCACGCTGTCATCTGGTGGGTCACCCCTGGGGAGTGAGGCTGAATGGGGCAAGGGCTTTCATGTTTTATATTTTGCTATTATTTGAACTTGCTACAGAGGGCATATTATTTTTACTTTTAAAAAGGCAGAGCAAGGCTGGGGATATAGCTCAGTGGAATAAGCGCTTGCCTAGCAAGCGCAGGGTCCTGAGTTCGATCCCCAGTACCGCAAAAAAATAAAATAAAATAAAAATTTAAAAAAAAAGGCAGAGCAAGAAAAGGATGCAGTATGTATTTAGGCATTCAGAATAATAACTGAAAGGATGTCTATCAAAAAACTCTCTGGGTCAAATTTGTTTTACTTACAAGGCTTTTCATACTTTAAAGTAGATCTGTAGTATTTCCATAATCAGAAAAATATCATAAAAGGAAGTAATCTCTAATTCAAAGGTACAATCAATTTTAAATCTCTTTGCAAGGCTAAAATTATAGGGAGGGATGTTCTTTAGAAACGTTGGATCCAATTTCTTTTGCCTTTGTGGGGTTCATGCTTACTTCTGTTGGTGCTGAAGCTATTTCCACTTCTATTTTTTTTTTTATGATTTCCATTCACCATAGCCAAAAGGAAAATCAAGGCCAACCACAAGGCGAGCCTTCCTGAAGGAAGACAAAAAGCCTCTGTAACCTGCGGAATGAAAACTTCACCACTAGAACGTGACTCTTTTGTTATGAATGACTTCAGTTGCTGGTGGACAGAAATTCTGAAGGAGAACAAAGAACGTGAGAGCGATTTCAGTGCTTGGTTGTCATTCCAGGGCAGGCAGGCTTGTAACCTTATAGCATAATGACGGGGACAAAGAACAAGGTGTCCCATTCACCGGGAGGCTCCCGCAACCAGAGGGTCTCGGGCCTTTGCCGAGCCTTTCACTGGAGTGGAAAAGAAAAGAAACTTCCAAGGAGTGTGAATGGGGCTAAGAGCAGGTAAATCACCAGCAGCCATCTAAACAGCGCCAAAAACGGGTAGAAGAAATGAAAATACACCATGTGATCATTCACCAATGGCACCGTTTGCACTAAATCAGGATCTTTGCAGTCTGATGCAGTTGTTTTTACTGAACAGTCAGGCACCCAAGGAAATACCAGTTGGGTCTTAAAGACAATTTATAGCCGGTTAGGCTCATTGCACCTGGCTGTTTTGACAGCAGGTTTTGTCAGTTTATAGTAGAGGATTTCGTCTACACCATAAGCTGTCACTAATGCAACTAGATTTCTGGGGAAAAATGTACAGCTCAGAGGCAAATCTTTCCCTTCCATACACCCTTGCCCCTCTCAGAAAAGGGGGGAAGCAAAAGCCTCTGCTGGGGGCAAAACCTCTCCCTTTAGCAAGACAGAGCCTGCTCATAGTGAGAGGGTCAGCCCCAGCCCTGTACCCCCCGAGGGGTCATCTGCATCTGGGCACACAGGTAAGGACTCTTTCCTCTCCCTTCCCTCTGGTCTAACTGCTTCAGAGAAGAGCCTTGTTCCGAGCCAGGAAATCTGGAGCTGGCTCCTCGGGCTCCCTCCTCTCTCTAGCTCCCAGGCCACACCAAGAATGTCTGGGAGTCTCCTAGCGGCCTGGCTTGCAGATACGACACAAAGGACCGTGGAGAAGCACCCCCACTCCTCCTGAGTAAAACACAAGGGCAAGGCTTGGCTGCTCACAACCAGACAGACCTGAACTTGTTTTCCCTGGACTTTGCTACTTGGTGAGTGGTCTTACGTGGAAGTCATCTTCCTAGAACCTGCAGGGCCTCATGATATGTACGAGTTCACAACACTGCCTCGCAAAGGAGGTGCTGCGCAGGCTTGGTTTAGTTTTTAATTTTTCTCTCCCAGAAGGATTGGGCCAAACAAATCACATTGAACAGGTGACATGCATTCCTGAATGGCAAGCAAAGCATCCTTTTAGAAGAATGAGCCAATGGCAGCTCGAGGCAGACATTTTCCCGAGCGGTAGGAAAGGACAAAGATGTGAGCAGAGGGGTGAAAAGGTAAAGAAGAACAGCCCTCCTGTCCCTTCATTTCATGGGTCACAGACATTCACTGACACTCAGACACTCCCAAGGGGAAGCTCATGTAACCAGTCATGAAACCAGAAACGAGCAGGCTCAGGGGCTGCTGGCTGAGCTCTGGGCAGAACTTCTCTTGGCCATGGAGGTCCACCCCCACCATCAAGGCCCGCTGTGGTGGGCAGGCCTGGTCCACAGCTGCCCTGGATACCACCCTTGGAATTGCCAGGTCCCAGGCTCATGTTAGGATGAACATCTGGGAGGCTGAGGGGCATGAGCTGGCCAGGAGTCTCTGAAAGGAGCAAACCCTGGGGGGAGAGGTGGCTATGGGTCAGGTGATTCCCATGGGCAGCCCAGAGCCAGCCAGGAGACATTTCTGCTCAGAGCCACTATAGGTAGAAAGAGAAGAAGAGAACAAAATCTTAAGGAGGAGAGAGTGCAGGACCCTAAGACAGAGAAATAGCTCTAACTAGGTCACCCTGGAAGGGAGGCTGGCCTGAAACCTTGGGGGAGAAAGCTGAGAAGCACCTGGGGGAAGAAAGGGCGGAAGCCACTGAACTGCAGGTCAGACAAAAGCTCAGCAAATCAGATCACCTGCTTGTTTGGCTACATCCAAAGAGCAGAGCTGGAGGCCAGCTGCTCAAACACCGGGGCACTGAGCTGTTGCCTGGTGACTCCAGCCAAAACATACACACGGCTATGCAAGAGCTCACTGAACACACATGTTCACCCATGTACCACAGTCGCTTCAAACCGGGGCCACAGGCTCACCCCATGACAAACAGGCTGAAACAGGGTGGGAAAACTGGCATCTTCCTGACTTACAGATGGGCTGGCTCAGTAAGACCACTGTTCTTGCATACAGTCACAGATCCAATTGACAGGCTAAACGGAAAGTGCAACTCTTCGCCACAGACTCTCCTAAAGCAGGCATCTTGAATGTACCTTTGGTATTCCGGAGCTCTCAAGCCAGTCTTGCAAGATGTTTTCAACAGACAACTCAAGCCTTTAGAAATAAAACAACAAAAAGGAAAGGATTAGAAAGTTACAAAGCACTTACTGCATAGAAAGCTTCTCTCTCCCTGCTTGGGCTCATCGCAGCATCAGCCATCCAGAGAAGGAGCGGTGGTCCGGAGCAGGAGCAACGTTCTCTGGGTTAAAGTGTGGGAGCGACCGTGTCTGATGAACACAGCTTCTCTTTATCAATAGCAAAACCTGCATGCTGAGATCAAAGAATCGCAGGAGCACCGTAGTAGGAGTTTCTGATGCTCTGAAAGGAACTTCTGGTTGGGGAAGCCAATTGAAAGAGAGTAAGACACCACATCAGCACGGCTGCTTCCTGGACAATGGTGGAGCTAAGTGGCCCCTGAGCTTCACAGTGTTTAATGCCGGAACATGAAACATGAACTTTAAAGTAATGATGGGCTGCAGTGTGCAAAAAGAAGACACACATCACTATCAGACGACAGAGAGGCTCTGATGCAAGGAAAGAGTACGGCTTCTTTCACTGTCCATGCTGCAGCAAGCTTACATCAACCTGTCTGATGTGAAGGACAGTACTGTGAGTGCTGGTACGTTAGCCGAGACTGCTTTGCTTTCCTATTCCGACGCGTTGCCTACTCCTTAAAATGAAGAAGTAGCCAACATCTTTAGGGGCAACAGACCAGAGAAGCCCTCCTGGACTCCTCCCAGACTGAAAGCAGACTTCCTCCTTGTACCTAACACCATCCATCATGCGCCCTGTCGTCTCGGTCACAGCATCCACCACAGTGCGCATCAGTGAGTTACTCGATCACTTCAATCTTATTATCTCCTCGTGAGATCTAATGCAACTACTTACAACAATTTCCAGTATATAAAAACACATATTTTATGTGTGAATGAATGAAACATATGTCACTGTTGTCGCAATAAAAATTATTCCTTTTGAAGACAATATGCACCTGTCCCAATAAGAGTTCCAGGCTGTTAAGCTCTGTATCTTTAAAACATGTTGAAGTAGATATGTACTATGTATGCATATCCCTTCCCTCCCTCCTTCTGGAACTGTGGAAGAAGCCATGGGGAGACTGTGTTATCTGCAGTGCCCCTGCCCAAGTGACACACATCACCCCAGTGGCATTACAGGCAGTCCCAGGGAGGAAGGCAGCGAGGTGTTGGCTTGGGAGGGGGTGCAAAGGGAGAGGACTGAATTTCTCTTCCTTCTCTTGTCACAGGCGCACCTTTCCTTCCTTGGCCAGGACAAAAGCAACGGCTACACGAGGAGGCAACTATTCAAAGCAGAAACAATACATGGGAGGAGAGAAAGTTATGAAGAGGGTCTAGATTCATATGAACAATCAGGTCCCTCTGTGGGAAAAAAGGAAGGAGAAAGGGAGGCACAAGAGGACAGAGGGGTGACAACGACCTTCCTAGGCCTCCTGGTTCCCGGCATCACTGAAATTCCTTGGATGCGGCACCGTCACTGGGCCTTCTTCCTATTATGCCTGCTTCCCATGCTGTCAATGAACAGCATCAGGCAGTGCGAGTGGCCAGGCTCCCCACCAGCTGTGTGTGGAGCATGTGCTTGTGATGTGTGCACACACGTGTGCATGTGTGTAGTGGGGCCTAGGAGGCTTGATTTACTTGGGAAAGGGTTTGGAAATGCCCTGGCCTGGCATAATCTGTAGAAAGAGGAAAGTGGGGCTGACGGGCCACTGAGCAAGAAGCACAACTGAGGAAAGTCAGAGAAGAGAACAAGGGCTGGAGGTACAGCTCAGTGGGCTAAGTGCTTGCCGCTGAGCACTAGGGCCCTGAGTTCGATCCCCGGTCCCGGGAAAAAAAAAAAAAACAGAGAAGAGAACAACAGGCCCTTGCCGTAAATCAGGGCAGGCAAGGTGGACACACACCAGAGACTCCTCCGCTGAGCAGAGCAAGGCGCAGGCGGACAAGACTCCTCTGCCCAAGGAACTATCCTCCCAGGGGGCATGAGGCGGGCAGTCTGCGTCTGCTTCTAACAAGAATAGGCCTTCAAAATGGACTACTACTCAACAATAAAGAATGACAAATGTGAGACATTTATAAGAAATGGATGAGCCTGGAAAATATAATGTTGAATGAAATAAAGCGGACACACAAGCTTAGCTACTGTATGGTACCTCTCTTTAGAGTGAGGCAAAGTACAAAGAAAATAATGAAGGGTGGCTAGAAGGGGATGAGGAGCCAGACCTCTTGGAATAGGGCGGGGTCCGAGGGAACAAGGGCGAAGGGTGAAGAAGAGGGGAAGGGACATAAGTACAATGAAGATAAACCGGGTATAGGGACCTAACGACCTCAGTTAACGTAACCATCATATGCTGCAACATGAGCTGAGGCTAATAGCATCAACAAGAATGAAAACAGAGACGGGGGAATTGGGGGGGAGGGAGCGGAGGGGGTAAGGGAAAGCAGATTAGAAACACAAAGGAGCGGTAGCAGGTACACATACCCACTCCCCAGGATAACTAAACACGAGGCACTGCGAATATGTATTAATAAAATTTTAAAAGTGGGGGAAAACAGAATAGGCCTTCAATTGAGCAGTCTGGCTTTCCATGTAGGTGTACAACTTAGTCTTATTAGTCAGCCTCACACGTTTCAGTAGAAAATAACACATCAAGTTTCCCTGGAGGCAGGTAGGAATGTGTCCTTCACCGGCTCCCGCTCTCTGCTGAGAGGGACACACCTGTGCCTGGAGCTCAGTGGCCAAACTTCGGTCACTTATCTTTCTAGAGATACCCAGGAGAGCCCTGGTGAAAGGCTGACTTCTGAACTGAGATTTGCCACATGTGGTCTCTTTAACATCTCCGCAACTTAAGAGGAAGATGCAGCACTCGGGAAGGACTTCGAAAGCACAGGAGTGATGATCAAAGGGGCAGGCGCACGGCATCCGCGAGTGAGGTCAAGGGAACCGGGATTAAATGTCCTGAAAAGAGACAGCTGAGGAGTGACTTAATCGCCATGTTCGAGGTGAACAGCTGTTGTTCATCGCCATGGAGTAGTGAATGAGGACATGGACATAAATCTCGTTAGGGAATTTTTGCTTAAAGATACTTCTCCAAGTTGCACTGGGGAGGGCTGTGGAGTGGAACCCTGCAATGTTACCCAGTGAGGTCCAAAGCCCTCATCACAGAAGGCTAAAGAACAGACAGAAACACACATCTTTATCTGTATGGTAAACACGCAGCCAAGACCTAAACAGCCCAGGTCCCTGAAAAGCTGAGACCGAGAGACCCGGGGGGTAACCGAAGGACGCACACAGACGCCAGTCACATGCAAGCGCTTTCTGCAGCGGGGAGGACCCCACGGATGTGGGACACCAGGAAGAGCACAGCGAGGAGCACAAGGACAGACAAGTGCGTTGTGGGGTAAGATGGTGCCATCCTGCACCCTGGCGCAGGCAGGGCAGAGTGAGCAGTGGCATGCACAGTGGAGAAGGAGCAGGGAAATGGCTCCCCGGGAGGACCTTTGAGGCCACACCCTTCAAGGATGCTCTAAAGCATGGCTGCAAAGAACAGGCTGGGGACAAATAACAGAAGTAGGAGAGCCTGGGCACAGGGAAAACATGGGAGACGATGAGAAGGGGCCCGCTGGACGAGAAGGGCCAGGAGATGGTGTGTGTGCCAGGGTGCCCATCAGTCTTTGCCAGGTGACTTTCCATAGAAAGTACGTGACTGCACACAATTTGCCTGTGCTAGTCTGTGGCCAACTCTAAGGTTTCGTTTCTTGTTAACTATTAAGGCAAATTCTGTTTTGCCATAGGTAGTATTTGCATATACACAGCTACTACTGTATTATGAAACCAAAACTCCTGCTGCACTGCCATGTAAAGGCACAGAAACAGTAGCTGCTCTTCAATGAATGCCCAGTGAGGTACAAGACACTACTGCTCAAGTCTCATTTAAACTACAGCATCTTAGCACCAGGGGTATAGCTCAGGGGCACAAGCGCCTGCCTGGCAAGAGCCAGGTCCTGAATTCAATTCCTGGTACCAAAAACAAAGCAACAACAAAAAAACTACAGTATCTTTACAAGGCCAATATTATTATCCACATGTTAGAGTTGAGTAAATAAACAGACTAAGAGGTTGGGGAGCCTACCCAAAGCTACAAAGAAAGTACTTTAAGAGCTGGGGTCCAAACTACATTGCCTATGAAGTCCCAGCTTTTCTATCGGTGCTAAACTTAGGCCTCAGAATGAGCTGGGTTTTGGTACAAGGCAGGTAACCCTGCAGGAGCCGAGAGCTTGTGCTCACTCCTGACAACGCAGACTTTCCTTTCTCACCAACAGCTCTCTTACCACAGCCGCCCTTTTTGCCAGCACCTTCCGTTATATGTTTGGAGGGATGGGGAGACCACTGACGGGGGCAAAGTGTGAGGGCAGGAGTGCTCCTCCAGCTGCATCCAGGACCAACCGCCACTCCCCCCTGAAGGGAGAGAACACGTGTTGTCAGATTACTTTCCTTTAGGAAGGTTCAAGGCATCTTATAACCATTACCACTTCATTCCTCCTAATATCCTTGTCAAGTGGGTGTCAATTGCTGCATGGCATCTCAGCAGATGGAGAAACTACAGCCTGGGAGGGTTGCAGCCAAAGTCAGTGCACACAGCAGGCTACAGAAAAAATTCCTAAACTTCAGAATCAGCGCAGACATCACACGGTGCTAAGCCTGTCTGGGCACTGCTACCGTGGAACATGCTGCTGCTGACCTACCAGAGAAAGGTATAAACATAAACTTCAGCCGCTAGGAGAAACCAACCAACACACAAAAATTAAGGTATTGCAAGTGTCCTTGCCTCCCAAAGAAATAATAAGAAACCATATAAAAGTGTTAAATTTTCAGGGAAGAAATGGACTGTATGTTTTAGGAGAAGGATAATACTTACGTACTTTTGCTGTTTTGATCATAATTACTGAGATGGCAGTGCAGGTGGGTATTTAAGTGCGGGCTTAGGTAGGTAGCAGTGGTTAAGCTAAAAGTTAACTTTTTCACATCAAGACGCTCAGAGTCTAAGCCAATGGTTCATTTTTTCCCTCTGAGATCATGTGGCTTAAATAATCACAACAGACAAGGAGAAGCATTTCCACTTAGGCAGAACCCAAGCCTTACAGGAAATTACTCTTCTGCATGTCTGATCACTACGGAAATTGATTTTATACAGATAGCTAAAAAGTATACAGGCCCACGGCTGCATGTCCTCCGTATTTGTACTAGCGAGCTTGTCCTTCCCGATCCGGCTGGGCCAGTCGCTGGCCTTCCGGGTCTGTGGAAGTACAGGGAGTTTCACCCTCCGGCCACAGCCCCTGCTGCACTTCCACAGCCTACAGGGCTGCTCACTCCTTCTGGGCTACATATGTGGAGGAGGGAATAAATTGGCCGCTCTGGCAAGATACCAGTTAGGAAAATAAGCTGTGTTTAACACTAAGTCTTTTCCTGCTAATGTTAAAGTACAGAGAAATAAACACAGGCTTGCATGAAAATGGAATTGCACATGCATATATATGCTTGCTCGGGTGATTTCTGAGGTCGGATACCAGGGATGGAGAGTTGATTATTAGCCATATCTGCTACTGTGTCAATCAACTTGTTGCTAACCAAGTGAAATATGTCTATCACTCTTTGCTCTTGTCTTCAGCCTCTCAAGATTTTAAAGATCACATTCTGTCCGTGTGTCCAACGAAAGCACACAGCCTCACCAACTTTCACAGAAACTAAATGGGAAATGGGAATTGTCACCAGGGCTCTCAATCCTTCAGTCCTGAAGAATTGTAGAAGTACAGGTACTAGGTAGAGGAAAGGCAATGGGCAGGCACTTCAGAGCTCTGAGTGGGAAGGAAAATGTTTCCTGTTCGAGTGTGCAACAATCCCATATGGATTTTTAAATTTCAGTGACTTACATTTTTTTAATTCTCTCTATATACACAAATAGTGTCCATCTCAAAGCTTTGCACACAGTTTCTTATTTTCCTGACCCGAATATAGCATTTTGTGCTTGAACAGACAATGAAGACTGCTGATGTGATATTTATAAAATGAATGCTTCCTATTTCTGTGGCATAGGGAAAGTCCTAGATTAAAACAAACACATGAACACGCACACACAAACACAATAACTGATGGGCAAAAGAAGAACCATAGCTAGGATGACAGTGGAACACCAGGCAGGCGAGGCACACTGGACCTGAACTCCCCAGAGCCGTGTTTGGCCGGGTGCGCAGGTGCGGCAGCACCAAGGACTCCTCTGGATTTCCTTCTGAGCACTTCTGTTTCCTTTCATTTCCTTCTACCTTCAAATACTCTCCCCTTCCATGGATTCCATGGATTCTAGGGACAAACATCTTCCCCAACTCTACGTCCAATACCAACTCACTATGTAACTAACTTAATGGCCAAGAAAGGTCAGGTTCATGCTTGATGCCTCTGTTCAACTTTCACAGTTAATCCAAGTCATATCTGTGGCAACTCTCAGTATTTCCCAGGTCTGCTTGTTACATCCAGACCCAATGCCACTGTTACCATCTCTACCATAATTGTAGCTCTCACAATGTCTCATCTGCGCTGTTCTAGGGGTATTGAATTGGCCCCCGGGCTTCGAGTCTTCCTGCTTCCATCTATCTGCCCTACTGCCCCTCCCCCAGGCATCTTTCCATTGTGCTGGTGGCATTCCATCCTGAAAGCCTGCAGCAGGACACCTGTGCCTGAAAGCTCAAGGCTGAAACTGAGGAGAACTTTGGGCACTCCAGGACCCCAAATCTCACCAAAGTACTTCCCAGACTGATTCTAAAGTCCCGTTTTGTCCATGTCTTCAGTAATCAGCTAGAAGCTTCCTGAGGGTTAGACATGAGATTTAGCCCTCTCTGTTCCCCAGGACCCAGCCTAAAATCTGCTATGGCAGATGCTCAACAGACAATTCTAAGTGAACTGAAGCGGGAGAACAATGCAGAGGCAATGTGACACAGACACACAAGCTGACGGGCGTGATCTGAAAAGCCTTGCCCTGTTTAGAACAGCTCACGTGCATAACAGATGTGCCCAAGATCAGTTTGCAACCAAGGCCAAAGATTAGAGGCTCTAGGGGGTAGGTGTGGGGCCTTTGGAGACCTAGATAAAATTGGTACAATATGTTGCATAGGTAATAGGGTAAACAGTCTGTTTTAATAGCCAAACTAGATTCTGAGATTAACAGGCAAGATGTTTAAGTTTTAAAATATATTCTAATATAATTGCTAAGGTAGATTCTCTGTAGGAATGAAATCACCTTAACTTTTGAGGACACTTTTAAAGGAGACTTAAATCTGCTAAGCAAAGCTCCTAACTGGGAGAGAGGTACCCTGTCCAAGGCTATGTAGCTGCTGGTTTGTAGCCACCATCTTCACAATCACAGTAAGAGTCTCTTTGTCAGCTCAGTGTGTTGCCTCAATAAATATTCACAATGATAAAACCTATGTCCTCCAGAGTCAGAGGGCTCATAACCTGATTATGAAGAAGATTAAAAGGTCTCCCAAACTAAAACTGCATTTTGTTGCCTCTGTGAAAATTGCTATATTTATACCCTAAAAAGTTCTTCTGAAAGAACGCATAGTTATTGCTCAGAACAGACTGGTGACAGCCTAGGGAGAAAACATGCCCAGTCTATGAGTTTTCTCTCCCCAACCCCCTCCAATTTAGTGCCTATGGAAACTGCCCCATTCTGAAAGAGGCCCTGAAAAGTTACTATAGGTCAGTTCAAAAGAAAAGGAAAATATGTATCTTGCAGGTTATACTTGATCTAAAAAATAATGGCGACATCTGATCTGATGTTTGCACAAAAGACCTCCTATGTCTACTTAAAAAAAAAGAAAAAGATAAAACATTTTAAACCTTCCAAATCAAGTTTTAGCCCCTTAGAACATCAAGCAGCCTTTTATAAAGTTAATTACGTTGGCCAATTACTAAGGCCTCATGCAATTTCTGTGGATAAGACTTCCACCAGCATCAAAAGGCAAGAACAGCAGAGGTGGCAATAAAGGAATTTATCAAGTGTGTTACTACTGTATGACGCACTGGCTTACTTTATGTGTAGGTTTCTACTTTTAAAAAATGGCTATCAGTAACACTTCTCACCATAGAAAACAGAATTTGGAGATTCTCTGAATTGAAGTTGGAAGATGGGGGAATTTAAATACTTAGAAAACTCTCCACACACTAAAGGCCCCCTGATCCTCTCCTGGAGTCAAGAAGCCCTGATACTTTACTCTGATTTATCCTAAATCCCAATTTAGGATGCTGGTAAGACAGGCTCATCAACATATAGGTGATTGATATTGCATAAATCTAATACTGTGTCAAAGAATTCATTTCCACATTTGGAAATCTCTTATGTGCATAAAAACATAACTCTAAAACTCAGAGTCAAAAAGGAGGAGGCTTCAAGCCCAAAAAGAAAACAACCTCCAAAACCCAGATAGATGTACCCACAAAACTATCTTTCAAAATTAATGGAGAAATAAGATACTTTCATGATAAAGAACACTTCAAGAAATTCATGACCACCAAACCAGTACTACAAAAAAGTTATAAGGGATATTCCAGAAAAAGTCAATGAAGACAATTCCAAGAAACCTAATACAATGAATGTACCAGGCAAGGCAAGCAATTAAACAGAAAGGGAACCAACAACAGGAAAATAATACAACAAGGATAAGTCAATATGTATCAAGTATAACCACTAATAAGAATGGTCTCAATTCACCAATCAAAAGAAACAGACTGGCAGAATGGATCAAGAAACAAGATCCAATAATATGCTGCATCCAAGAAACACATTTAACTTAAAAAGAAATTCACAGACTGAAAATCAAAGGATGAAAAACAATACTCCTTAGCAAAAGGAACCCAGAAAAAAGCAAGGGTAGCTATTTTACTTGCAGACAAAGCAAATTTCAAGCCAAGACTGATCAGAAGAGACAAAGAAGGTCACTACATACTTGTTACAAAAACAATCTAAGAGATAATAATCATAAATATATATGCACCAAATACATCCAACTATATAAAATAAACTCTAATGCATATGAAGAATTAGATAAGCACCAATACAATTATAATAGAGGACTTTAATACCCCACTGTCACAAATAGATCAACTAGACAAAAAAAGAATCAATGAAGAAATATTAGAGCTGAACCAAACTTTTGAACAAATGAGCTTATCTCTACAGAGTGTTTCACCCAACAACAATAGAATACATATTCTTCTCAGCAGCACACAGGACCTTCTCCAAAATAGACCACATACTAGCTCATTGAACATGCTTAAGTAAATGCAATGGAACTGGAATTATCTTATGCATATTGTCAGATCACAGTGCAATGAAATTAAAAATCAATAACAACAGAAACTACATAAACACATGGAAATTAAACATTACCCTCCTAAACAACCAATGGGTCACAGATGAAATTAAAGAAGAAATTAGATAATGTCCTTTTTTTTTTTTTTTTTTTTTTTTTTGGTGTTTTTGAGACAGGGTCTTGCTATGCAGTTTAGGCTGGCCCTGAGCTCACTTTGTAGCACAACAATCCTCCTGCCTCAGCCTCCTGAGTACTGGGATTACAGGTATGTGCCACCACGCCTGGCTAGTTTCCACATTTAAAAGATAATACCACTATGACACATTAGAACTTATGGGACACAATAAAAGCAATCCTATGAGGAAAGCTTATGCATCAGAAAAACAGAGCAAGCTCAAATAAACAATCTAAAATTAAACCTCAAAGCCCTAGAAAAAGAAGAGCAAGTTAAGCCTGAAGTAAATAGGAGGGAAGAAAGTGTAAAGATCAGAACAGAAAGTAATGCAACTGAGACTAAGAACACAATGCAAAGAGTCAATGAACTGAAGAGTTGGTTCTCTGAAAAATTAAATAAAATAGACAACGCCTTAGCCAACCTTATCAGAAACAGGAAAGAAAAAACCCAAATCTATACAATTAGAAATCAAAAGGGTGAAATCACAATGTACCCCAGAAATCCAGAAGAACATGAATACCTTGACTTTGAGAAACTATAGTCTAGTAAGATGGAAAACTCAGAAGAAATTGACAGATTCCTAGGTACATAGGAATAACTATGCTAAATCAGGTAGATATAAAAATTCTAGGGGCTGGGGATGTAGCTCAGTGGTAGAGTGCTTGCCTGCCATGTACAAGACTCTGAGCTCAATCCCCAGTACCACCACCAAAAAAAAAAAAAAAAAAAAAAAAAAAAAAAAAAAAAAAAAAAAAAAGAGAGAGAGAATATGAGGTGATCAGACATGGGGTTCCTTCAAATAAATTGTATTTAAAAAATTCTAAATAACCTATTACTAATCAATGAAATTAAAGAAATAATAAGAAAAAAAACCAATGAAGAAATGCCTGTGTCCTGAGAGATTCACTGCTGAATTCTCCAAGAATTTTGTTTATTTATTATTTTATTTTAGTTTTTTATTTTTTAAATTTTTTCGTACCAGAAATCAAACTCATGACCTTGTGCTTGCCAGGCAGGCACTGTGTCACTGAGCTATATTCCCAGTTTCTCCAAGAATTTTAGAGAAGATCAACTGCCACTACTCTTTAAACTGTTTAATGAAATTGAAAGGGAAGCAATACTCCCAATGTCATTCCCGGAAGAAAGCATTTTCCTGACACTAAAAGCAGAGAAAGATCCAAGCAAACAAAGAAAACTGTAGGCCAACCTTTTTAATGAACATAAATGCAAAAATCTTCAATAAGATATTAGCAAACAGAATGTAGTGAATCATCAAAAATATTATATACTGCGAACAACTAGGATCCGTCCCAGGGATACAGGGATTGTTCAACATATGTAAATCAACAAATATAATACACATTAACAACAAGGACAAAAAACACACGATCATCTCAATAGATGCAGAAAAAGCATTTGACAAAGCCCAACACCTATTCATGATTTTTAAAAAACTAGAATAGACAGTATTTATCTCAATCTGATAGAAGCCATCTATGACAAACCAACAGCCAACATTATACTAATGGACAAAAACTGAAAGCTTTAACTCTAAAGTCAAGGGGCTGGGGATATAGCTCAGTGGAATAAGCGCCTGCCTAGCAAGCGCAGGGTCCTGAGTTCGATCCCCAGTACCGCCAAAAAAAAAACAAAAAAAACTCTGAAGTCAAGAATGAGACAGGGACTGTCACTACTCCTATTCAACACAATTCTAGAAACACTAGCCAGAACAATTAGACAAGAGCATGAAATACAGGCAATATGGATAGGAAAAGAAGAAGTTACATTATCATTATTTGCTGATGACATTGTACTCTACACATAGGAAACCTAAAATCTTCACCAAAAGATTTCAAGAACTAATATCCAAATTCGGCAGCATAGCAGGATACAAAGTCAACACTCAAAAATCAACAGCATTCCTGTATATGAATAACGAACTCGCTGAGAGAGAAATTAGGAAAACAATACTTTTCACAACAGCATCAAGAAAAATAAAATACACAGGAATCAGTGTAACAAAGGAAGTGAAACACCTTACACTGAAAACTGCAGTATTCTGAAAAAAGAGGCTGAAGAGGCTATCAGAAAACAGAAAGCTATCCCGTTCTCAACTAGGAAGAACTAATATAGTAAAAATAGCCATATTTCCAGAACTGTTACACAGATTTAATACAAATCCCAAAGTACCAACAGCATACCTCACAGAACTAGAGAAAACAATCCTAAAATTCTTATGGAATCAGAAGAGACCTAGAACAGTAAGGGCATTTTTGGGCAACAAGGGTAAGGCCAGAGGCATCACAATCCCTGACCTGAAGCTATGCTACAAAGAAGGAAGAAGATATTGTGATAAAAACAGGGCAGTACTGGCAGAAAACAAAACAGACCAAGGATCAGTGGAATGGAATAGAAGATGCAGAAACAACTCAAAGCACAACTTCAAGCATAGCTACTTTATCTTTGACAAAAGGACCAAACACCGTGGAAGAAAGACAGCCTCTTTAATAAGTGGTGCTGGGGAATCTGGATTTCCACACGCTGAAAATTGAACCTAGAACCATTCTGGAAGACATAGGTGCAGGCAAAGACTTCATGAACAAAACTCCAATCAGACAGGAAATATTATCATCAACAACTGGGATCACATCAAAAGAATTAAAAGCATCAAGCCAGGGCTGCAGGTACAGCTCAGTGGGCTAAGTGCTTGCCGCTGAGCACTAGGGCCCTGAGTTCGATCCCCGGTCCAGGAAAAAAAATAAATAAATAAATAAATAAATAAATAAAAGCATCAAGCCAGTTATATACATACACCCATGTTTATAGCAGCACAATTTATAATAGCTAAATCTTGGAAACATCCATATGCTGATCAACAGATGAATGAATAAAGAAAATGTGGTATTTACACACAAGGCAGTACTACTCCACCATACATAAGGATACACTTGAGTCATTTGCAGGCAAATGGATGCACCTTGAGAACATAATCTGAAGTGAAATAAATTGGACACACAAGTTTAAATATTGCTTTGCTTCTCTCATGTGAGAAATCCAGAGGATAAAGAAGGGATATAGTGGGGGGGTCAGATATTGGGAAGTAGGAAGAACATGGTAAAGGGGAAGGGGACCAAGGAAAGGGGAAGAGAGGGAAGCAGAAAGGAAAAAAGAAAGAATAGAAAGAAAAAATGAAAACAAAGCTTTTGGAAAATGGGGGGGGATGGGTTAAAGATGGGGAAGAGAACATGAAAATAAAGAAGGGCCAAGCTATATTACGTACAGGTACAAACTCCTGGTTGGAGGGTAGACCAAACAAGTAGGCAGAATCTTATCTTCAAATCATTAAGATATCCCCTTTGATGTATGAATATTAATTTTGCTACTATAAACTATGTTTCAGGGCATTTACTTTTCTTTTTTCTTTTTTTTTTTTAGGATATTTACTTTTAGGGTCCAAGTTAACATAAGAAATTAGAATTCAACTGGGATTAATGTAGTCCACCTACAAGAAAAGTTCTAAGCTTCCTCTACAAACTCTGTAGACAGCCAGGCAGCCTAAAATTGAACATATTCACGGATAAGAATCTCCTTCCTTGCCAGGGCAATGAGCCCGTGCTAAAGAGTATACTGAAAGCCCAAGGGATACGGCCACAACCTAATTCCAGTATATGCCATCTCACTCACTAAGCAATTATGGAAAATTAATTTTTGTGAGCTCCAGTTTACCGATTTCTAATAGCAGATACATGGCCAGGGATATAGCCAAGGGGTACAAGTGCCTGTCTGTCTAATAGCAGATACAAATCTGCCTGGACTCAAATTCCAGCCATACCACAGAGAGCACGAGACTCAGGATGGGTACTCAGTCCTCTTCTTGGTAAAACAGGAATAAAACCATAATGTATCTAAGAATGGCATTTTCAGTATTCAGTGAATATCTTTATAAAGTAAACTCCCAACAAACATTGGTTTATAATAATCACTGTGATGGTGATGTAATGACGAACGCTCTTATGGGGTTGAATGATAATTGTATGTACATCCTGTATACATTGCCTGGTACACAGAATTTAATTATGTCATTGTAGTGTAGCAGTCATTAATTGAGTGCTTATTTTATAAACAGATAGCTCCTTTAATCTTCCCTAAGACCCTGCTAATAAGGATAGAAAACTGAATGTGGAGGGATTAAATGACTTGCTCCAACTTCCATAGTTAGGAAACATCAAATCTGGATTTAGAACCAATGAGAACCTGATTTTACATCCAAAATTCGTATTACCACACTGTATTTTCACCTTCAAATAAACAGCCTTTCCATATATTAAACTACTGGAATTACTCTAGCTTGCAGAACTCTTTTCTCTTCCATTCTTTCCTACAGCAGCTGAGGCCACAGTGTGCCGGGATCTCTTCCTGTACTTCCTTGAGGACTCCTGACTCTGGCACACTTGACTGTGCATGCTGGCTGCGATATCCACTTGGGCCTGTCCCACAGTCTGGCTGGCTGTCCTGTGACTCCACTGGCTGAGCTAGGACCCTGCCTCTATCAAGGGAGAAAGGCTGTTCTTTCTGTATTGTAATAAGTCAAAAAAAAAAAAAATAAGTCAAATTGGTAAGGTCATTTTCAGCATTGTAAATAAAACTGGACTCTTAATTCCTAAATTGGTCCCTACCTTTTTTCTTCTGGGATATTCTCCAGCAGCATTTGAAGAAAGTCCTGGAATCAGAAAAAAGAAAACCATTAAATATGTCCATCAGTAAATAACTTCCTGGGACAATGCCAGAGATGGAGTATTCCCAGCTGTTGACAGCTCACCTGCTAGGAGCGCTGAACCTATGTTGACTTATTAGACTGTTTACTCAATTTATTAATTTTCTGGGGCTTCAATCCAATAACTTAAAGAGCTTTGTTTTGGAAAAACCATGAACAAATTGAAAAATGTAATGTTTATTATTTTGACCTACCCCAACAGTTTATTTCACATGTTTAGCTATTTTCAAAGGCTGCCCATAAAGCATCATCTCTTTCTGCTTACTTTCCTCCTCACAAGCTTCCCCAAATATCCTCCTGAACAGTCTGAACTCACAGACTGTTGGAACTCCCGGGCTAGTAACTAACTGACAAAACTCTTGCATTGTTCCATGGAAACACAGAGACAAAAATCAAGATGACAAATAGGCCAGCAAGCGAACAAAGATGCCAGGATTCTAAACCTGGTGCAGAAACCCCGTCTCCATGGGCAGCCTTCTCTCACACCACTGTGCCAGTGGCTCAGACATGGACATCTGAGATGTTTACATGATGGAACTTTTTTAAACCTAAAGGCATGACTTACACACACACACACACACACACACACACACACACACACTTCTTTTCTCAAGGAAAATTCGTAAGTAGACCAAAGAAGATAATTAACTGTCATACACCCACCAACTCACGGCCAGTTGTCTCCTAGCCACCTCCTTGACACCTGTATTATTTAGATGAAAACCCCAAGTATTACACAATTTTATCAATGTCTTAGTATATTTAACAGATAAGAGTGCTTTTATAACATATCAGACCAGATCAGACCATACCATACAACTTTTAAAAAAATTCAAATACACATGTTCATTTATACATAATCTGTACCTTGAGTATTGTGATCCAACTTTCCAGTCCATTTAACCCTGGAATTTGATTTAGTCTTCACTGGTGTTCTCAGATATAATGGGGGACACCCAGCTAAACTTGGAATAGAACACACTGAAAAATGATGCACTGTTTATCTGAAATTCAAGTGTAACTATTTAATTTTTCTGTTGTTTTTATTTGTTAAACAGGTAACTAACTTCAAGCATTTATCATCTAAATTCTGGGTAGGATATATTTTCAATAACTGTAGAACATGAAACAGAACAAGAACAATACTTAACTTTCTTGGAACTTGGTACTGAGCAATAAAGAAGATCCATACTTGAAGTTTTTAAAAATGGAAAATAATCTTTCAAAACAGGTCCTTGAAAGTATAAGCCCAGATGACCAAACACACACAAGCAAATAAGAACCACTCCAGGCTGAAGTCTTTCCAGTAGATACGAGCTTGCCAACAGAGTTCCCCAGAGGTCTGACGAGACCCACGAAACTGAGTGTGAGATGAAAGCAGCAGTTCCAAGCTTCATGTTACAAAACAGATGAAATGAGGGAGAAATAAGAAACTGCATACAATTTAGAAAGGTGTTCTGTACCACACTGCAGTACAGCCATCACTATACTAGCAAGAGTGGCCACACCATTTCTTTGCGTTCACGGGTTGTTTTGTTCGTATCTCCCAACGGTGAAGTCTCCCTTATAAGAGCACAGATGAAAGATTTACTTCTTGTAACCCCTGTTCACTTACTATTTGCCTATTGCTTCTTCAATTAAAGTAAACAACACAAAGAATAACAAAAATAATATTTAAAGAACAGATCCTGTGGACAGTATGTGGGGGAAAGGTCAAGCCCAAATTGATCAGTGTCTTACAAATACACCCTTCATGGATATGTGTGGAGAAAAACACGAAGGAGAGCAGGAGTAGTATTTAGAATGCAAAGAATTATGTTTACTAGGCTCTTGATGTCATTATTTTTACTATTTTAGAAATTATTTTGTAAAATGTTTAATTAGAAATTCATTTATCACAATCTCGTATATTAATAGACTTCTCTGTAAATCCAATAGATTAGTGGATTGCTTTTCGTAGATTACTTATTGACAGAATTTTTGCTTCTTAAAAACCAAGTATTATAATTATAACTTCTTAATGATTTTTACTTTATGATTTCCTTATCCCCCATCCTGACTTATCTCATATTTGCTCGATAATTTATGTGGAAATTATGTGAGGGAAAAATCACATTAACTTAAAGGTAAGAGGGAGCATTTAATTGCATGAGAAGCAGGAAATTCACAGTTAACCTTAATTCCATCCTTTTGCATTTTGCAATTACAATTGGATCATTTTTGTTTTTGTAAACAAGACTGTACAGCACCATGATCCCGATTCCTCTGTAAATACAAGGTAAGTACAGAAGGTTCCCAAAAAGCCATGCTTTATTCTTAAAGAAAGGTGGTATCTGTCCTGACTCCTTCTAGGTAACCATACTAGAGCATCTGCCTCTTTCCTCCTCGGAGCTGAGGCCTGCAGGCAACATAGCAGCTACCTGGAGGCTACTGACCAACCCATCACTGTGGGTGTCTCCAAGACATCCTCACAGGCCGTGGGAATGTTCTTTCCACAGTGCCAGATAGGCTCTGTCCTGGGCTCCACCCACTCATGAAGACAGTTACTCATCCAGGCAGTCTCTGTATCATCTGTCAGTGGAACTGAACCAACTGGCCTTTCTTACTCCTTACAGAGACCCAATTTTTAGGCATAAAGCACTAGTTTTCATGGTTCCTTTTGTAAACTGGCATGGAGTGAACTTGTGACAGAAGCTCTTCCCCACTCACTAGAACACAATAAAATAAAAAGAAATATGTCTCTCATGATTCTTCCTTCTCCCACTACCTCTTTCCAGTTCTTTCCTGTCCTCAGTCTTTCAGTGTGACGGCAGTAATGTGAAAGCTAGTTTTGGACAAGGAGGGCTTTCTCTCCTAGGTGACTCTAGTATAACAAGTCAACTGCCTACAAATGGTCAAGGTCCTAGTTTGTCACCTCTGCAGTCTGCCTGAAAATAAAAATCAAAGGCAAAAGAAATGAAACAGTTGTTTTGAGAGGGGCACAGGATAGAATTTTATCTGGGTTCTTAGCAATAGTTACAAACCCATGCCTCAGTCAGAAAACATATTCCTTGAGAATTTTTTCATTTTCTCCTCTTCTAATAATGTATATGCTAATCATATGAACACGACTCTGATTAACATATAACAATAAACTAAGCATTATAATTTTTTTAAAGAAACTAACAGTGATTTTGGCACATGGTTAATTAAGTAATTATTTTTTACTCCTGGTGAAAGTATTCAATGAAAAGCATGTCCGTGTAGATTCTACTAGATAAGCTGACATTAGCTTTGTAATACAGAACTAACAATTTCTGTTCAATTTTTTTCTGAATACTTACCATGGTCGTGAGGAAAAGACAGGAGAGGTAAAACAAATAATCAAAATGTTGAAGCAAGGACAGGATTGGTAGCGTAAAAACAGAAGAAAGGAAGATTGTCAGGAAAGGTCATTATTAAACTCTAGAGAGTGGTCTTAGTAGCAGCTGGAAGGATCATAATACTGAAATTCTGGGCAGATGGGGTGCTCAGAAAGGAGGAAAAGAGGAAAAAGTAAGCTGAAATACAAAGAAGCTGAGGGACATGTGAGTAAAGAAACTGGACAATAGGTTTTCCCCTTCAAGAACTAACTAGTGAGGTAAACAAAACCACATCCATTAAACATACACACACACACACACACACACACACACACACACAACAAAGCATATATACACACGTATATATACTATATATACAATAACACATATATACATACACACATAATTTATATACAAAACACACATACACACAATAAGGGTGTGGTAGCATGCACTTCTTTCCTAGCACTCTGGAGGCTGAAGAGGGCGGATCACCAGAACTCAGGAGACTGACACACAGCAAGACCTCGTCTCGTAATTAATTAATTAAAATAAATATTTGCTTAAATAGCAAAAGCTTGACCAATAGTATTCAAACAGGAAAGAGGCATAGCCTCCTGCGATAAACTTGGAAGGGAGGCAACCAAGGAAAGAGACATAAGATTCCAACACTGTTTCTAACTTTCCCTCTGTACCCCCACCAACCTCATGCTTAGCAGTAGCAGTGCTGGGGAATTGCCCAGATCCCACGGGTTCTCACAGATACCCACACACTTGGAAAGAAGCATGACTATACTTGTCTTTCTTCTTCTTTGACTTTGTAGAGCCTGGAAATGCTCGCTGGGGAGACATGAGTGAAGCACGGGCAATAAACCAGGGAGCACGACTCTGATGAACTGGAGAAGTTCCAGGGCTCAACACTAAATCGGAGGAGCAATATTAATTGACGAAGTACTTAAAATTGGAAAAATCTACACCCATGTTATGTCCCAAGAATCTTGGCAGGTGACATTTAACAAATGTTCAAGAATAGCCAAGCCAAATCCTTCAACAAAAGCTGTAAACTTCTACATTGAAGCTTGTCTCCTCCTCTATGCATAAAATCCGAGAGGAAGAAAAACAAGCCTAAAACAAGCTGGGGAAGAATCAAGGATAATGCTCCAATACATGAAAATAAATAAAAGGTCAGGGCAGTGCTATCCATGCTGAGAAGGAGCAAAAAGCATGGCAATTATGTAAACTAATACAACAACCCATAGGAAGAGACACAACATCTAAAAGACAAAGAATCCAATCTTGAAGAAAATATAATCCAAGAAACAGAAGAAAATTCTCCTTGGATAACGTATACTATGAAATAAATTAACGAAAACATGTAATAAGAATCCAATGATGACAAAACAACAAAATGAGATGAAAGCAATGACTTCAATGTAAAGGAAATAAATTAAGGAGCAAAACAATACCAACACAGGAGCATTAATGCAATAGAAACAGCAAAGTACAGACATTAAGGAAAATAGCATTAATAATAAAGAGGTCGCCTGAAATAAACACAAACCATGAAAAAGAGCAATGAGCAAAAAAACAGAGATGGAGGGGTTGGGGGCTGCTCAGCTTAGGGGTACAGAATGTGCCTGGCAAGCATAAGGTACTGAGTTCAATTGCTGGTATAAAAAATAAAATAGAGATGGATCACAAAGAAGATGTACTATAAGGATAACTGGTAACCTTGAAATTCAGAAGGCTGTAAAGGGAAAAAAAATACGTTCAAAGACACAAGATAATTCCCTTGAATAGAATCTAAGGCTAAAAAGTACACACTGTTGGAGGGATGCATAACACAAAGTCATGGGCACCAACCCAGTTTTTTTGTAAGTAAATTACTAAGCTTCAAAGACAAAGGATTCTTCTGTCATCTAAGTGGTATAAAGGTGAGAAGTGGGTGATTTTCACAAGGTATGTGATGCCAGAGGGCAATTGAGCAATGTCTATAAAGTTCTGAGAGATAAAAATGTGACCCAGGAATGTTCAAGCCAGCCAGTCTGTAATTCCAGTGCAGACAATAAACAAGTATTCTCTAGTATTAAAAGCTCAGAAGTCTCACAGCCTGTGAGACTACAACTTGAACATCAACTTGATAATGAAATTCAGCCAACAAAGAGTTGAATCAAAATAAAATATTCATGAATATAGAAGCATGGCAAAATGATTGGTGGTGAATGCTGAAATCCTTTAAATACAAAGCTAAGACTATTCAACTGTGAAAGTTATGGTTACAGCAGATACTGTTAATGAAATAAACCTTGACTATATAAAAATAACAATTAAGAAAAATTTAGATTGAAGTAGTAAAGTATGTAACTGCTCATTTCCTTATCTTTATAGCCATGAATAACTTGATGCATTCTAACATGAAATATTTATATGAGGGGGGAAAATCCCACCAATTTCAACCTCTTAACATTTTTTGGTAATAATGTTTTCTTAACCACAGAACAATTCTTTTAAGGAAAGGATCTCTCTTATATTAATTTGGAGTTTAGAAAATTCTTTACTTCACTATTAGAGTTTCATTTATTAAGTTGGAGTAAAAGAAAATTTAAAACATTTCATTTAGAAGTACAGATAGGGGTTGAGGCTGTAGCTTAGCTATATATAGAGTGCTTGCCTAGCATGCATGAGGCCCCGGATTCAATCCCCAGCACTGCCCTTCCCCCAGACTCCCAGGGTACAGTCCTATGTTTATGACATGATGCCTGTTTAATGACCTCTATGTACACATGTGCACACATCACATCACTCATATATATGTATACATAGAAATATCTGTAGACACATCATTTCTATGTAATATATAGAAAGTGTGATTTCTGGAATCATATGTCCACATAATAGTAATTAAAGGTAGCTCTGAGTGATGGAACTTTGAATGATACTTTAGATCCTTTATACTTTCTTATATTGCTTGAATTTTTACTTATTTATTTATTTATTGGCAGTGCTGGATACTGAACCCAAGCCCCACACATGTTTAAGTAAGCACACTACAACTGAGTGCTTTGACCTTTTTAAAAAATTTTTTGAGACTCAGGCTTGCTAAATTGCCCCAGCTGGCCTTGAACTTCTGATCTTCCTGCTTCAGGCTCCAGAGTACCTAGGGATTACAAGAATACACCACTGTGCCCAGCCTACTTGAATTTTTGTAGAGTATGTAGCAGCTGAAAAAACCAATCAATTTCAACATTGGATATGGTGGCACACACCTTTAATCCCAGCTCAGGAGGCTGAGACAGGACAACTGCTGCAAGTTCAAGGTCAGCCTATGCTACATAAGTGAGCTCAAGGCCAGCCTGAACTACAGAGACAGATCCTGTCTCAAAAACAAAACAAAACAAAATGCCAAATTTCATACCAAAATACAATATCCAAGTAATCTGGTACTAGCATAGAAATAGTGATCAATAGAATTAAGAGTACAGAAATAAATTTTTACATTAATAGTCAATTGGTTTCAGCAAAGGTTCAATGAAGAAAAAGAATAGCCTTTTCAATGAAATAGTTATAGAACTAGATAGTCACATCCAAAAGAATGAAGTTGGACTACTGTCTTCACACCAGATACAAAAATGTATAACAAAGGAGATCAGAACCCTAACTATCTAAGAGCTAACGTTATAAAACTCCTAGACAAAAACACAAGAGCAAATCTTCATGAACCTTCATGAAGCAGCGGCTTCTTAGATATGACACACTCCAAACACAAGTAATCAAAGAGGAAAGAGATAAACTGGATTTGTCACAATTAGAAACTTTTGTGCTATAAAGAACACTATCAAAAAATGAAAGGACAATCCATAGAATGAGAGAAAATATTTGCAAATCATCCATCTGACAAGGGACTTATAACCAGAATATATCAAGTAGTCTTATAAATCAATTATAAAGGACAATTCAAATAAGAAATAGGTAAGAAATCTGAACAGACATTTTTCTAAAGGAGATACACAAATGGCCAAAACAGTCACATTAAGATAATGCTCAGCATAGCTGGAGATGGTGGCACATGCTTGCAATCCCAGCACTCTGGAGGCTGATCAGCTGCTAGGCATAAGAATCATGGATTTGAGCTGAAATACCCAGAGTATAGTCCTATCCTTATGACATGCTTGTCTAATGACCTCTATCTACAGATGTGTACAGACATCACACTACTTATATAGTGTGTGTATATACACACACACACACACACACACACACACACACAGAAGTAGACACACATAACAGTAAACACACCCGGGCAATTTAGCAAGACCATGTCTCAAAATAAAAGATGAAAAGAAAAAAAAAAAGATGTCTTCAAGGCTGCAAAATGTAGCTCAGTGAGAAGGCGCTGAGTTTGACCCTCAGTATCTTCTATCCCACCCAGCCCTCAAAAGGAAAGAGAGGGAAAAAGCTCAACATCATTAACCGTCAGAAATGAAAATGCGACCATCGTGAGCCATAGCTCTATACTCACTAAGCTGTCCAGTGGGGTTGGGTACAACAAAGGTTGGCAGACAAGCATGCAGGGAGATGGAAACTTCCTGCATTGCCGCTAAGAATGTGAAATGCTACGGCTATTATGGGAGACAGGACAGCTGCTCTTCAACACACTGAAGAGAGAGTCATCCTACCATCTAGCAATTCCACACCTTCATATAAGCCCAAAAGTGCTGAAAGCAGACACTCGTGCAAATATTGGTAATTAATCTCCATAGTCGCAAAAGACTGACATAAACCAAATGTCATAGACAAATGAAGGGCTACACAAAATGTGATACATACATACAACGGAATATTTATTCAGCATCAAAAAAGAGGAAAATTCCAATTGCTGCAACTTGGATGGCCCTGGAAGACATCAGGCAAGGAGAGGAACGCTAGACTCGAACTGAGAACTGACTAGGCTGAACAGACAACTGACAGCTGAGAACCGACAACATCATGCGGCTCTATTTACATGGGGTACCACGGTGGTCAAATTCATAGCAGGAGAAAGCAGAACAGTGGTTGCCAGAGGCTGGCGTGGGATGGGGGAGAAGAATGGGAAATAACTGTTTAACGGGTTCAGAGTTTCAGTTTTTGTGTTATGTATATGTTACCACAATTAACAAAGTTACGAGAAGGGACGCTATTTAGGGGGCTGAGGCAGGAGGATCCCTTGAGCCCAGAAGTTTGACACCAGCCAAGAGGATCGCTTCAGCTTAGGAGACTGAGACCAGCCTTAGCTGCAGAGTCCCAGTCTTAAAAAACAAACAAAGAAACAGGAATGAAGTGGTGATGGATGCTACATGAAATGTGAAAGCATGTCACGTGAAAGTCAGACACAAAAGGTTATACGTCACACAATTCTTTTCTATGAAACGTCCAGAATAGAAAAATCGGTAGAGATAAAAAGATCAGTGGTTCCCTAGGAATAGGAAGAAAGGGAAAACCGAGGCATAGTTGCTGATGATTTCTTTGTGGTTAATGAAAATGTCCTAAATTTAGATAATGTTGATGATTATGCAACATGCGAATGTACTAAAAACCACTAGCTGGTATTTCTTAGAGAGTGAGCTTTATCTCAATAAAGTTGTTATAGAAAAAACAATAAACTTATTCTTGAAAAGAGGTAGAAATTGGGGCTGGGGGATACAGCTCAGTGGAATAAGTGCCTGCCTGGCAGGCACAAGGTCCTGAGTTCGATCCCCAGTACCACAAAAAAAAAAAAAAAAAAAAAAAAAAAAGAGGTAGAAGAAAAACTGAAGGATTTGGTGTTCCCTTCATGTGTTCAGATTATACATGCACATCCTTCACATCTAACTCTGGATAATGGGACTTACAAAGTGGGCATGAGCATAATAATCAAGTGTCAAAAATACTCTCTGATCAAATCTTTGCAAAGGACGCGTCATCTAGCGTCTCTCCGCTCTGAGCTCCGTTTCTGCAGCATCTTGCTCTTCGTTGGCCTTCTTGCTATGTGCTGCTTGGCTCCGTACTCAGATGAGCTTACAGGGTCTTCTCTGAGAGCTGCAGCCTCAGTGTATCTTGTTACTAGTGCATATTTCTATCTTTCTGGCATACCTACTGTGTGCCAGCCAGGCACTAAAGACTGGGGATGCTTGACCTTCCTGAGCTTATACAAAAAGTGAAAGAGAAAATACCTTACAAACGAAAATATAATTCTAAGTAATGGAAATGATATTGAATGCAATGAAAAGGGTGAAAGGGTAGAGAGGAGGAGTCTTATCTTTAGCGAGGCTGATTCTAAGGTTGAGGCACAAAACAGAGACTACAGGGTAGAAAGCTCACGGCCTTGCAAAGATGGTCTCAGGCAGAGGAACAGCAGGATAGCTCTGGTTGTTTAGATCACTGGGTACCACTATTTGCATCACTGTGTACAAGACAGCTCTGGGTAACAGCTTGTGCCCAAGCCACAAGAAGCTTGCCCTCCCCCTAAGACAACACTCTCCTTATGTCCTTCATTAACTTTCTCATGGCATGGAATGGAAAAAACTTTTTCCTGTTTCTAATACTGGGATAAACTAACCCCCACATGCCACATCCCCTCCAAGTGTACGCATGAACTTGTGAGGACCTATAAATTACCTGGGAAAGGATCAACTGCCCATGAAACTTGTGCACGAATTTTCTTAAAAATGAAAAATAGGTTTCCTGCCCAAGTCTTCTGGCGAGGAACCGAAGGAGGAAGTAGCCCTGGAAGAAAAAGAGAGAGCAAGATGCCCACTGTGGGTTCATCACGGAAGTGCACAACTATCTGCACACTCCAGCTCGCCCACCGTGCACAGGGCACAGCTCCCCAGCACCACCCCACCTGTCCTGGGCTGCCCTTTGCATTCTGACCCGCAGCCCCACGTAGGAGCTGAGGAGGAACTGCAGAGCCTCCGGCTCTCTTCGCAAGCTCATCCCCAGCTCTGTTCCGACCCCGTACAGCGTGGACAGCTACCTCAAATCAAAAGGGAAGAAAGGTCAGCCCCTCTCCGCATCGGCTCCCGGGAACAGCCTCGCTTTCCTACTCCTGTCATCATCGAAAGCAATTTGCAGGTTCTGCTCTTCTCATTGACCCACACGGGAAGAGGGGGAAGAGGGCAGGGACCCCTCAGCTTTCTTTGACTGAAGCCTTCCTAATATGGCTCCCTTTGGGGGTAGGAAGTGCTTTACCAAGTGCACTCTCCAATTCCACCCAGACATCACTGCAGTATGAACGATCTTTTTGCTTTGCCTCAGTCATGTTATTAATCTTCCTCATATACCCTAAAATATACTGCACTGTCACAAGAGCCTCCTGCCACTAGATGCTCTTACCTTTAAATAATGAACCTGCATGAAGGGCTTCTCTGAACTGAGTCCATATTTGACAACAGATGCTCCCGAGTCAATCACGTGGCCAGTTTTCTCTTTACTGGGTCTGAAACAGAGCAGCATCAGTTTCTTCAAGTATAGCACATTCATCTTAATTCAATAGTATCAAATCTAATTGAAAATAGTTTACATTATTAACTCATATACTGAACAAGGAGAGATTAGCATTTAGGTTGGTAACCCGAGGTTGGCTGTGGGCAATATTTTATATTCGCATCTCCAAGATGAAAGCCTGCCAGGCCCTCAAGGCATCTAAGCTTCAGTATGAATTATTGAAGAACATACACCCTTGTTTGGTGGGAGTGACAGACTGGGAAATGAAATGGAAAATGTAGCTGGACTTGGAAGGATAAAGGCTTTATATACTTTTAAAATTTTGTGAAGCTTCAATGTTATCTACTTCTCTGAATTTACATGTAATGAATAAGGCTCCTTTGATAACTTTGTACTTTGAACCCATTTTAGAATCACGAAAACAATAAACCAAAGCAGTCCATAGAGACACTGGCTTTTAGAACAGGTGGGGACACTAGTAGTTGCACATTTCAATGTTCTCACTTTGAAAACGAGGGCAACTGAGACACATTGTGGTTAGGTCTATATTCTAGGTCTTGCCGTTTTTTTTTTTTTTTTCAGTACTGGGAATCAAACTCAGGACCGCACGTTTGCCAAGCAGGCGCGGTGACGCCAAGCTAAATCCCTGGCCCCAGGTCTTACCATTTCTTGGGATTTGTGGTAAACACTAGGAATAAAACTAGTATCTTCCTATCATCCAGCCAGATCTTTTCTACTGCACTCTTGGTTTTAAGTAGTTTTAAAAATTCCTTCAATAAAATGTAACAGATCCTTCGAGCCTAGTAAATATGTGTGCACTCTGTTATGGTGAAGCTTCAACAACCAGCTAAAATCAAAATAATGTGGCAAAGTCCTTGCAGCTCTCAGCTATTCTAAAATCAGTTGGTTGTAGGACAAGCATCGGACAAAGGGTATAGTGGCTGGCACATCAGACAGGTGGTGCCCAGGCATGGTGGCTCATGCTTGAAATCCCAGCATTTGGGAGGCAGAAGCAGGAGGGTCACAGGTTTGAGGCCAGTCTAGGTAATTTAGCAAAACCCTGTCTCAAGGGGAAAAAAAATGGTAAGAATTTCTTTTAAAAAGGTAGGATATCAGCCAGGTGTGCATGCCTATAATCCCAGAACTCGGGAGGTTGAGGCAGGAGGATTACCAGGAGTTCGAGGCTAGCCTAAACGCTGCCTCAAAAGAAAAAGAAAGAGAAAAAAAAAAAAAAGAAACCAAGTAAACTATTATAGTACAAAGCCTTTGGAATCTGAGAGACTGTTTTGAATATAAGTTTCCTTATTACCTGTTTGTTACTAGCAGGTTACTTAAATTCTTTAACCTTCAATTTACTCACTATTAAAATGGGAATAATCCTACCTACATTCCCAAGTCCTGTGGATAATTTAAGTAATAGATTGCAAGGCCCCTAACAAGGGCAAAGGATATAGAAATTATATCCTAATAAATATTATAAACCTAATAAAGTATTCTAACTACACAAAGAATTCCTGATTATGCCTTTGCCAAATATTCTACTACTTAATCCTGGAGACTAAAGGCTAAGAACCAGCACATATCTAAAAGGAAGATGACAACCAGCCATTAGAGCTGACTGCACAGTTCCAATTTTTTTGCTTGATCCCTGACTTACCTACATGACCACGCTTGTAGGAATAATGAGTCCTTTCATCTTCACTTAAGACTCCATGCAAACACATCAGCTCTCTCCCTGCTCTCCAGTCCTCCTGGGGTGGAATGTTTCCATACCATGTTCCCCACCAGCTTTGATAGGGGAACCCCACAAGCCGCAGTCTTGGCGGAAGATGGTTTTTCACGAGTCAACCTGAATTCAGACTAGCTTGTCCCGCCCCAAGACAGGCAGAGTCATGGGTAGTTTTAGTGCCCCTGAGCTCTGAACTGAGACTACAGGAAGGGGGAGGAACGCAGAATGATGCAAATCCCTGCTCAGAAGGCTGGCTTCCAGGCTCTGGTTCCAAATGACGCCTTTAGCAGCTGTTTTTTCCTTTGCCTAAAAATGTCCTCCCTGAAGACGTCCCTCTCCTACTCTCTTCTTCCACCCTTGCCAAGTGAAGACGTCCTCAAGAAAATTCTTTAATACTGACAGCATCCAAGGCAAACATACAAATCCCCCAAAGATTTCTTTTAAAGCAGAATTAGAGCTGGAGAGAGCAGTGGACAGACAGGCTTTGTGAGAAACCAAAGAGGGCAGTTTTAGGAGGAAGAGACCCTCTGGGAGTAGAAATAGGAAACATCCCGCTCTGTGCTACTCAGGTTCTCACAATACCACTTATTTCAGGTCTATGCAGAGGATAAAGTAGGGGAGAAAGCAGGAGACAAATGAAGTAAGTACTGCCCCGTGCAATAACATAGATGAGTCTCACAGCGAAGGTAAAGGAGTCAGACCCACAAAGGGCACATTCAGATGCATGATTCCACTTCAGTGAAGTCCAAGAATAGGTAAAACTGACCTATGGTGACAGAGATCAGAACAATGGCTGCCTTTGAGGAGCACTGCCAGAGGGGAGAAGAGGAAGTTCTCTGGGTGCCAGGAGTGGTCTCTACACCACTCTGTGCACTTTAATGGTAATAAATAGCGAAAGTCCTTTCAGCCATCTAGTAAAGATTTGTGCGTTGCAGTGTATGAAAAAAACAGGAAGGAAGGAAGGAAGGAAGGAAGGAAGGAAGGAAGGAAGGAAGGGAGGGAGGGGACGAGAAGGAGAGAAAGAGAAAGAAAGAAAACAAGAAAGCAAGAAAGGAAGAAGAGAAAGAGGCGCACATAAAACATTACACATTTTGTGCAAATAAAGGAGACACAATGTATAAAAGGGACTTCACTGTCCCTGGCCATGAATACAGGACTAAGAGTAACTCATCCATCTACACATCAATGAAATATATTTTTAGCGACAATGCAAGAACAGGAAGGACTGTGGCGCATCCAACTGGTTTCATCTACTGCATTCTCATAGGCCTCTTCTATGTAACCTGTATAGTTAAATCTGGAGCGCTAAGCAGTCATCTCCCGAGTTCTCCCTTGCAGCTATGGATGGCCGGAAGACTCAGTCTAGGCCAATGAGACGAGTGCAGCTACCTGCTATGGTTAAGGGCGGGGATCTAGGAAGGTCTTTGCTCATTTCACAAAACACAAATCCAATGACTTTGGCAGCTTCTTCCTGTATATATGATGGCTGAAGTGTAGCAGCCACCTTGCAATCACGAGGTAGCAAACCCATGGAGGGTCGAGGGAATAGAAGAACGTAAACGGTCTTTGGTGGCATCCTTCAGCTCCAGGACTGCCTGCCTTCTGAACTCTTATTTGTGAGAAAAATAAACTCCATTTGCTTAAGTCAACACTGCTTTACCATTCTATGAACTATAATCAGACTCACTCCAAATTGGACTGGTTTAGTAGACCTAACATTTCTTGGTTAGTTCCTGTTCCAGATACTCTGCCAAGTTCTTCATTATGTACCATGTCCTCCTCTCTCTCAATAACTGCACGCAGCAAGGATTGGCCTCTACCCACTTAGAAGCTAGAGAAAATCACAAAATGAGTGGCAGAGAACCTAGGTTGGAACCCCATTCCACGAAACACTAAAGTCTTAGTCTTTGCTCCGCTCCAGGGGCCTCCCCAAAATGCAGACCCTTGTTTTGACTGTGCCAGCGCTAAGAAGAGAGCCTCAGACAAGTTGATTACCCTCCCTGGAGCTCAGTTTCTTCACCTATAAAGTCTGCCATGAGGCTCAGATTAACATGAAAGCACTTTGTAAGTGCCAAAGTGCTAATCACCTCTTAGACATTACACTCCAGCATTTAGTCCTTGGCTGCAACACAGGGAATATGAGCGATCAGGTTACCAAGGTCATTCAGGCACAAATGTGCTTGGTTTCTGTTGTATCTGGCAGCAAATGCAACACTGAGACAGAGGTAACCTTTCCCTCCCTGCACCCCTTTCCTTTCCCATTGCACTCACAGAAGCAATGGGATATTTAAAGAGCAGGCAGGTGGCAGTGAAAATTGATACACAGTAACTGGATTTGGAATCAAGCCTCTTTGAAGAAATGACCAGTCCTGCAGGACTATGACCCAGAGTGGGACTGGGGAAAATGCTTCTGAAGGGTGCTCAGTGTGGCAGCTGGGTTTGAACACCTATGACATGGCCAGGCAGGCAACCTGCCAGCACGCCCGTCTCACACACCTTAGCATTAACTCAAGAGCCACGAGACTTCTGCGTTGATAACCTTGCAATTACCACGTGAGAGTCGGGGACTAAGCATCGTAGAATGAGACAGAAGAGGACTAATAGGCACTCCCTGTCTATCAGTAGCTGCCCCAAGAGAAAGCAGCGCCCTACTCACCCACAGAAATGGAGGGAGAGAAATACTACTCGTGTAGAAGTTAGCCTCGTGGTACTCATCCAAGCTGTGAATGCACAGTGAGCCCTACAGGAGAAGCGGCAGAACACGCTGCTTCAGACCCTGCACACAGTCAATCTTTACTGCTACAGTGGGCACCCTGTGAGGCCCAGTTCCTTCATCTGTGCAAAGGGGACAGTAAGTTACTCTGGCATTTCGATGGCTGTAGTACCTCAGAATGGTTTCCAGAGATCCTGCTGGTATGCAGTAAACACGTCACAAACGCTTCTGTGATAACGCATTCTGCCGGGGGCCAGGGAGCACTGGCCAAATCTTCCTCAGGCAGGAAAAGACCTCGGGAAGACTGTCACTGGAGCAAGCAGCGCTGGAGAACAGAAACTTAACTCTCCCACTATGGTAACTTCATGGGACTCAAAAATTACTCAAAAAAAATCTCAAAAAAGACACAGCACACAAATATGGCCTTATATCCTCCCTTCTTGGCACAAACCCTTTCAGGGTTAATCTTTGCACTTGTTTCTTGCCTGCTTATCATCAGAAAGCAAAAAAGATGCAACAGAGTCCAAGTATGCTTCAAGTTCCAGTAAGTGCCATGGTGGTGTGCTCCTTCCACGCCCAGCCCATTCAGCCTACACCACTCTAAAGAGATTACTAAACTTGTCACGGGGAGGTAGCAGCAGAATAATTGAAAATTGAGGAATTTTTCACCCTTCATTTGTTTTTTTTAAAGAACAATTTCTTCATCTATAAAATGCACACAGTAAACACTTGCCACCACCCAGCACGTGCAGTGTTAGCCAAAGGAGCCAGACAAAGGGTTGTGGACGCCTCTAACTAATGGATTTGTATCAAATCAAAGCTACTGCTTTTTGGCAAGTTTGGCTGTCTGTGTGCTTTTCAAAATGGATTTAACAGCAATCCAACATGAAAGGCCTTCCCCAGTGGGACCATTATCCTGCAGCAGACACAGCAGGATATCATCCTGGTGTTGAAAAAGGCAATTGCTGTGATGATTTAAGACAGAAGGAGGCATCCCTCAGAGGAGCCACCAGAAAATGAAGAAGGTGTATTCTGTCATCCTAATGGTGAAACGAGCCAGAGATCACCACGTATCACAGGGATTAGCAGCTGAAGAGAGTGATGAGGTGCAGCCATAGTTAAGCAGAACTGGGGAAAACTTGAACAAACTCCACAAATTTTGATAAGCAGGGTCGGAAAGTGAAAGATGGAACTTAGAAAAGCAGTGACACCGCGCAGAGTGGTGCATGCTTACAACTCCAGCACTCAGAAAGCTGAGGCAGGAAGATCACAAGTTTGTAGAGAGAACCTGTCCCAAACAACAAACAAACAAAAAGAGTAAGAGAAGGGTAATGAGCATCAATACAAAACTAAAAATGTCCTTGAGCTCCGAATGGCCATGGCCATAAGTCAAAAATTCTTCTGAAAGACAAAACCCCAAACAGAGAAAAACAAGGAACAGATTAATATAATGCTCTGAGCAGTCTTTCACCACAGTGCCAGAGACGGTTCGGATGTGTTTCAGGAAATGAAGAACGTGAGCACTGACACCCATCGGACTGCGTGGGCGGTTTCTGCTACAGGTGGATTTTCAGAGGAGCTGTAAGAAGGGTGAATGGGTGGGAAGTGATGGAACACAGAAAAAACTCAAATGCAAGAGAGCTAGAAAGCTACAAAATTACTGCCAGGAAGAAAGAGAATCAGAATGAACTGACACCAACAGAGAAAGCCCAGAACAACCAAAAGCGCTGAGGTGACACTAGAAGCATCAGGAGACCAGCTATCAATAGGCAACAGGACTCCCACTTGGTTTTGACTTTCTTGCCAAGGAGAATGATTTTCAAACTGTCCATGGCAGCACAAGCCACCACAGGGGAACTGCCGCTGGGTACAGGTGGGGAGGACTCCTTCATCCTCTAAGGGAGTTCCCACTCCAGGCCAGGGAAGGGCACAGCTTCCACACAATGGTCACAGGTCCCTGGGGCGGGGGGATCAAACCCAGGAGCCAGCGGGAAAGGGGGTGATGGAGACAGCTAAATGCTATTTTGGGGAGGTAAATTCATGACGAGGTTGTTGAACAGATAATTAGTGAGCACTTGCAAGAGAAAATGACGAGCTACCTATAGGAGTTAGTAACAGGTCACCAAAAGTCACTCCAGAAATTCGCCGTGACACCCTCACTTCTACAAGGCAGCCAGCAGAAGATGCAGCAGGTAATGTGCATGGTTGTTTCATGGTTATAACGGGTTAAAAAAACAGAACCTCAAGGACGCTGAGTATACACTTATCTGCTATAACCCGGAGGAAGACCTGTGCCCGAGACATGAGACTTAACAGCTTAACAAATAGAGATAGAGCTGAAGCTTCAGGTCTACCTAGCTGACCCATAGATGGCATCCACAGCCAAGAACAGACCTGAGCGAAGACTCAATCAATAATGAAGCAGTATTTAATAGGTATGAAGAGATTTTCACACTTAATTATCTACCAACGAAAAAGATGCGGTGTATGAAACCGTCTATAAATTTGACACATCACTAGAACTTGCTCACATAGCTCAGAACACAGCGTGCACAATGGCAGACTGGGCCAGCAGGAGGAGAGACATTACCACAGGGGGTACTGCCAAGGTGCGGGTCCTGGACAACGCGGAGCAACAGAGGGGCTCCGCAGTCACCGTCCCTGTTTTCATCCAGGCTCTACCCCTTACCAGCTGTGCAAACTTGGCCACCAGCTTCGTGTCTCCGCACTTCACTCATAGGACTATTTTGGGGATTAAATGCGATAACGTGTGCAGGCTGCTCAGATCAGCCTGTGGCGTATCAGAAGCACTCGATGATGGTTACGAAAGAGAAAAAAAGCGTGAGACCTGGAAAGGCACAATGTCACACAAAATACATGATCCTGGGCTCAGAAGTGAAATACGGTGGGCCAGGGGGATGGCTCAGTGGCACAGCGCCTGCGTGGAAAGTGCAAGGTCCTGAGTTTGAGTCCTAGTGCCAAAAAAAAAAAAAAAAAAGAAAGAAAGAAAGAAAAAAAAGAAAAAGAAATACGGTATATATGTGAATGAATCCAACTCAATTGTTGCTTGTCCTTTCCTTCCTGGTCCATCTAGATCAAAGGAGGTAATAACAGTTCTGCTGCCTTCTTCATAGGTATCACCTCAAAGATCACTGGGTTCCTAGCAGGTGTCACATTTGGAGAAGACCATTGTCAACAAAGAAAAGGAACAAGCTTGAGAAAGCAAAGGTTTTCCCAAGCATGCAGTGGGCGTGACAAGCACAACCAACGCTTGTCAGCCAGGTTGGAAAACACACTTTCTTATGTGGGGATTGCTTGGATAGGCACAAAGCAATTGTGGAGGAAGGCCACTCTAAGAATTAGGCAGCTCCCAAAGGGAATCCACTGTTCGGCACATCAGTGAGATCTGGATCCTGGAAATAAGTATCCAGGTAGAAGCTTGGTGACTGTCTATCAAGGATACAGAAGATTAGGTAAAAAATCACTTTTAAATCCTTTCTGATTCTTATTTTTTTTTTTTTTTTTTTTGCAGTACTGGGGATCGAACTCAGGACCCTGCGCTTGCTAGGCAGGCGCTTATTCCACTGAGCTATATCCCCAGCCCAATCCTTTCTGATTCTAACGTATAATTTGAAGAGATTCAATAGTCCACAGTACATTTAAGATGCAGCATGTGGGGCGGAGGGAGTGACATTATGCATCCTTTCCAATGGAGCAGTAGGTTTGCCATGTAGCTTTGGCCTCACTAAATCAGCATCGAGAGTGATTTTGACTGGAAAAAAACAACTCGTGAATTACTTAAAGAAGACTTAAACCATATACGTTGGGAGATGGAATTAGCTTATAGGATGGAAACAATACAGGGCTTTGTACTTTTTCCAGTGTTACAGAACAGGGTGTGCGCTATTCCTGAAGCCATGTTCAAGGGGAATTCTTGCTCTGTCAAGGTTAAGGTGACCATAATGAAGCTCAGGCACTAACTCTGCCACAAGCACTGAGAACACAGGAATACAGAAAACCTGCAAAGTACAGAAGGCAAAAGTAGAAAGAATAAAAATGGAACTCTTTTTTGCATAGTATTAAAAAAAAAAAAACATGACTTCACTCTGGAAAGAAGAAAACGAGGCAAACACTGGCTTCATTTTACAAGAACCAGAAAGAACACGAGCAGGGCTGTGTGCCGGGATGATGGGAAGGATCGCTTCATCCTATGACTCAAAAGGAGCAGATGGCCCGTGGGAACCGAAGAAGGACTTTCCCCTCCTCCGTAGAGGACAGCGTGGCCTAGACGTGAGGGGGGCAGCAGCAGGGGATGGAGAGCTTGCCTGGTTTTCAGGCTTACACACGCTGGGATGTACAATAGGATGTGTAGTTTGGAAAGTAGCTCTCTTCTCAGTCTTGCTGGCAACTGCATCCTGCTTGGGTCTTATATTTAACAAGCTGTGCGCTAAGAGTAAGTGTAACGTCACGCAACACTGCATTGCTTGCGAAAGCAAAACAAACAAAAACAAAAACTAGAAATTACCAAAATATGTAGTGTTCCATAGCTACCTAGTGGAACATTCATATCCTAGAATATTCACAGCAGCTTTTAAAAAGTCCTGTACGTGTCACTAACAGAAAAACAGGCAATTCTCATATTACTGGGAAAATGGAGGCACAGCACAGGGTGGAAAATAACAACATGTAAACTTGTGCACATACACTGGTGCTTGAGGGGTGCTTTCCTGGAAGTGAATCATCACTATGTGGGGTTGTTATACCAAAGACCCTATGCGGATGTCTTCCTAACATCCAGTACGGAAAAGCTTCCCTGGGTCTCATTCAATCCCTAGTCACCAGTTGCCTCATGCCCTAACTCCTTTTCATGTCTTCTTCAGGTAAATGCTGTAGGAGGCTACAGAGCTGTTATGAGATGGTGGAGACCATCCACTGATTTCCATTCATCTTTGTCTTTTAAAAGGTTGAGATATAAATCACATAGAAATTCACCATTAAAAATGTATACTTCACTGGTTTTTAGTACATTCATCACCAGTACCTAATTCCAGAACATTCTCCCCATCCTGTAAAGAAACCCCAGGACAGCTGGCAGTCGCTTTTCCATCTTCTTCCTATCTCCCTCTAGCCCCACTAATGCTGTTAGTTTTCTTCTTCTTTTTTTTTTTTTTTTGCGGTACTGGGGATCGAACTCAGGACCCTGCGCTTGCTAGGCAAGCGCTTATTCCACTGAGCTATATCCCCAGCCTTCACATTCTTTTTTTTTTTTTCCCGGTACCAGGGATCGAACTCAGGACCTTGCGCTTGCCAGGCAAGCGCTTATGCCACTGAGCTATACCCCCAGCCCCTAGTTTTCTTCTTAAACCTACAGATTTGCCTATTCTAGACACCTCATATAAATGGAATCATATAGTATATAGCTTTCGGCATCTGGCTACTTCCTTACAATATTTTCAAGATTTATCCAGGTTATAGCATGTATAAATACTTCATTCCTTTTTACTCTTCATCAGTGCTCCACTGTATGAATAATAATACATTTTGTTTATCAGTTTATCTATGGGTGGATATTTGGGGTGTTTCTACTTTTTCATTATTGTGAATAATGCTTCTGTAAACATTTGTGTCCAAGCTTTGCATGGACTCACATTTTCATTTTTCTTAGGGATATACCTGGAAGTGGGATCGCAGCATCATACGGTGACTCCATGCTTACCTCTTCAGGAACCGTTAGAATGTTTCCAAAAAGCTGCACTCTTCTACATTCCTTCTACAGTGTACAAGGGTTCCAGTTTCTCCAAATCTCCCCTAATACTCATTATATGTCTTTTTAGTGAATGTGAAGTAGTATTTAATTGTGGTGTTGATTTACATTTCTCTAATGGCTAATAACACTGAGCATCTTTCTGTATGGTTTTTGGCCAATTATCTAAAGAAATGTCTACTTCAGTCATTTGGCCACTTTTTAATTGAGTTATCTTTCTGAGTTTCAGATTTCTTTATATACTCTGAATGAGTCCCTTACCAAATATATGACTTGTTAATATTACCTCTCTTTTATTTACAGCACTAGAAATCAAATTTAGTATCTTGGACATGCTAGTTCTGCACTCTATCATTGAGCTACACCCCTAGCCCTGGGCTATCTTTTTACTTCCATGATGGAATCTTTTGAAATACAATTTTAATGAAGTACCAACTATTGATTTCTTTCTCTTTGGTTGTTTGTGTGTTGGGTGTCATTTCTAAGAAACTACTGTCTAATCCAAGGTCACGAAAATCTGCACCCACGGTTTTTTTTATGAGTTTTATAGCTATTACATTTTGGTTTCTGGCCCATTTTGAGTTCACTGTTGTATACAATTCATCTTTTTTATTATTTTTCTTCTCAACCGTTGACTTGAAATCAACAAGAATGCCTATAAAACTGTATTTTAACATCTAGTAGGGTCAATCTTCTTTGATGTCTTTGCAACAGCTTCAGAAGAATATTTATACAGTTTTTCTTAGTGATTCTAGGTCCAAACTATTGCCTAAACACAAACTAAAAGGTACAACTATGGGGCAAATACTTTGTAACACAAAGTTAATTTAGGATTGCATGACAAAGCACACCCTGGATAAGAATGAATATAGGAACGGAAAACTAAAACACATCACACAAGAATGTGGTATGCATACAGCCTCCTATGATTGGCTGACTTTACAAAAGATTGACATGATGGACAAAATAAGAGAGAATTGTTCTAGATTGGTATATGTATGTGAATTATTTTTAGGAAATATTTCATAAGCAAATAGTGTTATACTGAATCAGGGCTACATAGGGAAGCAATACAGAAGTATACATATGCACTTATCAAATTTATCTTTTGAAGATTCACAAGGAAAAGCTAGCAGTGATTATCTTAGGGTAGGTACTACAGTGGCAGGGACAAAACTTTACACTTTTCAAAACTGAGTTTTCCTATTATATACTTTTATTTTAGGGGTAAAGAAAGAACTATGACTAATTAAGCAATGTTTATGAACTGCCTTACTTCTTTATGTTGTCCTAATTTTTAAAGAAACATTACTAAATGTTATTACAAAAATGAAATATCCTATCCTGTAAGTGTGTAATTAGGGGCCTATGGAGTGGTCTATCTCTCCCTGAAAAATATCTGTATGGTGAGTAACCAGGGAATGGTCTAGAAAAATGAAGCAGGAAGGTTATTTGAGTTCAATTATGCAGGACATGCCTGTCATCCTTGCTGTTTCACAAAGCTGCAAGTTGAGGGTGTCTCTCCACCAGGAAACAGAAACTGAGAGGCAGCTCAGGCGGAGGAGCTGGCCTTTCAAACAGGAAAGGGCAGAGTCTGTTTCTGGCTAGCTGAGAGCCCTAACATTTTTCAGAAAATGCTGGCACAGGAATAGCACCTTCCCATCATGAAAGGGTAGAAACATTCTTCACAGATAGCTTGCTAGTGTATGTAGTTAAAAAAAAAAAAAAAAAACTAGACAGGAAGAAAGGGATGGCGGGCCTGAGGGACAGAGGGTCTAAGGTAGGAATTGCAAAACACAGCTGCAGGAAGTTTTGAAAAGGCATAGGTCAGTGTCAGTGGTCAAAAGCTCAGGGAAGGACTCTTGAAGGCCACAGAGGCAAGAGCATTTGTCTCCTCGGCCCTGTTGTGTTTTCCAGGAAGACAGGAGGAGTCTCTAGGCTCGGAGCGGTAAAGAGAGAAGAGCAGGATGCCCGCGCAGTCTCCAGGGGAGGAAGGCAGCAGCGACAGCAGAGAGCAGGCCAGCCCTGGGGCCTCGGGGGCGACACAGAATGGAGCGCTCTGAGAACACCAGAAAAGCCGGGAAAGAGGGCAGGGCTGGCCGTGAGGACCGGGTCCTCATGCCCTCTGCCGCTAGTCTGACAAACGCTTACCAAGAGACAGAAGATGTAGATGATTGTATCTAACGTGTGCTGAGCATTTCTTTGAACCCTGGGATCGGCAATATTCATTTAGATCTATGAAAAAGGCAAGTTCCTATGATTCAAGGTAATAAACATGCTTTAAATGGTTTGCACATATTCAATGCATTTTATGCTTCTCACCCACATGTAAGGTAGAAACTACATTGCATTACTAAGCCTGTTTTTCAGCTCCAGAGGCTAAAGCTAAGCGTGGTTAAGTAGCTCTCACAAGTCCACATAGCAAACAGCAGAGCCAGGACTCATATCCAGGGACTCTGGCTTCCAGGCTGACTCTTCTGATAACCCCTGCATTACTATTCTGGGTAGAGAATCACAGGCCAACAGGGTCTGGTGCAGAGCTGAGGCCTCTATCCTCAGATGGTGTCTAAAATGAGGCAGGACAGACCAGACCTCGGTCAAGGACAAACGGGGGCTGTCGCCTTTCACTCTTTTGAAAATCACAGCAAACTTCATGAAGCCCATGAACTGGATTCAGTTCTTTCATCGGCTCAGTGCTTACGTACAATTAGAGATAGCTTTATGTTGTATTACTTAGGCCTTCTTTGAAGCTGGGTTGGCAATCTGTTCTGAAAAGCACCAGAGGAGCAACTCACTCAGAGCCTCAAGCCAACCACACTCTTCTGAACTCGGCCTGCATTCCTGAAACAGCCACCTCATTCCATCTGGCCTTGACTCTTTCTCTTTGATCATGTGTTATCCCAAAGGCTGGGTAATCTTTCCAGTACTCCATTTTCATTATGTCATTCTTGGAATTTAAAATAGCTCCCCAGTGCTGGGATGGTCGGACGCAAACTCTTGACTCTGACATCTTAAGAACTCCATTGCTTAGCCTGTCCTCGCCTGGCCATCTTAAGTCTCCCAGGTTCCTTCTGAGATATATCTCCTGCAGCAAGCCCATTCTCACTGGCCGCTTTCACATCGATTCATTTTTATGCTCACAGGCTGTGCTCCTTAACTTCCCCTCCGCCACTCCTCAGCAATCTCAGTGGACCCTTTTCTACCACCCCAGCTCAAGCCCCATGTGTTTCCATGACCCCTCACACGCCTTCCAATGTTAAACTCTCAGATCTGGAAATTCTGGGGATATGCCACAGGATCTGTCTGTTCTGTGGTCAGTACTATGATTCTCCAAATAATACACAAAGACCTTCGGGGATAGAGATCATAACTACACCATTCATTTGTTCAATATTTGCCAAGCATCCACTTAGGGCAAAGCACTGCGGCACACAGAAATAATAAAAAGTCCCCAGGTATAAGAGGCTGATGGGTCAGAAGGAAGACATATTAGCTAGGACCATATGATTAGATACTGTTTAATATGATTCACCTGAAATATAAAGATAATTATCAAAGAATACAGTAAAATCAGTAATGAACTTAACACAAGAGACTCTTAAGAAGGGCAGAAGAGGGAGACTGGCCTGTATTAGGGTAAGGACGGAGACATTTGCTACCTGTGCTGAGACAGTGGTATCTCTGTTGAGTCTTCATGGTGTGAAATTAGGCAGCGAGGGAAAGATATTTTAAATAGAGACGTTCTTTTTTTAAAGGACAAGGAGGTAAGAAAGAGAAGTTGGATGGGCAAAAAGTAGGAGTTCTGAGTTGAACTGTATGTCCTCACAACTTACTGTTCAAGCCCTACGTCCCCAGTATTCCACAATGTCACTGTATTTAGAGATCGGACCTTTCAAGGTTAAGTTAAAATAGGCTGTCATGGTGAGCTCTAGGCGCACCTAACTATTATCCTTACAAGAAGACTGGAACACAGAGCGATACCAGGAACACACACGAACAGAGGAAAACCGCCTGAGGGAAAAGGAGGACGAGATCTTTTACAGACCAAAGAGAGGGACTCAGAAGAGACCGAGCCTCTCAACACCCTGGTCTTAGACCTTTGTCCCATAGAACTGTGAGAAAATGGAATTCTGTTACTGAAGCCCAGAGTCTTTGGTGTTTTGCTATGGCAGCCTGAGCTGACAAATACAGGAGGGTTCTGTAAGCAATTCAGGTGGGTGCAGGGTAAAACAAAGAGCAGCAAGAGATGAGGGAAAACAGATTGAACTGATGCTGCCTGAGGCCTCGCGTGCCATTCTGAGGGGCTTCCTGAAGCCATGGGGGAGCTTTTGGAGGTTTGCAAGGCAGGAGGCAGGAGAATCATGAAGCATTAAAGAGAGCTCTCTGTGGCAGTGAGGAAAGGCAAGACTCAAGATAGGTAAACGATTCAAGGGCTGTGGGGTTGGTGCAAGCAAGGATAAAGTTCTAAACATAGTGGCCACAGAGGTGGAGAAGAAGGGTCAAACAGAGGAAATAATTATGAGGTAAAACTAACAGTTAAGGACAAAGAGAACTAGAAGGACTTCCATGAAAGTGAGATAATAGAAATTTCCAGGGGTTGCCATCAGCAGCAAATGAAGCAGAGGAGTGCAATTATGTAAGGATTGGAAGGCAGTTACAGAACCTCGTGATCGCAAGTGCACAATGAGTCTAGCAGGGAGAGAGTTCCCTGGACTGATGAGGGCAGCTCGCACATACCAGAGGGCTGGGAGTTCGTGAGAGGTGTGAAGGAAGACAGAGACCCTAAAGCTGGGGCAGATGTGAGCGTATTTACCAGGTAAGGAGAGGGACTAAAGACGAGCCAGGGCACAAGAGGTGACAGGGAGCACGGTACTGGCAAAAGAAACGACAAGTGGGCGGTACTTTCAAAGTCTGCCTGCCCAAAGAAGATGGAACAAAGATTTTCCCCTTTAATCACCAGGCTGTCCTTTAAATTAGTTAAAGCCCTGTAGGCTTTAAACTTAAATATAAGATGGTATTAATCAATAAACACACAGCTAATTAGAATCAGGAACAAGTGCCGTATTAAAACATAAGGATATGGTTGGCTTCCATTAAGATAATTAGAAGGGACCTCTGCCCTTCTTGGAGAGCAACAAGACCCCAGCCAGCTTTACCCTGTTAAAGAGAGGACACCATGGTTCTCCCCTAGCAAATCAAGGCATCTGGACAACTATTCTTGGCTGAGTTGCTGCTGTTAGGCTGCTGGAGGCCCTAACAGGACAAAAAGGGCCAGGCCCTGGCCCACAGTGGTGAGGGCCGCTCTGCTGGATGTCAGTCTCTTCTTCCCGCTTACGGGTAGGTTCTACGTCTACAGCAGGGCATCTCGTCCTGGCTCCAGCTTTGGACCAAGTACCTGCCTTTATCTGTATAAAGGCACACAGGGTAGCACTTGAGCCCCAAGTAGTCAAGGGAGGTGTAAAGTTCCCTTGGGCTAGGATAGAGTTACACGTGATTTGGTGACCAGAAGGTGAGGCATCTGTGAGGAAGGCAGGGAAAGAGGTTGACGTTTGTCTAGCACTATACTGTATTAACTGTGCAGGCAGCAGCTAAGAGAAAGAGCTACAGTAGACTCCTGCCTGTCAGCGCCTCCCTAACATGATATATTTTAACGTTTTTCTCAGTGTGAGCTTGACTTTAACAACGAATCCAGAGAAAAAGAGAAAGCGATAATAAATCACAAACAATAAGCACCAGCAGAGATTTCCTGACGCTGTCATCGTAGCTCTTCCATCCCAAGGGCCCTGTCAGAAAATACTAACTGAAGGTGCTTGAAGAAGCTGCCACATCCAGCAGTACCCTGGAGGCAAAAGGCGTGGGGCCCTTGCGTGAGCCTCCAGTTTCTTCTTGGGCAAGAGCTACATGGCTGCACTGGTCAAGAGGGGAGCCGTGAAAGTGGGGGTGGGCAGACTACACGGGAGAGCCTAGTGGAGGTGGCCGGGCCAGGGTCACAACAGCGGAACTGTAGAGAGCTGAGGTGGAGTTCGGAGAGAGCCAAGGCGGGATTCGGAGACAGCCCCTGAGGTCTCACCTCAAAAGAAGGCATCTTTAATAATTAGCATAGAGTCATTAATGTCACCCTTAATATTTAGTAACTCCGACCAAACCACTTGCAGCCACATTATAGGCCCATCCAGACAAACACAGAAAACTGTCACAATCAAATGAAACTCATAACTAAGTTGATCTAAGACACACCCAAAGAGACTCTTGATTCAATACTGGATTATGAAAGGCACAATCCAGGAAGGAAAGTAGTTCTTATAAATTACTGAAATTGATGAGTAAAAGTGAAATAAGATTTAATTTTTCGCTTCTCACTTCGCTAACACTCCTGTAATCTACAGTCAACAGAACGAAGTTTTCTTTTCCCCCCAACATCTTCTGAAATAAAACACAGGCCTTTTTATGTTAAAAGGCAAAGCTGCTGGTCAGACCTGCCGTGTGTCCTTCTAGAATTCAATCCCTTTTTTTTAAATGCAGTGAAATGTTACATGGAGTTCCCTGAAGGCAGAGCTGTGGTATCAGGACAGTTCTCTGAGTTTCAATGCCTGCTTTTTTTTTTTTTTTTTTTTTGACTGAGGCTTAATCCCAAGGCCCGACACATACTAAGTGCTCTGCCACTGAGCTACATCTCCAGCCCATTTTTAAAAATTCCATCTTGAGACAGGGTCTCACTAAGTTGCCCAGGCAGGGCTCAAAAACTCGTGACCCTCTTGCCTCAGCCTCCTGAGTAGCTATGACTACAGGCAGGCACCACTGTGTCTACTCTTTTCTTTACCAGCTGTATGATGCTGGACATGTTACTCAGTGTTGCTGAGCCTCAAGCCATTTAAGTGATGATATTAAATTTCCAACAAGAGAGGTGAGGAAGGGGTGGTCAGTGAAATAGCAGGAAACCAAGGAGATTGTGACACAGAGAAACTGAGAAAAGAAAGTGTTTTTAGAAAGACAGAGGGGATCACCCATGGCTAGAAAGACAGAGGGGATCACCCATGGCAAAAGCTGCTACAAAGACCGTAAGAGAAGTTCCCATTTTTTCAGCAAACCTGGAGGAATCTATCAAGACACACCACAACTGTTACACTGTTCTTGGTTCATTACTTCAAAACCCTGGTGTATCTTGAAAGAAACAAAGGGGGAAAAAGATAGTATCTCTGATCACTGTATTGTTTAAAGGACTAGTTTCTCTGAGACCTCATTTGCACATTAAAACAAAAATTGAGAATAATTTTTACAAATCTGGTTCTTCCTTTCATTTTCAGAAATTTCTGGGTCCTCTGTGCCCATTTAAAGGAGAATTCTAGGGTATGGGAATAAACCTGGACTGTACAATCGGGGGCAGGTTCAGAAACACTTCCTCCTCATTGTACAAGGACATCTGATAAGCATATTTTCCATAATGATGTGTAATAGTCTTTCAAATACAGTTGTTTCATGGTTAGCCTAAGTTTAGGCCAACACAATTTCTGAATATTTAAACAAAGAAATATAAATATCACAATAAGCCTGCTAGCATAAAGGTCTAAAAATACTGTATTCTCTCTCCCAACTGCACACACAAAAGAAGAAAAGAACTTGACCACCTGAAAGTGAGCTGACTGCAGCTCCCAGAAAGCCTGTGTTGAGCGTCTCCCCCACTTGAACTAACCTCCCAGGGGGCAGACTAAGTGGCTTCCCAGTTGCAATCGCATGTCATCAACTTATAATCATTAGGATGCCCCTACCTCACCGCACTACCACCAGAGGACTATGGTCATGTGGTGCCAGAGGCCTGAAAGGGACTTAGAGCCATGGAGAATGGAGATGACATTTTTGCTGGAGAAACTGAGTCTGAGAGGTGGAGGGATTTGCACACTTACACTTACTGCTTGCGCTTCAGCGTCATCCTGGGTCCCCCCCCGCAATGGCAAAGCTCTCTAACTGCCACCTCCCTTTGCAGCCTCCCAGGAGAGCTTCCCTAGCCAGCCCACCCTCCCCCACTAAGTTCACACCACCCAGTTACCCACTCACTCTTTTGTCCCAGCCTGAAGAATCTGGTTTCTTTCTCCATCACTCATAAGTAAATCCAGGAATGTCCAGGTCACCAACATCTTTCACGGTCCCACCTGAAGGTCACTTCTCCCTCTCCCTTTCACACACCTCTCAGCAGCATCTTCTGCAGGCCACTTTCTTGCCTTCCTTTCTCCATGACCCCTAAGCCCTGCACCTGACACTCATCTCCCCCAAGATCTCTTGCTGGCTCTTCGTCTTCCTCCCAACTCCTTTTCTCGCCTCCCTGGCAATTCTGACATGCTCAAATGTTTAAGTGTTTTGTAGGCTGATTGTTCCAAGGAGCCTTTACCTGTGCACTCCACTGAGTTCTTAATGCTGACCGTTATCTATTTGACATCTCAAACTTAGCACTGCTAATACTGGAATGCTGATCTTCCCTCCAAAGCCTTTCCTCCAAAGTCATTACCATCTCAAAAAATGCATCGCCATTTTCCCAACTGCCCAATCCGAAAACCTAGAAGTCATTCTACTGATTCTCACTGCCTTCTCCATATTCAGGTGAACAAGAGCCTACAGAAGCACACCTCTGACAGATCTGCTTATGCATCTGCCGCCGCTCCCCCTGGGACCTCTCACGCAGACCACACTCCAAGCCTCCAGAGCAGCCCCCAGCCAAGCCACTGAGCACAGCAGCCTCCACACGCGCTGGGAGATGGGGCTCCTTCCCTGCAAAGGCTCCTCAGTGGCTTCTGCAGCACCCGGAGCGCGACTCTTGAGCCCTCCCTGGCTCCTGCCTGTCTCGCACAGCCCTGTCATCCTCTATTCTTGTTCTTTGTTACTAGTGCACGTTCACAACACAGAACAGTGACATCTTCGCTCCGGAGAGCCGGCGTGTGCACACAGCGTACTGGGGCCATTTTCAACCCCTCCCCCTCCGAACCCCCCCTCCCCCCCGAGCTCCACAACCCTACCTGCAGCCCCAACCCGCTCCTTCATCGTATTCATTTACTTATTTATACTTCAGGTTTTTGACACAAGGGGCAGCGGGTGACATTTAACCCTCCAAGTCAGGATTATTTCGCTTAATGTGATAGTCTCCGGTTCCAGCCCTTTTCCTCAAATAACATGATTTCGTTCTTTATGACTGAGCAATACTCCACTGTTTATATACACACACTACACCCTTCCGCTGACAGGCACCTATGCTATTTCCACAACTCAGTTATCGTGAAATGTGCCCACCGCGCAGCTGGGTATGTACCGCCTGTGCTGCTGCAGTGTGGTATCTTCAATGCTTTTTGAAACTATACACAGGAGTGGTATATTTAATTGCCATTGCTATCTTTAGTTTTTTTGGAGGAATGTGCATACTGATTTCCACGGCAGTTTTGCTAGTTTACGGCCCCACCAGTGGTGAAGGACAGTTCCTTCCCTGCCCGCCCCCACCCTCAGCAGCTCTCCCTGGTTTCTGTGTTCTTCACGGCAGCCATTTCTGACCAGGGTGAGATGAAACCTCAGTGTAGCTTCAGATTCCATTTCTCTGATGGCTAAGGGTGTTGAATGTTTTCTTGTATACTCATTGGCCACTTGTATTTCTTCTTTTGAAAGCATATATTCAGTTCATTTGCCCATCATTTGATTGGGTCTTTTTTTTCTCAGAAAGCGGTTAATGTTTTGAGTTCTTTATATATTCTAGATATCAATCTTTTAACAGAGGAGTAGCTAGCAAACATTTTTGCCCATTCTGAGGGTTTTCTCTTTACTGTGCTGTTTCCTTTTTATGTGCAGAAGCTTTTTAATTTGATGCAATCCCATGTGTTGATTCTCAGTATTATTTCCTGTGCTATGGGGTCCTATTCAGGAAGTCTTTGCTTATGCCTATGCTTAAATTTTGAAACTGCTGGAAGATAACATAGGGGAAACACTTGAAGCTTGCCCTGCTTTCTGTTCCCAAAGCACGTCAAAGATGTTTCCTGCCTCAGGGCCTCTGTATTCCGTGCTCTGCCAGGCTAAGAATATGCCAAGCTCGGTCTTGAGTTTAGCAATCCTCAAGTAGTTCCTTTGTAGACCCTCCTCTGCATGTGACAGCATCCCCACTAAGTGGAAGTCCTGTGCAAGCAGGGTCTCTGTCCCCATTGGTTGAAGAGAAGTGTCCTGCCTGGATCAGTAAACACTGGCTGGGGCAGCTTTGCTGGGGCAGGATTGCAGGTCTCCTGGCTCCCAGCCCGGTGGGCTTACCACTGCTCCAGCTGCCTCTCCTAAACAATGGATGAGTCAGCCTGGCAGGCACATTTGTGTGCAACAACGGGAACTTCACCGTGGGAAGGGCACAGGGCTGCACAAAAGCACCAGGCAGCCCGCTCCCTGGGGCCCAGCCTGCTCTCTGCCTCCTGATGCTCTTTGGTCCCAAGCAAAGGGGTGGAGGTGCTCATTTCAAAACAAACTACAAGAGCCTGGTGTAGTGGCACATGCCTGTAATCCCAGCATTTGGGAGGCCGAGGCAGGAGGATTGTCTCAAGTTTGAGGCCAACCTGGGCTACATAGTGAGTTCAAGGCCAGCCTGCACTACAAAGTAAGAGCCTGTCTCAAAACAAAACAATAGCAGAACCCTCTGTGGCAGGCATCTGTGCAGGAAAACCATCTAAAATAGGATGTGGAGAAAGGGCAATTCCTAGATGGCCTGAGCCTTCCCCACTGGCTAACTGCAAGTTCCAAACACCTGACTAGTCGGAGGTGTCTGGATGGAAGCTTCTGTTGACATAGCAACCTCTGTGCTCTTGGGGCTTAGGCCCAGGGCTTCAGATAAACAGCTATTTAGAGTAGTGAAGAAATAGAGCAAATCAGGGGGAAAAAAAACACCTGGAAAATGGCAAGAAATAATCTTACAAGTGCCACAAGCCACACTCTAAAAACAAAACTCAGGAGCTGGGAGTGGAGTCCTCCTACTACACTCCAGAGAGGGGCAGTGGCTTCCTGCTGGGCTACCTCTGAAACAAAAGGCCCCATTGACAGGCACATCTGTTACTACTAAACACTTAGGAATCAATATTTTCCTAAAGATTTTTTTCCCTTTGGCTTTAAAGGGTTACTGTCTTCCGGGATGCCAAACCTCAACCTTCTCCACGTCCTCAGCCACCACATAAAGTGACTATTAGAACTTCAAACAAAGAATTTGGTCCCGGAAATGGCCTCATGCTAGTTTTTTCCTGAATAGAGACACCAGGAAAATGTCAGAAGGCAAATCAAAACCCACGCCCTGGAAGACTTAAAACATAACAATCACATCCCTGGGAGGATGAGTAAGCCCAGCCTGATTTGATTTTAAAAGGAAACATGGCCAATTTGGTCAGATGGCCTGGATATGTCTGGAAAGAAAGAAGGGGGTGGGGAGGCAAGGGCAGCTGAGAGACACTTTACCTTAACACCTGCATCTCTTCGGGGGAGTTCCGCAGCTCATCCCGGAGCCGGTGCCAGCGTAGGCAAGCCCTCAGCTCTTGCTGCTCCTGGGCCTCGTGGGGGGACAGCTGCTTGAGCACAGACACACCAACACATGTGCACAAAACACAGTCACTGTCCTGGTCAGACCCACCCCTGCTCTCACCTTGCTCCTTCTTAGAAAAGCAAGGGCCGCTGGAACCCCAGCTCCTCCATGAAGGCCAACTGCGCCCTCTCTCGCGCTGGTGGGTGGAGCTGGGCTAGCCTGCTGGGGAGGCGTCCTGGAACCCACCCCTGCGGCACACGCCTAGCCAGGAGAGGGGGCTCCCCTGAGGGGACCCCCACTTTAACCCACCCAGCCCTCCTTTCCCGCTCCGTCTTCCTGCACAGGGTGGGGAAGGCCTCTCCATTTGCCTCCTGTTTTCCCAGCCCTCAGTTTGGGGAAGGACTGTTCAGAGTGCAGCCCATTAATGCAACCCAGATGGCGCTGTTTGCGTATCACCGGAAACAGTGTCCTGCCTGGACTCAGTTTGGAGGCAGGGAGGCCGTCACACTCTGCTCAAGTGAGTCAGAGCCCCCCACCGCCCCATGGATGTGCTGGCCGGGCCCCAGTGCTGTGGTCTCCGCAAGGCAGGCAGCAGGATTATTAGGAAGGGAAAGTGTGCAGGTCTTGCAGGAACCCAATTACTCTTAACAATTCATTCAACAGATACCTACTGGCCCTGCTGGCCCTGGGGACATTACGGACAGAGCTCTACCTTAGCACGAAGACCCTGACAACACAGTGCGGCAGGGGCCGAGGTTAAGGAGGAACTAGGTGGCCCCTTGCAAGCAGGGCAATCAGAAGGCTTTGTGGAAGTGGTGGTATCTAAGCTTTCCTCGGTGAAAGCAGGAGCAGGCCAAAGAAGGCGCTTAGGGTTGTGGTCAGGCTGGGAGCAGACTCTACCTGGGGAGGGAGGTCCTGAGAAGCAAGCCCAGGCCAGATGAGCAACGACTTTAGGTGCTTATTGTTTCTAACACAGTTCTCCCAGCTCTAACCCAAGGTGACAGCATTTGCAGACAGGAGCTTTAAGGTGGTGACTTTGGTTAAATGAGATCTTGAGAGTAGGCCCTTGACCCTACAGGACCATGGTTTACAAAGAAAGGAAGAAACACTGGAGCTCACTCTGGCCCTCAAGCACAGAGAGGCGCTCACGGGAGAAGAGGGGGAGAAAGCAGCCATCCATCCACAAGCCAAAAGATGGGCCTCACGGGACCTCAACCCCGACAACACCTAGACCTTAGATCTTCAGCCTTGAGAACTGTGAGAAAAGAAATGTCTGTTGCTGAAGTCACTATTCTGTGGTGTCTGACTGCGGCACCCAGAGCAGACTGGTACCCTTGTGAGGGGTTAGGCTTGTCCCAGCTGATGACATGTTATACAATTCAACGTTGCTACTCGGTGCACTTGTCTTCGCAGGATGGCGCACTGATGGGATACTGGGCTCTGGGTCCTGATTCAGGGTTTCTCGCCATTCCTTGCTGTGCTTTCCGAGACACGGTGCTACAGAGCGTGGCCTCCATGGCGGCGAGATGACTACAACGGCCACAGCCCCCAGTACGGTATCCTCACATCCTCTTTGCTGGTAGAACCGCTACCGACCAGCAGCGGCAGCACCCCACAGAGTACTCCTCCCCCACGGCGGTCAGAAGCAGGCGCTCATCAGGGACCGCAACATCCCAGTCTGGTCCTGAGAGGAAGGGCACGGTGGCGGACATGCCCAGGAAGTGCTGTCAGACTCAGAGCTGTGATCTAGAAGGATCACCCTGCCTGAGGGGCATTTGTGTTTTCCCATCTTGAAGTTGGATGGTGCCCTTGGCTGAGCCCCCTGGGGCGGGGGAGTGTAAAGGAGAAATGGAGGAAGCCAAGCTCCCGCTTTCCCTCAGCCCACAGCAGAAGTCACCGCCTGCAGCAAGGCCTTCAGACCTGGCCTTTCCCGCCTTTCCCGCCTTTCCCGCCTTTCCCGCCTTTCCCGCCTTTTAAAGCTCAGTTCTGCCCTTCACTGGCCTTCTGGGTAGAGGCAGGATATATACATAGCTTCCTGGGCCTCAGCTTCCCCATCTGTAGACTGGATATAAGAAGGCCTCACCGTACAGGGTGAATGGGCCCATGTGTGAGTGAGCTTCACACGTGCCAGACACGTGGGAGGTGTCCTACACAGTCTTTGCCACAGTGCTCAGCATGCCCTAGTCATGCCCACGTCTCAGATCTCTCACAGAAGATCTGGTGTTTGCCTCTCTTTTCAAATTTATTTTCTCCCTCCTTCCACCAAGCGCTTATCGTCCCATCCTTTTACCCCTTCGAAATGGAGCACAGAATGATCTCAGAACATACACAGCTGTGAGATCAGCTGGGGGCTCCTGTCAGTAGGTGGGGAAGTGCTCAGGGCAGTCAGATCACGACCCAAGGGAGGAGATGTCGGAGTGAGGGCAGGGGAAGGGCAAAGAGGGAGATCTCCAACCCCCCTCCCTCCCTCCCTCCTTCCCTCCCCCCCCTCCCTCCCTCCCTCCCTCCTTCCTTCCTTTCTCTCTTTCTTTCATGGTGCATGCCTGTAATCCCAGCACTCAAGAGGCTGAGACAAGAGGACTGCCGAAAATTCGAGGCCAGCCTGGACTACACAGTGAATTTAAGGCCAGCCTGAACTACAGAGCAAGACCCTGTCTCAAAAACCAAAACCAAAGGGCAGCTCTCTTATTGAGATACAGGAAATAAAGGAGAGAGATAACATTGTTAGGTACCAGAAATACACTTGCAGGTGCCAAGAATAAGACCAGTCTGACTGCCTCAGAGATCAGGACAGTGGCATGCTCCACTGCTAAATTACCTCTATGTGCAAGACGGTGGGGACACAGAGGATGAGAACAGGTGTTTCCCGCACACCTCCCACGTGTCTGGCGCGTGTGAAGCTCACTCACACATGGGCCCATTCACCCTGTACGGTGAGGCCTTCTTATATCCAGTCTACAGATGGGGAAGCTGAGGCCCAGGAAGCTATGTATATATCCTGCCTCTACCCAGAAGGCCAGTGAAGGGCAGAACTGAGCTTCAAAGCTCAAAAGCCAAATTCTGTCCCCGTCCCCACGTGGACCAGATAGGTGTGTACCCTGCCAGCTGACAACCGTGCTGTGACGCAGACAGAGGACAATGAGGCACAGCTCCGCTTCAAACGAGGGCAGAGTCAAAGCTGGGAGGGCAAGAGAAACACACAGCAGAGGTAAGAAGAAAGAGAGGTAAGCAGCAAATCTCATGAGGGTCAGAGTTCTAGGACAGCAGCAGTGAGAATCATGAGGGGGACAGCTAGTCTGGGCTACTCGGAAAGAGTACCTCAAGCTAGCAAGATGTGGAAAGGATTTCAACAGGCAGCATCGCTGTGAGCAACATCATCCAGGTATGCGCAGACCTGGGAGTTTCAGAAGACACCAAATAGTCCAACGTGTAAAGACAAGGAGAGCACACAAAAGAAGTGGCCTAACTATTATTACTGCAACTGGAAAGGAAGCAGCTTAGCTGCCATGTCCCCATTAGCACTGGTGGCCAACTCTCTGACATACAGTAGTGTAAAATAGATGTGTGTAGAGTGGGTCTGACCTCTGGGTACTTTTGTGTGTGTGTGTACATATATTGGGGGGGCGGGGTGCTGGGGATTGAACCCTAAGGCCTCGTATTTGTTAAGCACACACAGTACCCTGGAGCTACGTCCTCAGCCTCTCATATGTATGGTATTATTTAAATTAGTAAGCTGCACAAGAAAATCTAGATTTATGGATTTCCTTACCAAACCAGAAGTCTAGGCTCTATTCAGCCTCCCTTTAATGCGAGAAAACTTGGTCAGAGCTGAGCAGCCGCCTCCGACTCGCCCCAGTCCTCAGCATGCCCTAGGCCGCTGCTCCAAGTGCCTCAGTCTTTATCTCTTACTTGCAGGCAGCAGACATCTGAGCTTGACTCCGGTTTACACTCTAGTCTGATCATTTAAAGCACACACACAAAGCCGCCACGACCATAGAGACAAAGGCAGGCTTCGTGTAACCTTCCTTTTAGGTCTGCTCCGCTGTCTCCTCATCAGAGGCCTTCCCTGGCACTGTTTTGTAAATTAACTCTGTTGGTACATTTTCGGTATGCATAGTGATCACATTCATCATAGGGAATTTGTAGCTGTGCATGATGTACCTTAGTTCTTCTTTCCCTGTCCCGTCTCCTCCCTTCAACCCCTCTTCTCCTATTTCATAAAAGCTTTGTTTCTACTTTTTCCTTCTATTCTCTTTTTTCCCCTCATTTCTTCTTTCCTTCCCCCCCTCTCCTCCCCCGCTCCCGTCTCACTTGAACATTCTCTCCCATTTCCCCATATCATATGTTTTGGTCATTATTTATACTTTCAGTTCTCACCAGAGAAATAATGCAGTATTTAAATATGTATGTCTGATTTGTTTCACTTAGGAGTATGGTCTCAAGGTGCATCCATTTACTGGAAATGTCTCAAGCTTATCCTTATTTATGGCAGAACTGTACTCCACTGTATATAAAAAAATATCTTCTTTACCCAGCTATCAGTTGACAGGCATTTGGGCTGTTTCCAAGATTTAGGTATTATAAATTGTGCCGCTAGAAACATGGGGGTGCATGCATCACTGTGGTGGGGTGCTTTTAATTCTTTTGGGAAGATACCAAGAAAAGGCTTAGCTGGTCAAATGGAACCTGTAGTTTTAAATCTTGAGGAATCACCACACTGATTCCCACAGTGGTTGCACCAGTCCTCAGACTGTTGCACCATGTGCTTCATAAACACATGGAAATTAAACAACAACCTCCTGAACAACCAAAGGGTCACAGATGAAATTAAAGAAGGAACCAGACAGTTTCTATAATTCAATGATAATTCCAAAACAACATACCAGAACTTATGGGACACACTGAAAGCGGTCCTCTGAAGGATACTTATAGCAGTAAATTCCCACCTCAGAAAAACAGAGCGAATTCAAACAAACAACCTAATGTTGAACGTCAAGCTTCTAGAAACAGCCCATACGAGGGAGGAAATTCTGAAGATCAGAGCAGAAATTAGTGCAATGAAGACTAAGAAAATAATACAAAGAATCAATGAATCAAAGAGCTGGTTCTTTAAAAGATTAAATAAAGTTCACAAACCTCTAGCCAACCTTACCAAAAAAAGGAAAGACAAGATTCAAATCCACACAATCAGAAATGAAAAGAGTAAAATCTGATCACTTTTTAAAAGTGTACTCTCCTTGTCCTCTACTGAGCTCATTTTTATTCACAGTACTCTTCCCTACCTGCATGTTACTGCTTAGTCTATTTGTCCTCTTGCCTATCTCTAGACTGCGAACCCAGCGGGGAAGGGGGCTCCCCTCTCTTGCTGGACAGCCTTTTCCTCAGCAAAACAGCTGCCTGGTGCACTCAGCACGTATCTGTTGAATGAATGAAGGACTTGAGTAGAATTTGACTCTAGGGAGGGAATACTTAGGGTCACATTAAACCCACCTGCTGTGCTTCAGCCCAGAACACATCCTCCAGGTGAGTGGCGAACCCTTCACTGAGCCACTCCTCCGTCCAGTCACGGGCACCGATCACCAGGCCAAACCAGGCATGAGCAATTTCGTGGCAGAGCCGGGTCCCACAGAGATGGCTCCTGCCCCTCAAGGTGCTCTGAGAGAGGAAGATGATGTGTGGGCTGTGGGTAATGGAAGAGAAAACATTAGAGTCCTGTTAGAGCCTGTCCTCGTGGCTGCCCCATGGGGCGGCTTTCTTAGCCTGGCGAGCCTGTTATTATCATGTGCATGCCGGATCATGACTGATAGGCCTATGGCTGAGATGCTTTTAGACCTAAATAAAGTGGCAGTTTATGTTTCTGGCAACGGTTCAGGCTGCCGTTTCTGCCAGAAGTTGTCTCCGTCATCAAGTGGCTAATACCTGTAATAAGTAACCTGCACCAAAGTTTTATACTGAAAAAATTACAAGGCAATGGAAGTATTTACTCTGAAATCTGGACTGTAAAAGAAAAGCAGGTGTGAGAATGAGAAGCCCGGGCTGTCAAGAGAGTGATCAAAGAAGACCCTTCAGCCAAAACCCGAGCAGCTCACAAACGAGCTGAGAAGTCATGCAGAAAGACAGGAAAAGCCCAGAAGAATGGAACCAAGAATTTCCCATTTCACACTGGGGCTGGTTGGGAGTTAACAATCTAACAGGTGCCAAGGCGTGGAAAGACTTCCAGGAGACCCGGATAAGGCCAAGGGTCTGAAAAACAAAGGCTTTCAGTGGAATCTGTAGGTGCTTATAAACTCACATGACAAAACAAAATCATGCTGAGGGAGAAAGGTAGGGAGTTAACCCACCCAGGTGTGCACACGGCCCCGGGGCTGGAAGCACACGGGGAGATTTATCTAATCTTATTTTCCATCCCTCCTTTCAAAGCCCCAAATACCATGATTAAAATTGCAGAGATGAAGTGGGAGGAATGGGGGCTGAAGGAAGAGGAGGCACACAGAACACCTCCTCTGCTTCCACCTTCAGCATTTGTCGGTGATCCAGGACTTGTTGACAGTCTTCCAGTGAAGAATGTGCTCTTTAAAAATCTCTCCTCCATCCACTGAACAAAACCAGTTGTGAAACCTTCCATATTAAGAAACTGTACACGCTGGTTGTTCCTTCTTTCAAAAGCCATTTGTTTGCCATCATGTGAGCTCTGCACAAGCCAAGACTGCTTGCAGATTTTTCATCCGCCCCCACAGCCACCATTAGAGAAAACCCCACCTATATTTCTCTTGCACAACATTACCCATTCAGCGCAGAGAGCTCAACTGCAGTTGCGGGAGCCACGTCTGCCAAAATAGACAGCTTTCATGTGAAAGAATAACAACAGGCCGGGCACCCCGATGACGAGGAACCCCGGAAATTACGGGGAAAGCTGACACACTCAGGACAAAAGGTGTGATGTAGCAGGCACCAACAGTAGTTGAAACCACAACTCAGAAAAGATAAATAAAAATGGAGGCAGAAGGAAGGATGAAACCAGGCAGGAAGGAAGGAAGAACGGAAAGCGGGGAGGAAGGGAGGGGACAAGTTAACTGAAAGGCACAGGAGCTAGCTAGCTCCCTCTTACTGAGAAAATGGCCCCATCGAGAAGACACACTGCAACCTGGCATTTTCAATAAGTGATCCCTTGCTCTGGCATGTGCAGAGTTACAAGAAAAGCCACAGAAATGTACCGAGTTAATAACATTCCAGACATACCACTGGCAGCAGTTCACCCTTTCCGCTAAAACAAAACAGAAGTAACTTCAATCCTTATAAACAGGCTCAGCAATGAGTCTGCTTGGGAAGGATCCGCCAGCCAGAGCAGGACAGCCATGCACGCACTAGTACAGAGACTGGAGGGCTGACTGACAGTCAGGCCGGCTGCTTCTACCAGAGCTGCCTGGGATGACCTGCCTGCTGCCCAGTCCCAGCCCGGCTGCCTAGCCAGGGCCCATTTATGCAGACAGGGAAGTCTGCAGGGCCTGAAGGAATGCACAAAAGCCGCCCTGTGGGGGGTGGCATTTCACTTTCCTGCCCTTCCATTTTTTCTCCTTGAACAGTTGTTATTGTCTCCACCAGATTTCCCTCCCCATTCCACCCTGGAGACACTGCCTCCACCTGGGCGCCCCTGGGGTGGGCTCAGGACAGGTCCTGGCATGGCTGGAATTCAACCTAAATTCCCACTTCCCATACTCAATCCTTGCTTCCAAGCCAGGAATAATCGTATTTCCTGTCCTTTGAGGAAGACTGAAGCTTAAGCATCCTCCGAACAGGAAGGAAGGGCATTTAACTTGATACAAATGATGCTTACTATCGGTGGAAAATATGACTTCTCCCTGACAAGCAATTTTCCATTGGGAACCCTGAGTCTCACGCCTCTAGTGGCCCATTTTGTCCTCCAAAGCTGCCTAACCTGTATCCTGTGGGGCTCTTTTGCCATGAAGGAAAGGGCTTCTTAAAATGAAATTAAAAACACAGAGTGAGGTTTCAACAACTTTTCTCAAGGGTGTTAATATTCTGACATAAGGATCAATAGAATATTCTTTCAAGAAGTTCCTTCCCTCTTGTTTTGATTCTAAATGTCAGAATTTCTCAAGGTAAGTAGACTTTTTAAGCCATTTATCTTTTTTTAAAAAAACTACTTTTTCTTCAACCAGGCATGGTAGCAGGTGTCCATAATCCCAGCAGCATTTGGGAGACTGAGGCAGGAAGATCTGGAGTTTGAGGCCATCCTGCGATACACAGTGAGTTCAAAGCCGGCCTAGATTATATAAGACCTTGTCCCAAAAAACACATCAAAACAACAAAAGTAAACCGCTTTTCCTCAACACCAAGAAAAACTATAATGACGTTCTTAAGCTCACTTTAAGGAATAATAGTAAATATTCTTTTACCAACAGCTGGCTAGACTACCTCATGGCTGGCTAGACTACCTCCACAACAAAAGGAACTTTTAGAATTTGCTAGCCTGACCTTAACCTTGAAGTGTAAGGCTCACTCCCAGGCACCCCACACATTCCTGCATTCCCAGAGTCTTATTCTGCCCCGTCAGCAGCTAGTGATCAGTGTGCACTTTGACAAGGCCCATTGGCAAGTGCATTTCAGTTTTACCATGGGAGAGTCTGTGTCAACAGCCTCTATGAATGCCAAACTGTCGATCCACTACCATCATTCCAAAGGATGGAAGATAACCACTTTGACAGTATCTTCAGCCTACAAGAAATCTCTCTCTCAGTATGAAATGGGCAGGAAAGCGACATTTTTAATCTCAAGAAGCACATGCCCTCTTGCTCCTATCCTGCACCACACCTCTTTGCTCTGCATGGTACAGGAGGAGCTTGGCAAGCAGGGGCTAGTGCGGAGTCACAGAAGGCCACATGTTATCCTTCCCCAGGAGACCACCAGCGTGGTGGAGGCTGGTCCCTCCACAGAGGACAGAGGTATTGGATGACTGCCGCCTGCCCCTCAAGATTACAAATATCATGTCTGCTCTCAAAAACAGTTTCTCAACACTGTTCCCTAATGCTACCTACCCACCCAGATTAGAATGTTGTGTCCGCTAATTCAAAACATGCTTCAAGCAGAGGAGGAAGGAGCGCCTTCATTACTCCCAGGAGCTGCTCCAATCCTTCGGGAGGAATTCAATTTAGAGCGGAAATGGAGAATTTCATCAGATCTTAAGTAGGAGCTGGTGTGTGATTTATTTCTGCTTTTTCCAGGGAGACCTGACCAGCGTAGCCCATCTTGCTACTCAGGGAGCTTTACAGCATTTAGCAGCTGCAGCTAAATGCTGCAGCCACAGGGCAGAGCCGGCTGTGCAGGGGGCCCTGAGCCAGGCCACTGCCCCCAGCCCACTTCTCTCATTATACTGGAGCAGATCCCGAGTCCCCTGGAGCACGGGGCAAACTCATCTTTTCCTACAGATACTTGAGGGAGGGGCGTCATACAGACGTATTTATCAAGCTTGAATTTCTTGTGGGTGGGAATCACATTTTTCACAATTCCAACAACATGTGGAGGCCACTATGCAATGATAGAGTGGAAGAAAGAATAAAGAAAGAAGGAAACCAGTCCCTTTCCTGCCAGAGCCTGGCTTCAATAGGTTTTAGAATCACATGAAATCAACTTTGGCTTGCGTGATTTAATTACTTGCTGAAATAATGTGAACACCGGAAATGTATGCCCAGTAGTCTGGGGCAGACCTAGAGGGAGGACAAATCTTTCTCTCCCTTGGTCACAGCATGTTTTCTCTTTCCTTCATAAGGTGTGCTCGCATTTCAGCCAGTGCATTTACAAGCCGGCTCCCGTTCCTTTATCTCCGGCTGCAGTTTAACATAGGGCACGAACGAGTCTGTTGTCTTGAAGGCAAAGATGTGCTCCAGGTGACCCGCGGGGCCTCGCCCCCTCTGGCTCTGACGCTGCTCAGTAGGGAACAGTCATCTTCCATCTCCTACTGTAGCTACACGGTACGAGGGTTAAACTGGAGGCTTGAGAAATGACAGAATGGTCTGTCGGGAATGGGAATTTTCAGTAGCCCGAGGTGGACCCGATTCTGAAAACTTGCGACATCCGATCAGTGTTTAAGGGGCTCTTAGCTGGGGGGAGAAAGCTAATGGTAGTAAAGTTCTTTTTAAAGATGTTGAGGAACATACACTGAAACATCTACTCATTTACCTGAATAAATGTTGCCCAAACTGCCAGCGTGATGATGGCAGAGTGACTCAGGGAAGCCCTGGGACCACAGTGCCTACGCCACTACCCCAAAGGCAGCTTCCTCCCAGATTCACGGTACCTGTGTGTTTGTGTCATACTAAGTATATAACGTCTCGTTCACTCCAACTCTCACCGCGACATATAGACTGATGACCCCATTTTGCAGATGACAGAAGTGACAGAGGGTAAAGTTACTAGCATATAGTCACACAACTGGCAAGTCATAGAGCCAGTATCTGAACTCATGCTGCCTTGACACTGCAGCTTCATCCTGACTCACTCTGTCCAGGGCTACTGGCTCTAGACCCGTGACTCTCAGGTTGTGGCACACCCATACGTGCTAGCTCAAGCCCAGTGGTGCAATGATCACTCACCTCTCCCCAGAGGCCACCATAGGGAAACCCCCAGTCATGCCTTGGGTCTTCTGTTGCCTAAATCTACATCCACATGGAAGGCAGAACTGGCCTAAGGTCAACAGTGATTCTGCTTCGTCCTGGTGAGGAGGAAGAGGGCAGAATACGGAGAGTAGCACAACGCTACTATGTATGCTCCCCAAAAGCCTCGGTTCCCAAACTCCATGCCTATCGTTTTCACAACCTTGTCCTATGCTGGGGGTCCCTAACAGGTCACCACAAGGAGATGCTTTAAATAAACAGGTGCAAGGTGCTTAGGCTATCCCTAGAATGGCTCCTGAGGCCCTGGAAGGCCAATGCGTCTGCCGCTCTTCTAGTTAATGCTGAGTGTTCTCTCCAAGTGGGATAGTCTGAAGCAGGTCGGGAACTCCAAGAGCTCCAGAAACCGAAAGACAATAATATGAGGGCGATGGGTCCTGAGGGCCATGGGAAGAGAGGTGACAGGGAAGAAGACACCAAAATGGAGGGAGGAGGCAGAGACAGAGAAGCAGATGAGGAGCTACAATAAGCAGAAAAAGTAAGCCGGCAAGGGACAAAGTAGAGAAGATGAGGAGAGCAGGCGACAAAAGAGATGAGAGAAGCAGAGAGGAGAGAGAGAGAGACAGAGAGTAAGAGGCAGAAGGAGCCAACAAAAGGACAGAAGTGGACAAGCAGAGGAGGCGACTAACAAGACGAGGAAGGCAGAAAACAAGATTAGAAGATCAGAAGCGACGATGGGGCCAAGCACGTAACAGTGGGGGCACGTGCGCAACAGTTTGTAAAAACACTAGGGCGAGGCATAGAAACCTCAAGTTTATAAGCTCCGGCTTGTGTCCTAAATTACCATAGGAAAAGCAGCTATGGTTTCACTTCACACTGGAGGCTCCCTGACTGATACCCGGATCCTACCAGGCCTGAGGTCAGAGCTCAGGTGACCGACAGCAGCAGTGAGGAGGTGGAGATAGGGTCTAGGGACAGCAATGCACGGGTGCCAGCCTCGTACTTTGGTTGAGTATTGGGTTCGGCCCACCGTTAACAGGAAATCAACGTCATAGTGATGACAAGACACAGAGACATAGAGACCCCCGTGGGTGCAGGGGAGCAGTGGCTGTGTGGGCCCTACAGGGTCAGCAGTGTAGCAGGCACTTCATTTCTGCACCGCTGAGCAACAAGCACAGCCAGGACATGGCTGGGTTGTCCAGTGCTGCCTGCTACCCTGGGCCGTGTCAGTGCTCAGCTCTGGAAGCTGCCTACGCCTCCTGGGGCAACCCAAAATTAGGAGGGGACAGGGGTGGGACTTTGCCATCTAAAAAGCTCAGTGAAGCCAAGTGTGAATGTTTCATATTTAATACTAAAACGAGAGGCAAAACTAGCATGAGATTGAATTTTTCCAGCTCAATTTGGACTCCATTTTCCTCTCTGAATCTTAACATGTTATTCCTAAGGAGTCTCTGGATTCTCACATTTTTTTTGAAGTCACTGAACATTCTGATAATTCTACATCTTGGATCCAAGGTACACACCCATACCCATGTTGTACAGACTAATATTTACTGCAGCTGAACACATCTTTACAAACTTCTCTAGATTACTTAGGAACTAAATGCTGTCCGCTTTCTGCAGGATCTGGTAAGTATGTCATTACTAATTAAAACATGTTGGCAACCTCCACTGGGGCACATGGATGGCAAAATGTGATTTTCTCCACCCCCTTACCTACTCACTTCCCCTGTCCCTTTCTCCCCAAGCAGGATAATGACGTTTGTTCCCATAAAGGGAGCTGATAAAATTAGCCTCCACTATGATACAGGGAAAATCTTTATTTAATAAAATAATGCATTTTGCTTCATTCCCAGAACAGCAATAAAATGGTGCAACTGAGAACCACAATAGCTCATTCAGTTGGTTTTCACTGTGTGTATAAGAGTCTGTCATTTGGGGCCACGTGCAAGCTTGGAAAACTGTTTCATGAGGGGACTCGTGTGGGCAACCTGCAACCACCTTCGACAAGAACTGTTTGTGTACTGGTTTCCTTTGAGATACATTCCTTGAGTCCATGAGCCATCCCCATCCCATGTTCCTTGTCTAGAGAAAGAAGCTGTGGGGATTCCCCAAAAAGCACTGAGTTTCACTGGTGAGGTATCAGTTGTTCCCACACCTGAAAGCAAGGTCCAAGCCCCAGCCAGATGCTCTGGGACTCAGGACCCGAGATGTAGACGGACATATGTTTAGTGTCCTGCTGGGGGCTGGTGAAGGCTCTTGGAAAGACAAGTCTGTGCAGTAGCAGGCTTGGATGCAACAGAGACACTGCAGACTGACAGAGAGCCATGGAAGCAGAAGGCTGATGGGGGAGAAAGCACAAGTTTCCCCTGCCAGGCAGGCACACTGCCTGCTGCATTTCAGAGCAGGAGACTACTGTAGGAAGGAATAGAACCAGAGGTGCCCTGGAGGATGGGCATTAGCATCAATTCTGTAGCCAAGCAGAAGAGAAATTCAGGAGAAGAGAACAGAAGGGAGACAAGTCAAAGTATCCCTTGATGGTAGTGGTAGTGGCAGCACTGATGCAGATGACGGCAGAGAAGGAGAAAATAAAATAGAGTGATGGCAGAAAACACTTAAGCAATGCTCACTCTCTCCCAGGCGGTGCTGTGAGGGAGAACTGTCATTATCTCCATTTTACATACACAGAAATTAAGCCACAGGGAAGTGATGTCACTCGGCTAAGGTCCCACAGTTAGGTTGTATACATGTTTTGTTTGATCAATACCAACGTGTATCAGAACCATGTGAAGGTAAGGCTACTAGATAAAAAGCAGGACTCTCACTTAAATTTGAACGTCACATAAACAATGCATCATTATTTAGTGTATGCTCCATGTGCTATGTGTTAAACTCTGCAAACAGTTTGCTAGGCCTTACCCCAAAGAGCCTCGTTTGCAGTCCTAAGAGCCTGGAATGCACATTTCTGCTGGAGTTGCCAGCTGATACTGATGCTACTACCTACCCAGGGGCCACACGCTGAGAACTACCGGTCTGTACTGTGGTGGCTCGTGGAACTAACTTAAAAACAAAAATGCATTGCCAGAATTTGGGTTAAACCTCCTCAATTTTTCTGAAAAGTTCTATCACCCTTGTTTATGCTATAAAACAATGTAGTTAACTTTTGCTTCATGGAAAGGACAGAGACACAAACACGAGCCTGCCTCAGATCAATCACTACAAGGTCCGTATTAGGAAGGACAGAATGAACTAGGTTTACTGTATTTTTGAAATCCAAACACCCGTTCAATTATTAGTAGCCACTAATGGCTTATGATGAAGGCAGAGCTTACTGACTAAGCAAACAACTGACATGTTTGTTTAAAGTGTAACGAGAAAAAAAACAGGAATTGAATGAATGAATTCACTGCTTGTCCTCCCTTGCCTATAAAGGAGCATTTGGCTGCCACAGTATATATCACCACCTTTGTTAAAACGGTTAGCCTGCTAGAATCATCTTTACCCGGTCAGAGATCGTCTTAGCGGCTCCTTACAAAGTACACGTCTCACTTAATTTTAAAAAGTACTCATCTGCGTCATGAAGCACCATTAAGGGTAAGAGATGACCTGGCTGTTAGGGATTCATAAATAATTGAGTTTTTATGAACAATAGCCATATTTCCTAGTCTCCAGTTGTGAATGCGTACATAGACCAACAGAGCGCATTCATGAAGATCAAGGCACAACATGCCTGCTACTTCCCAGGGTGGTCCTAGGAAGTATGGGACAGATGGTGATTCTCAGAGGTATTCAACTTAACAGCCTTTCCCTTAAAGGGGTAATAAACCCTGCCAGAAACAAAAATAAACAAAAGGTTTCACTCTCCAAAGTCTCCCGGTTTTCAACTAACCTTTTCATTTAAAATTACAGGCCTTCTATTTCTTCTTCCCAAGTGGAAGGCACTAGGTTTATTGGCCATCGATAGCTGAATCTCATTCTCTCAATGGTTCCCTTGATTCCTCATCCTTGGATGTGTTCACCATGGTGACACTGTGGCTAAGGATCACAGAATTCCTTTCCTTCTAAACAATTCCTCTTGCACCTGGGAAATGCTCCCAGTGTGCATTTGTGTGAAAAGCACCCACATCTATCTCAAATGTACTCATTCGCAAGCAACAGAGAACACAACAAACACCAGCACACATGGTAAGGTCTCCTTTCCTAAATAAGACGTCTGGAACTGGGCCAGACTCAGTGGCTCACCCACGTAGTCAGGGCTTCAGGTCTCTGTCCTTACCATGTTCCTTTTGTCCTTACCCTTGCCACCTCATGGTCACAACTGATGACCACGCCCCAAGCATCATTTCTGTGCTCAACACAGAAGAAATATGCAGGTGCTGTGCCAGGAGCATCAGTCCCTTTCATTAGGGTGAGTAAACTTTTTCCTAGAACACCCATAGCTGATTTCCACTCTGGTTTACTCTAGCTATAAGGCAACATGGGAATGACAACTTTGGCATTCTCTGACTCCACCATGGAGATCGGACAGGAAATTGAATCCCACAAAGGTGACCACAGCACTTTAGTGTAGATTTCTCTCCTCATAAATAACAGTAGGTCATTTATTTTTCCACAAATAGTAGAGTCAGCTCTTAAAATAAGTCAAATTGAGGAAGAGGTAGTACCCGGAAATAGCTCACACTGAAGCGCTAAGCATAACGCATCCTATTCCTTTTTCCTAGACATTGGGGGGGGGGGATGGGCGAGCAAGGGCGCCTCAAGGACACATTCCACAGATGTCCAGTTTAGCCTGGTGCAGGCCAGCATTTGCATTTTCATTTTACCTTATCTTCCCCAAAAGACCAGAAACTTAGTAAAGCCAAAGGTAGCACTAGGTATCACAGTGGCTTTTACAAATTCAGGCCTTGGGGCTGCAGCCCTGGACTGCAGTATGGTATTAGGTTCTGAGGGCTGCTATAACACACTGCAGATTAACTGGCTCAAAACAACACATCTATTATTTTACACTAGGTCAGAAGTGTGACACAGGAATCCCTTGCCTAAAATCTTTGGTATTGGAAGTTGGGACCATGGTCCATGTGTGTCCATGTGTGTGGGTGAGAGGTGACTGGAAGTGGGTATAGAGTCTTGAAGGCTGCTGGTCACATTGCTTTTTGGATAGGGAGCTGCAGAGGTATGCTCAGTTTGTGCACATTTAATGAACTGTATACTGAAGATGTACATTTTTCTTCCTAGATTTCACTTTAGTGAAAAGGTAAGAACAGTTGGGCACAGGGCATGCATCTGTGATTCCGGGAATTTGGGAGGCTGAGACAGGAGGATTTCAAATTTAAGCACAACCTGGGCAACTCAGTCTTAGCAAGAACCTGTCTCAAAATAAAAAATTGAAGAAAAGGCTGAGGACGTAGTTCATTGTATAGGCACTAGAGACAACCCTAGTACTCCTGAACACATACAAAGACATAAAAACAAATACCTGTACCTTGGGATGTCTCTGTCTTCTCCATGGAGAACTGAGGCAAAATTCAGCCAAGGCCTTTTAAATAGAGATAAACGTAAGACTAGAAACAGGGTAACCCACCAGCTGCACCTTTGAGTTTAATGTAGTTGAGGCCAATTCCTACTACTAAATATATATATATATATTTATACATTTATATTTAAGTTGTTTGAGGAATAGTTGTTTTTTTTCTTTGAAATATGCTTTTGCCAGTCACATTCCTATTGCTAGTGAAAGGTACCTTGTCCCCACAGACACACCTGCAAAAACAGAACTGATAGCATCATATAGCTAGCTCTGTCTGATTCATTTTCTCTCAGACATAGTGAAAAACATGCCATGATAATACCCCCATTTTCTGTCCTGGCCAGCTGGAAAATTATGTTACAACTGACATGACATCATCTGGTCTCACTGTGCCAACAGTGCCGTGAGAAACCTGGGCGAGGTGGTACGGCAAGGGCGCAATCACCACTCAGCTGAGTCCCACCCCTTTCATTAGTGAGTGGCTTCTTTTATTGCCACAACATTTCAAAAACGAAACTGTGCCAGTTCCATGGTTTGAGGTCACTGATCTTGCAACATCTTCTATCTCTGAAACTAACCACAATGGCCAGGGATGTCCCATTTCAGAAAAAGACAGACAAGCTTGGGGGCAGAGGGCTCACTTTAAATCATTAGTTTTAAAGGGAGGAAAGCCAGGACAAGGGCCAGGCCAGTGGGATACCCAGGCACGGCTCGGCATCCCCCAACCTATTTCAGCTGTGTTTTGTTTTGTTTTGGTGCCAGCAATCAAACTCAGGCCCTCACCCTTGCCAGGCAGGCGCTGTGCGGCTGAGCTACACCCTCAGCCCTCGGCTGTTTCTAAGTGACCTCCAGCATGAATCATAATACGAGCACAAATAGTAGTAATAATACAATCTGTAATGATACTCTCTTCTGCACACTGCTGATGCTGTGCGATGTAATGCTTCCTCTAGACAAAAAATCAGCATGCTTATGGAGCAAACATAACATCATGACAAGGTCCTGACCTTCCCAATCTTTTCTTTTTTGAATACTTGGAATCGAACCCAGGACCTTGTGCTTGCTAGGCAGACACTTATGCCACTGAGCTATATCCCCAGCCCCCTCCATCTTTTAAAAATTTAAGTTGAACCCTAGAAGGTGCTGATATGTGAATTTTCAACCTCAGGTGGGTGGTTTCATACAGCTCCTCCCAACAGACTGCTCCTTCCCAGGGAGTCTTCTGTGTGGAAATGCCGAACCTCCTCCAGCTAGAGAATTAGGCAACTGACACTGCGTTATCCTTAGAAAGAGGTGGACCCCACCCTAGCGCCCCTTCTGTCTGTGGTGTGCTCGGCTCGGCGTGAAACAGGTGCTGTAAGTTACAAGCATGTTCTCGGATCAAGGACAAGGGTAGGGGGAAGGGCTGAGCAGGGAGCCTGGGGAGCACCCTTGAGGGTGGCCGAAGGGACTGCAGTGCATGTGGCACAAAGGCACTGGGCTTCCCCCCGCCCCCACCCCCGTACCTGCAAGCCAGAGGCAGGGGGCTGCCCAGCATCTGGGGTCCACACTGAGGAGCACGTTCACAACTCACCCGTCAGTCGCAGCTGCCTGCCCCTGGCTGGTGGGAAGGACTAGGCAAGACAAGCACCCTGCCTCAGAGCCCCTCAGCACAGGTGAAGACGTATGACCAGTGTTTAGCGGGCTGCCAGGGAGGGCTCTGGGAAGGCAAACAAGCTGGAGTTTCTGTTTGTTGGCTGGTTTGTTTTGTTTTTGTGGTACCAGCATTGAATCCAGGGCCTTCCCGGGTCTTTGTTTTTTCAAGACAGGGTCTTTCTTAGTTCCTAAGTAGCCTAGGCTGGGCTCAAACTTTCCATCTTCCTGCCTCACCCTCCCAGACGGCTGGGATTACAAACGTGTGCCAAAATAAACAGGCCTCTTTTGATGGAGAGCTAGAGACAAGGAAAGAAAGAATGTAGGGAGTTGGGTCAAGGAGAAGAAACCGCATCCAGGGGAAGGAGAAATGGGGCAAGGCCGGCTCGGATCCAGCCTCACACAGTCACGCTGCACTGTAACAGGTGGGAGACGACCTGGGCAGAGAAAGGAGTCCACGCCGAGGCTGGGAAGGTGTGGGGCTGGATCTGGAATCCCGGGATACTGCACGGGCAGGGATCTCGGAGGTCTCACTCCAGCGGTGCAAACAAAGCCAAGGGGCCTGTATCCTTCCTGCCTGCGTGATGCAGCTAATCCGTGTTCGCCTCACATCTCCAAAACACTTTATTCAGAGCTGTTTCACAAAATACAGTCATATCAGACCCAGTAGAGATGCCCTGCTAGAAACTGGCCGCTCATTCAAAGGTAGAAGCCCATAGCAATGGGAGGCAGAAAGTGGTTCCAGGACACCCTCTGTAGCCACAGCCTGAGGTGGACCACACACTGTGTCACAGGAGCTGATTTCTAAGATGTAGGTAAGACTTGGCCTTTTGTGCTGCTGACAAGAGCTGCCCTTAAGAAAAGTTTCAACTGTGTTTTTTATTTTTTATTTTTTGGTGGGTTGTTGCTCATGGGTTTCGTGTGGGAGAGAAACGGCAACAAGAAAAGGAAAACACTTCGTAATAACTGTAAAAGGTCTACTTTTCACAGTTTTGTAACTAAAATGGTTTACCTAATTGTTTTCAATTTTTTTCTCTTATTCTTTCTTTCTTTGTTTTAATCTTTGGGTTAAATGCATCCACGAACAAAAAGCCTGGAGTAAAGAAAAACGGGGTTATGCTGGAGCGTCAATGCGTGTAACCTTGGCTACGGCATGTTTGCTTTTGCAAACACTATAATGTATGAAATAAAATATTAATAGCCCATTACCTCAGTTCTTCAGAGAACAGACCTGAGTCACAGCTCTCGTGTGGTGTGATTTCCACACATGTGCCCCACCAAGTGAACACTGCTCATGTTACGGGGCGAGCAGGCCGACCAGACTGAGTATGTGTTCTCATTCCATCATGTCATGCACAGCGTTGCTTATTTTGGCCACCAAGTTCAGTTCTCCTGAATTTACCACCTAGTACACATTTCAAGACTAATTACCTAAAAACATATGCGGGGAGATGGCAAAGTTATTTTTAACTCAGAAAGGAGAATAGTAGAATAAAGGTAACCTTTGTTATTTATCAGCAGCTACCTTTGCAATTATTTGGCTGAATGCTGGCATTTGAAAGCAGCAAATGGGCAAAAATATTTCTGTTAAATATGTTTTCCATGTCTCATATTGATACATTGCACATGGATGTACCTAGATTTTTAAACTCATGTGGATGCTGTTAAGTATGCCAAAGACATTCTGTCTGCTGTTGGCTATGGCAGGGCTGGTTTCCCCTTCTCTCCCTCTGCTTGGTCACTGTCTTCTTGATAAGCCTTAGACTCTCAGTGACCGCTAAACTGTTTGACAGTTTTGTGTATGATTATCCAGCTGAGTTCAATGACAGAATGAAGCCAAGCGCCTATCCCAGTACTGAGCACACAATAAACACACCACACGTCAGCTGCCTTTTCTCTTCCCTATCTTTTATACTCTCTCTTAGATTGATAAGTGCTTTCAAGTCAGTGTTTAGAATTGATTCCTCAAATCCCCCAAGAGATGATGTAAAGTGAACGTTCCACTTTTATTGGCAGGGGGCCAAGCGAGAAGGATGGCAAATTCACCCTGGGGGACATGATCCCTGGGCGATCAGAACCTTGGCCAAAACCCTCTCTGCCACAGCTCAGTGGGCTCCTGAGCTAAATTGCTTCTTTAGGTGGCCTGCCACACCAAGGTATGTTTTTTATATCTGTGCAATAAAATTTAGTGCGGTTGGAGAGGCGGCAGTGGACGGAAACCCACCCACAGACAAATGACGTCAAAAAAACTAGAGGGAAACATTGGCTTCTCTGTTCTCCAGAAGCTTCTGCTATGTTAAGCAACCCAAGAAGGAAGCTAACTTTCCATTAAAAAACAGCCATTTTGGCAGTCATCAGAGACAGCCTGGTGTCTTATACTTCCCCTCGCAGGAAAAGTGGGGAAAATAATTTCCATAAATTGGAAAGGAAGAAGCCTGGAGTTCAAAGGCTCTTAGAGTAGAAAGGAACTTGAAAGTCCTCTGATGTAAACCCCACCTCCAAAGAACAAATAAAGAGAGTGAGGCTCGGAGCAGGCTGGGGACTAATTCTCTACCCCAGATTTCCAGGGCACTCAGCCCTCTGCCGTGCTGTCTTCACCAAGCCAACTGCCTGTACCTCCAGAAGCTGATCAGTGGAGACAGTGCCTCACATTCCTCCCCGCCTGCCGAGGGAGGCGCGGCTTGGACACAGCTTGTCCTTGAAGGTGCCTGAGTCCCCACCAACACTGTTCACCTTGGAACACAGTGGCCTCACTGGCCTGGAGACCAGCCGTGGGATCTCTCAGTTTGGGTCCTCTCTGCAGAAAAGACCTGAGGTGCTAATGAGGGAACTTTGTGGAACAGAAACCACAAAGCTAATTATCTGCTCCGTCCACAGCTGGGTGCACGCCTCTGAGTCTGGGGAAAACAACGGTGCCTGATTTAAAAATTGAGTTGTATCATTCCCCAAACTCCATTTTCCTTAGGAACAAATAAGGAAGTGAGTGGTGATACCTGTATGACTTCTAAAGGCCTTTACATCCATCTTTTCTCACTCTGTAATTGAATCTCAACAGCCTTCTAAGAATTATGGACATTTTCCCTTCAGATGAGAAAACAGAGGCTTAGAAGGAAAAAGACCAGTGTGAGCCAGCACGCTAGCAGACAGCGGGGCCCATCTGTGCGCCCTCCTACCACTGGGAATGCGAACAGGATGCCCAACTCTGTGTCCACGCGCACAAAGCCATGCATTTGGGGCAGTGCATCTGAGTCCAAGAGGAGGTGGACAACAGAAGGTGGAGAGTGAGGCCAAACCATCAATTCATTCATGTAGCAAAATGTTTTTTTCAGTACAGGGGCTTGAACCTAGGGCTTTCATGCTGAGCTACCTCACCAGCCCCTACTCACCTGGTTTGTTCTTTCTTTAAAAAAAAGAGTCATTAAGTTGCTAAATTGTCCAGATAGGGCTCAAACTTGGAATACTCCTGCCTCAGCCCTCTAGAGTACTGGGATTACAGGCATGTGTCACCATTCCTGGCTCATTCAGCAAATATTCACTAAAGGCTTTGTGAGTGCTGGGTCCCATGCTTGGGGTACATAAGAAATAAAGGGCTATGCAGCGTATTGTATCATTAGTGTAGCAACCTGGAGGTGGGAATATAAATTGGGAGGTATGAAGGGAGACTGCTCAAAAGTAAAGAGCGATCGGGATGAAGGGCAGGAGAAAAGGAAGAAGGGAATACCTATGTATGTATATATGTGCAGGATGGCTAACAGGATTGCACTATTATGTCATTTTGATGTAAGGAACAACCAATGATTGGTTGTTTAATCAATCTTGTATGTCTATTTGTATTATCCTGAGCATACACTTTGAAGTTATCAATGTGTAATACAACAAGCATTGTTAATCCCCTGCCACCTTATCTGTTGTTCAGTTTTTGTACTTGTTCTTGTGCTACTGTGTGTCGGTTTGCTAATGTTTTTGTTCTTTTACTTTTAAAATTAAAAAAACGAGGCTGGGGATATAGCTCAGTGGAATAAGCTCCTGCCTAGCAAGCGCAGGGTCCTGAGTTCGATCCCCAGTACCGCCATAAAATTAAAAAAACAAAAGGAAATAAAGGGCTATGGACAGGGGCCCTCATGGAGAGCACAGTCTAGCAAAGAGAGCTATTCCATAAACAAACTCCTTTACTTTTTCATTTAGCAGTTCACTATTTGATCTCCATTTCTGCATTTTCACAGTGCAAACTTCAGGGTATGTTTGGACCTGTAGCCCACTGCTTTCTCTGCTGCCTGCTCCTAACCTCTGTGGTGACCTGGCTCCCACCCCCGACCCCTTGTAGAAATGACAGGGATGATGGATGGCTCCTCACAGTGTCTGACTGCTTTAGTCTGAGTGTTGGCAGTTGTTAGTGATGGGTGTTATTATCTGATCACTGATAGATTTCATTATTTGCAGCTTTCTTTCATGTCTGTTACTGGAAGTCCTCTGTATGTGTGTGTGTGTGAGAGACAGACAGAGAAAAAGAGAGAATGTGTGTGTGTGTGTGTGTGCGCGCGCGCGCACGCATGCGCGCACACATGTATTTTGCAGAACACACATGACAGCTTTTAAGAGAGTTGGGGCAGAAGTGTGAAATCAACAGCTTTCTGAAGCTGGAAAGTGCTCAATGATGTGAAGAGGGACAGTATATTTGAATGACTGGGCTGTCCTCCTAAATATCACTACATAAAGAAACGACAAAAGGACATGTATCATTACTGTTTTAAAACAGAAGTGAAATCCAAATGTTTTTCTTGTTACCCCCTTTCCTATATGCAATTCCAAGTTTCTTATCCCATAGGCTGGGTCCACTCTCTCACCCCTGCGATATGGGAATAAGGGCAGTTCTTTATACAATTCCTATAAAACAAGTGAGTTTGCAACGCCTTAAAATCACCTGTGTGAAGCAACATGTATGTGAAGTACAAAGAAACCCGTATTTTAAATTTAGTAAAAGGTTGCTGATTGGTCTTTAGCTTGTTAGATTGCTCTTCTGCTTGATATTGAGATGAATGAAATGCATTCTTTAATCAGAAAAATAAAAGGGTAAGGAAAAGAAATCGTATAAAAGCATAAGTAGCAACTCAAAAATTATTTTCTTGGTTTATTTTATGTTGCAGCTACACAAGCCATCCCTTTTAATGTGTCCATCAATAAGATATCTGTTGTGCTTTTGTACAAAGAACAAAGATGCTTTTATCAATTCTCAAAAGTCTGTAGGACAAACCATTCATGCTGTCAAACCCTCTAAAACCCTTTCAGCAAATAATGAAATCCATCAGTGACAAATGTCAACATACTAATTTGTTAAACACAAAACAAAAGCAATATTCAGACAAGGCGTTTCATTTCATGTTATATCAGCGCCCCAATTTGTACCAAGTTTATGGCAACCCACAAGCCATGCAGTATTAAACAGGGCCGTGCAACAGTCCCTAAAACTGGAACAGTACGCTCTCCTTCACTAGAATGGTAATAATCCAGCCGAAATTCATGCTATGACCGTAGTACACTTGACTCCTTCCAAACTACTGGAAATTCTAGAAAGACACATCTCACTAATAAACAGTTGTTGGTATAAACTAAATACATGGACGAGAACCCTGAAACACACCATAGAGGTCCCAGAGAAGACCTTAGAACTTACTTAATCCAATATGACAACTGGAGCAAATTTAAAGGTATGAACACACCACGATACCGTCTTCTTGACGTTTACTGTTGAATATGATGAAAAGATACTTTAACGAAAGCAGCGAGGGGGCTGGGGATATAGCTCAGTGGAATAAGCACTTGCCTAGCAAGCGCAGGGTCCTGAGTTCGATCCCCAGTACCGCAAAAAAAAAAAAAAAAAAAGAAAGCAGCGAGACCCCGCAATTCTTGGAGACAAGGCCGAAGGGGAACAACAAGGGGGGGTGTGTGACGATCCCGAGCTCCATCTGAACCGTGAGAAGTCAGCGTCCGAGTGATATTTCCACGTGATTTTTCTTAAAACTGATTCAAATCATACCCAGTGCCCAGGAAGATCCACAGCTTTCTGGAACCAAGCAGGTCTGACACAGGCTTTGGGAGTTCGAATTCTGGCTCAAGTTCATGGTAACTTGATTTCAGGCCAAAATTCTTCACCACCGTGGGCCAAAGTTTCCTATCCTTAAAATGAATGTTGCACACATGGGTTTAAACACCACATGGCTTCTCATATATGAGAAACCCAAAGTACTGTAAAAAAAAAAAAAAAAAAAAAAAAGATAGATAATAGCAAGTAGGGTAATAGATCACTCTGGAAGGGAGCTCAAGGGGGAGGGGGGTCAGGGAAGGGATGAAGGAAGGAATTAAGATGTGCTATGTACAGGAACCAAATTCCCACAAGGAATGTAAACATTATGTACTGCATACAAGTGCTAATAAACTAAAACTTTAAAAATGAATGTCAAATTACTTTTCAGAGAAGCTGTAAAGTGTTCTAGGGCCATGTACACAGTGGGTCTCCCGTTCCTTTTTAGGGTCTGGGGGTGGAACCCTGAGCTTTGAATGGGACAGGCAAGTAAGTGCTCTACCACTGTGCTACATTTTTAAAGATAGGGTCTCATTAAGTTGCACAAGTTGGGCTTGAACCTGTGATCCTTCTACCTCAGTCTCCCAGAGTGCTGGAATTACAGACCTGTCCCACCTGGCCTAGTTTCTATTTCTTTTTGAAGCATGAATGTCAGGCTTCCGTCAGACAATCTGATTTCACCTCCTTTCCTTTTGGAGAAATTCCTCTGGCTGGGCTTGTGGGCAGCTCAACTGAAGTTGCAGCAAAGAGCACCATTCTATACAACATGAAGGCAAAACTGAGTAGCTAAGTCACAGTGTACAGTCACAGTGTTTAAGTGAGTATTTCAATAGTGCATCTAGTCAGATTTTCCTGTATCTTTAACCAATTCAATTACTGTGACGAGAAAGTGAGGGTGATACCTGCTGTCTAGGACCACACAACCATTTGATACCAATTTCCCCCATCATGGCGCCTGCTGCCCTGCTAAACTCTTTCTAACAGAAATAAATAAGCAGAAATAGTTCAAAAAACCTGAGATGCAAATGCTCCCAAGGAAAGATTTTTTAAAAGCTTTGAATTTTTTCTTCCCAACACAGACACACACATACACACAAATGTGCATGTGCACACAGTATATTTCTTAGAAAATGGAAAACTAGAAAATGTGCTTAAATTGTGGCCTAAAAGGTAAATGAACACACGTTTGTGGCAGATAAGTCACACAAGTCAGCTGATGCGTTGGGTAAATTCCCAACTGGGTGAACTGCCATGTGCCTATTAAGAATGCCACCCCTTGCCATTTCTTTTGAATACAATGCATTCCTACACATCTGCTTCCCCGTATGGTGTGACAGTGGGGGAGACATTAAACAGCTGCTGTGCTTCAATCCCTCTAGCCCATGACCTGTGTGTAGCCACTGACCCTGCTCCACCTGTGCCCACTCGGGACTAAGCTGGGGCACAGCATAGAAAGGCAGACACACCCAGCTTTACGAGTTTCCCTTCCCACCTCCTGAACATCACACTGAACCCGTCTAACCCTTCTCACCCCTTTCTACACACATGTGCAAGAAAATACTAAACAACATATTCACTGGGAAACCAAATTTGTCTTTCTTCCCTGCTTTAACACTCAATTAACCATACAAACAAATCAGTTCAAAGTTCTTTATACTCCAAGTGTGGTAGGGAACCAGGACCATGGGCATCTCCTAGGCTCTTATCACAAATGAACAAACTTGGTCCCATCTCAATATTGTCAAATGAAAAGCTGCATTTTAACAAGATACCTAATGGCTTCAAATGCACATTAAGGTATCTTCAAAGTTAAAGGTACACACACTTCAGGTGAAAGTGGCTGAAGAAACAGGGTTTGGAGTTTTTTCTCTTGTGGATAACACAACGCTTGTGAGACACAGAGAGGCAAGGAGGTCCTAAGAATTCAAGGATGAATCCTGCATTCAGGAGGTAAACCCCCCATCTAATGACCACCGGGTGAACACTGGCCATGTGGGGGAACTCTGGCCAGGTGGAGGGGATTTAGGAATGCAGAAGAACAGTGCCTGCCTTCCCATTTAAAGTGCTCACTGTACTTGTTTAGATTATTCAGATTGCTATAATCAAAGAATTTACGGAGGTTTACGGTGGTTCTTTTTTTAATCTGAGCAACGTGAATACTGTTTTTTTAATCATTCCTCATTAAAAGCTGGAAAGTGCCATAAATGTCAACTCCATGTGAGTCAGAGATTATGAAATTTTTATTTCCTGCTTACTGAGAGTGAGGATCACAGTCTGCTTAATTATTTTGATAATGTCTCCCACCTAACCACTTACTGAAGATGTTTTAGGCTAGGTACTCACTTGGCATGAATGAGAAACAGAAACCCCAATGGCAAGCATCTCCTGACACGAGGGAATACGGAGTGGTCAGCATGTTTGCCGAAGTCTGAGGGCAAGCAGACTGGCCACACCTCGGAATTACTGCAGGGAAGAGGTGAGCAAGAGCTAAAGTATGGCCCTTGGAAAGCAACGCTTCCTCGTGAGTCAGATGGGCCCTCACAGAGAAGCTTCTTGATTTTGTTTCAAGGTAGTTCTCAGAATCTCAGATACATCCAGTATTCAAAGCTAAGTCCAAAACAGCTCCTAAAGGCAAATATAGATGACATTTAAATTACTTACACACTTCCATCTCCTCAATTGGGGAAAACTGAAAGTCAACTATGACACAGGTCTTAGACGAAAATGTCTCAAAATATTGGATACGAAGTCAAAGATGGTGGTTTCTTTTCCCTGAAACCTACTGGAGTATCATAAAACCCTCTCCTGAAGTAATGTAGGGCATAAGCAGAGATAAACAGGGAAGGAGGGGAAGGGGGAAGAGCAGCAGGGACAGCAGCATCAGCAAGAGGCAGATTCTCCTGAGAGAAGGGGGTGCACAGGAAAATCTGAAAGACTTAAAGATGGGCTGGGGATGAAGCTAGCTGAGTGATATCGCACTTGCCGAGCGTGTAGGAGGCCCTGAGTTCTATCCCTAGTATTAAAACACAAACAAAAACGGTACAGGAAAGGAAAACACAAACAAAAACGGTACAGGAAAGGCTCGAAGACAGTGAGAAAAAGCAGCTCTGCACTCCTTTCCAGGATGGGGGAAGAACCACCTCAGCAAGAGATCACCAGGACCTGGGCTGACACCCTTTTGGTCCTTGAGAGTGAGATTTGAAGAATAATGTTTACGTTAGGGAGCTGAGGTGGTGATGATAGCTTTGGTGCTATTGAAAGTTTAAGCATTAGCATGGGCAGAAACTGTAAAACCTGGCTGCTAGTGGAGTTTTTACCATCTTCTTTTACCCCACAGTCTCACTTTACAGAGCAGAAAACTCAGGCACAGAGGGGCCAAGGGACTCACTAGAGCCACACAACTAAAGTTTGTGGTGCCACTGGCACCATCCACCCTGACACACAGTCCAATATTCTTCGTATGATAATAGTTGTCCCTGGGCCAGGGATATAGCTCAGTGGCACAGTGCCTGCCTGGCAAACACAAGGTCCTAAGTTCAATTTCCGGTACCAAAACAAACAAGTCATCCCTAACCTGGTCTCCTTCGCCCCTTCAAGTCCTATAATTCTATTAGAATCCATGAACTATGTTCAATATTTCAAAACATTCAACTAAATCCATGTACTTGATGAGGGTGGAGGTGGGGAGTAACACAGATTAACCAAAATACTAAGTCTCTGCTGTGGGCTGAACCTAACTCACTATGTTAATTCTAGTCACAGTGATGGTAGTTGGGACTCAAGCAAGTTTTAAATTTTTGTAATGTTTACTGGAAAAGGTTGCCTGTACTTGGTTTGCATTTCTTGTTTTCATATTATTTTAATTATTATAAGGTAACATATACACAGTGAAAAGGTCTCTGTGTACAAAATGAGCAAAGGAAGGGAAAATTCTCATCAGTGCTCTACTTGGAGTCTTTCTTCTCCAAGGTAACCACTGTTAAAAATCGTTATGAATCTTTCCAGACACCATTTCCAGGTACTGTATATAAGAACAAACATGTGATGGACACACATCTTGCTTCTTGAGTTGATCCAGTGTCTTGCTGCTTCTATTTTTGGTTTCTCTCACTCTTTTTAAAGGCTGCATAGAATTTCACTGAATGATGCTGCAGAATGCACCTATCTTGGCCATGACTGCCGGACACTTGGGTGGTTTCTACAGCTTTGTTTTTACCAAAAAACTCTGAAGTCAACATTCTTGACCATTCACTGATCTACACTTTGGTGAAATTCCTGGCAGCAGAAGTGCCAAGTCAAAAGACAGCATACTTTTGAAGCTTTGTAAATATTGCCAAATTGCCCTGAAAAAGGTTATACCAGTAAGAATGCCAGTTCCATGTACTTGTTTTTCTATTGGTTTATATGATATTTTGATTTTGAGGAGAGAGATTTTAAAATAGAACTTGTTAGGATCCTTGATAAAATAAGAAACTTAGCCCTTTATTTGCCATGTGTTAAACCCTCCTCATTTGTTTTAATTCTTTTGGCCTTGTTTACAGTATTTCTTTCAATAAAGATTTATTTTTTACTCTAAACATGTTTATCATTGTTTCTCTTTATGTCTTCTGGATTTTATCATCTGACTATAAAAAGTTTCCCACATATAAAGAGTATAAATAAACATATTCACATTTGTTTTCTACTGTGGTTTAATGTGGGTTTTTCTACATTTAATATTTGATCTGCAATTTGTTTCGGTGAAAGAAATACAGTATGTAGCTAAATTTCCAAATTGCTAATCTGTTGTTACAATAACATTTATTGGTCAATCCATCTTTTCTTCATTGATTTGAAATGTTTCCTGATATAAAAAAGTCCAGGGAAAACTCTTTGATAACTTTCTTTCTTTCATGGGCATTGTTTATTTTGGGTGTCTAGTAATAGTTCCTCTGGAATCAATTTCTGGTGATTCATGTATTCTTAGAAAATCATTTATTTCAACCAGATTGTCAAAATGATTTGCTGAGAGGTTCACCAAGTACTATTTATGCTTCTTGTAACTTCCTCTGCATCTGCTGTTGTTTGCCACTCTTCATTTCTAATCTTCCGTATTTGTGAGTTCATCCCTTTCCTCTCTTAGTTAAATCTGGCAATGTTCCCTTTGTTTTATTGGTTTTGGGGGGAAAATATCAACGTTTGGATTACTATATTTCTCAATTCTAATTTTCAAATTCATGCTTTCTAATTAATGTCTGCTTTGTTCTTTGTTCTTTTGTACTGTTTAGGTCAATTGTTTTTTAACTTCTACAGAAATGATTTTAGGTCATGAATTTTTCATCAAGAACAACTGTAGTGGTATTCCCATAAATCTGAACTACAGGGTATTTTCATTTATATTATTTTCCAAACATTCTACAGTTTGGGTTTAACTTCTTTAACACAAAATAAATCTAAGAGAGAGGAGCTTTTTGGGGGGAAGAGGGAATTGTTCCTTTTATCATATTATTTCTTATTTTATATCATTGTGGTCAGAGATAGTCTTAGCTCTACTTCTAAAACACTGATCAGCAGTTTTAGTAAGTCTTCAGATATGACTAATTTCTATAAATGTTTCATGAACATTTTCTACAGCAGACCATTACACATTTTACATTCTTCTTTCTAAGAACAGGATAAAGTTGCTTCTTTATTATTGGTCTTCTCAAGGGAAGGAAATGTGTCTTGTTTCTGTTTGAGTCTCAAGCATTTACTGCACTTCATGCATAGTTGGTGTGCAGTGAATAAATGCTAGATGGATGGATGGATGGACGGATGCTGTCTGTATTCAATGGGTTTATTTTTCTGGGGATAACTGGCTCTGGATAGTCTCTCCTTGACCAGTGTAAGACTGATGGATCACTAAGGCATTTATTTCATAGGGATCCACAATAAAAACAGCCAATCAGAAAGTTTTAGAAGGACTTGCCATAGGTTGTTAAGAACCTAGTTGATACTCTCTTTTTCTCAAATGTCTCATCTTCTCATTTTACACTCATTCTTTAAGGTTCAAGTCCTAATTTACCCATGAAATCAGGCCACCCAGATTCCTGACTCTCCCCTTTCTCTACTCTTGTGACCCTCACTGACAAAGTCATTTTGGCATGCAATCTAAAGGGTATTATGTTATGAACCAGCTGTTTTATATCTCTGTTGTCTTTTTGGTAAAACTATAATCAACTTGAGAATTGTATGTTCTCTTTCATGCTATTATGTACCTAGAATTGTGTTCAATAAATTCCTGTTGTAACAATCAGAGAAATACTAAGAGAAAAATGTAAGACCTTGGAGCTCGGTTGCCATTTGACTCCATGGTCTTACAACTTTAAATGTGCAGTGTCAAGGGCACAGTAAACCCCCTTCAAAGTTTAAGCAATGCATTCACTTTGCTGTGTCTGGTTCCATGAGAGGGGCAACAGCATACATTTCCAGTTGGCTAAATGACAGCAGCATCATTGGCCTGCACAGCACTCAGCAACTGTGCTTCATGGTTTCTCGCCTCCATCCCCCAAAGGGGGCCGTGCCATAGAGGCAAACCTCAGCTCTCTCCTTCTTGGTCTACCACTGAGAGAATGCCAGCTGTCACTAACATGCCTGCCCCTCAACTCCGAGCCTGCTTACTGCAAGCAGCTCTACGTAGCCCACTCTGTCGGGCGCTGCATTTCTGGGTGTTGTTCTGGCTCCTCACATGCAGTTCTACTATGCTCAAATGTTGACTCCATGCCACCAACTCCTCCCGACACTCTTACTTGTATTAACATTCTGATTCTATTGTATTAACATTCTTTTTCTATTTTGGTGCTGGGGAATCCAGGATATCTCACACGTTAGGCAAGTACTCTACCACTGAGCCACATCCCTAGCCCCAACTGCTTCATAACTAACCAGTTTCTGTGTGACCCAGTCTGTCCTATATAATACTACCAGATAATCATTCTAACATACAGTCCAGTACTACAAGATTAACTGCCTATGATGTCTCTGGGTTGGCTCAATCAAACAATCAAGTGGTCACAATGAATTCTCTATGTCATTTCCATAACTCCACAGGACATTAGCATCAGCAGCAGAACTGCTTGTACAACTGCTTTAGGGTCACTGTTTGGTTTCATTTTCTACCTACATTATTATTACTGTTGTGTTAGTCAGCTTTCTGCAACTATAACAAATATCTGAGATAAAGTTATAAAGAACAAAGGGTTACTTTTATTTATTAAGGCTTTTTGATTCAATTTTAGTAGAGTGAGAGATACAGACACAGTTTCATTCTGTGCACACGGATAATCAGTTTTCTCAACAGTATTTGTTAAAGAAACTGTCTTTTCTCCAGCATATGGTTTCACCCCTTTGTCACAGATCAAGATGGTAGAGGTATTTGGGGCTATCTCTGTGTCTTCTATTCCATTGGCCTACATGTCTGTTTTTGTGCCCGTGCTGTGGTGTTTTGTTACTATAGTGTATGTTTGTGATATGTTTCTGATATATAATAGTATTTTTTTGAAAACTGGTACATATACTGTCTACTGATCATGTTAAATGCCCTTTCCTCCCCTTCTCTATTTCCAAGAAATCTATCTCCCTGTTCCTACCATCTCTCCTTTTTCCCTCAACTATTTATTTATACTTTGGATTTCTCATACAAGAGAAATCACATGATAATTAACCTGCATCTGACTTATTTCACTTAACGTTATGGTCTCAAGATTCATCCATTTTCTTGCAAATGACTCAAAAACTTTCATGTTTACCGCTGATACTCCATCATGTATAAATATCCTATTTTCTTTATCTAGTCATCTGTTATTAAGCACTTAGGCTGCATTCTTGACATAGAAGATCAAAACATTTCAAGAGAAGACTCTTAGAAGTAATAAGCAAATTCAGCAAATTGGCAGGATACAAAAATCAATAGCATTTCTGTACACTAAGAATGAACCCACTGAGAAAGAAATCAGGAAAACAACCCCATGCATGACAGCTTACAAAAAAATTTAAAAATCTAGGAATCCACCTAACCAAGAAGGTGGAAGACCTCTATAAAAAATAACTATACAGAGGTGCATGCATAAGCAGCATATTGTATCACTGGTGTAGGAACCTGAAAGTGTGAATATAAATTAGGAGGTGTGATAAACAGTGTGAAATGAAAGGAAACTGCTCGAAAGTAGGGAGCAGCTGGGATGGGGGAGGGAGAAAGAAAGGGGATAATTATGCATTATGTATGTATGTATGTATGTATGTGCAGGATAGCTAACATGGATGTACTACTGACTTCTGTTGCTTTATTGTAAGGGAACAATTAATGATTAGTTATTTGATCTGTCTTGCATGTCTACATTTTTTTTCCAGAGTACACACTCTGAAGTTATCAATATGTAATACAACAACCATTGTTAATTCCATGTCACCTTATCTGTAATTCAGTTTTGATTGTACTATTCTGGGGCTACTTTGTAAGTGGCTGTCTATTTGTTAATATGTTTTCATTCTTTTACTTTTTAAAATAAAAAAAACTATAATATTCTGAAGAAAAAGATTGAAGAAGACATTAGAAAATCCAAACACATGCCCTATTCCTGCATGGGCAAAATTAATATCATAAAAATGGCCATATTACTAAAAGTAATCTATAGATTTAATGCAACTGCTATTAAAATAACAATATTCTCCACAGAACCAGAAAAAATGACTCTGAAATTTACATGGCACCAGAAGAGACCCAGAATAGCCAAAGCAACCCTGAGCATAAAAGCCTTACAATCACAGCTTTTAAATTATACTACAAAGCTATAGTAACAAAACACCATGGCATGGGAACAAAATCAGACATGTAGGCCAGTGGGACAGAAGACACAGAAATAGCCCCAAATACCTCCAGCCATCTGATCTTGGACAAAGGAGCAAAAAAGATGCTAGAGAAAAGGCAGTTTCTTTAATAAATGCTGCTGAGAAAACTGGTTATCCATGTGCAGCAGAATGAAACTATGTCTGTATCTCTCACTCTGTACTAAAATTGAATCAAATAGGCTTAATTTTAAAGACTCATGATTTGAGGGGCTCCATCCACAACTGGCCTCATTGCTGCTGGGCCTGTGGGCATGTGCTCACCATGCTGGGGAGTGTGTAGAGCAGCAAAGCTGCTCACTTCACGCCATGAGAGCAGAAAAGAGGGCAAAGGGGCTGCTCCCCTTCAAGGCACGCCTTCAGTGACTAAAGGCATCCCCAAGGGCCTCAACTTTGAAAGCCTCCACCACCTTACAATAGGCTGAGGACAAAGACTTTAACACAGAGGCCTTTAGCAGACACTCAGATCCAAACACTCAGCAGCTACTAATGTTCCCTGGGCAAGTCAGTCAAGTGTCCCCTGTGTCTTCCACCACGGGAGGGGACAATAATAATAATGGCTAACAGTTAATGAGTGCTTACTATGTTCCACATACCACACTAAGAATCTATGTGTTTAATATATTCCTATAGGGTAGATATTGCTTTAATAATTACTTTTTAGATGAGGAAATTGAGGTTCTGAGAAATTAAGTATCTTGCCCAAGATATTACTGCTAATAAATGTGGACCCGAAGCCTGTAACTCTCGTTTCTCTGACACTAGAGATACCTGAAGATTTTTTAAAGCTGAATTAAATTTTAAATACAATAGAATCAGTGCACTCTCAGAAAGCAGTCTGATGGGGTTTGACCCTTGAATATACTCAAATAACCAGCCCCCAGATCAACATACAGAATGCTTCCACTACTCAGCAAGTTTCTTCACACCTCATTCCAGCTCTACCCTAAAGACAACTATGGTTCTGAGTTCTAGCAAACAGGTTGATTTTGCTTGTTCTTTCAATTTCACATAAATGAAATTACATAGTATATATCCTGTAATATCTGGCTTCTTCCGCTCAACATAATGTATCTGAGATTCATCCAAACTGTTATGTCATTAAGTACAATATTTCTTCTTACTGTCAGGTAGAATTCCTATACTATTAGCACAATTCATTCATGTTTTGGTAGCATTTGGGGTGCTCCCAGTTTTGGACCATTAAAAATTACACTACTAGCCAGGTGTATTAGTCAGCTTTCCTGTTGCTGGACACTATACTCAACACTCACAACTTACAAGAGGAAAAGTATAATTTAGCTCACTCTGTGGTGGAAACCAGTACGTAGTCAGTTGGCAGGAACATCATGACGGAAGGGCAGGACAGAACAGCACTGCTCACTTCACGATGGCCAGTGAACAAAGCAGAGGAACAGAGCTAGGCAAAGGACCACAGACAGTATTCAAGGATCATGCTTTATGAATCTACAGGAATTTCTTAATCCAATGTGTTGACATATTGAGATTAACAGTCACAGCAGACACAATGGCACACATCTCCAACCCCAGTTACTTGGAGGCTGAGGCAAGAAGATTGTGTGAGTTCAAGGCCAGACTGGACAACTTAGCAAGACACTGTCTCTAAAAAATAAAAAGGGCTTTGGTTGTAGCTCAGTGGTAGAACATTTCTCTGGCACGCAGGAGACCCTAACTTCAATCATCAGTGAGGAGGACAAAAAATGGAGGAAAGGGGAAGAGAGGGAGGAGGAAGTTGAGGCAGGAAGAATTATGCTGCTATGAATATTTTTATACACTCCTTTTTGTGAATATATTTCAATTTCTTTTGGACAATTTCTGAGGAATTCGGGAGTAAGAGGTTATATGTTTGGTATATATTTAACTTTGTAAGAAACTGACAAAAATGTTTTCTGCAATGGTTATATCATCTTACACTTCTACCAGCCGTGAATGGGAGTTTTAGATGTTCTACATACTTGCTAACATTTTGTCACCTAAAATAATATTTTCTTTGAGCCATTGTTAACCACAGGTATTCTTCTGAATATAAATGGTATACTAACAATGATTTGAATTTGCATTTTCTAGATGACAAATGATTTTTGTACGATAATCTTTCTTCTCCTCCTCCTCTTCTACCTTCCTTTCATGTTTTTCCTTCTTTTTCTGGGGGGAGGTGAGATTACTACTTAAGTCTTTTGCCACTTTTAAATTAAGTTGTTTTCTTTATACATTCGGAATAGAAGCCCCTTGTTGTTTACATGTCAATGAAAATTCTGTCCACCTCTCTGGCTAGCCTATTCATTTTTAAATATTCATGATCCGAATTCTTAAATGTGTCACAGTTTTATTACTTACACTTAGTGCTTTTTATGCTCTAAGACATCTATACGCATGCCAGGGTCACAAAAATATTTTATATTTTTCTCCTCGTTTTCATATCTAGAGATATAATCCCTCTCACATTCATTTCTCTTTACAGAGTGTAAGAGAGGTTGGGATCCTTTTGTTTCAATAGAGGTATCTCATCTTTCCTTTCTATTGCCCGTATTGAATTCTTTTGGCATTTTTGTGAAAAACCAATTGACTACGTGTGCATAGATTCATTATTCTTCTCCACTGATGTTTGGCATTGTTTCCGAAGAGAAACCCACCACTGTTTTTAATGAAGTTCTCCTGAGTATAACACATCTTTTTCATCTGGGGTCATTCTAGATTTTTAAAAATTATGATATTCAGCATTTTACATACTTAGGGGTAGTTATTTGCATTTTGCTATCCTGCTGGGGGTTTGCTGAGCATCTTATATCTGTGAGTCAATTTCTTCGGGAACATTTTATAAAATTCTCGGCCATTTTCTTCTCAAATATTTTGTTTCTATGTTTTTCTCTCTCCTCCTGGGGTTCCAACCACACATATGTCAGGCCCTTCAATAATGTTCTGCAGTTCTCACGTGTTCTGCCCAACGTTTTCATTCTTTATGTTTCAGTTCATTTTAAACAAGTTCTACTGGCTTACCTTCAAATTCACTCATCCTTTCTTCAGCTGGGTCTAGTCTATTACTTATTCAGCCACATAAATTTTTCACCTCTGATGGGCTATTTTAGATATTCCTTTCAGTTTCCCTCTGATATTCCCTCCCTGCTTATGCATGCTGTCAACTTTGTCTATTATATCCTGTAACATAGTCGTCGCAGTTGTTCTAAAGTCCTTGTCTGCGTCTGCTTATCTCCGGTCTTCTCCTAATGATGGAGTTTTCTGATGGGGCCACGTGTCCCCAATCCGCTCTGCCTCCACCCTTCTCTCCCTCGCTCACTTTTACTTTTGTTACTACATACCAACCTGTGTGGAAAACAGAAAAGTTGAGACTAAGTAAAATAATATTTATCCCAGAAAATGGTATCAGGCCTTTCTGTGTCAGGCCAAATCAGTGTAACTCGTAGCCAACCCATGGCTTGCTTTTATTGCCACTTTAACTTGATTCATTTGATCGCTAACTTCAAAATGTTTTGATGTCAGATCAGTATTTTGCAGTCAGTGGGGTTAATTCCAAGAAGAATCAGATGCTAGAATTATATTGCAAGGGTTTTAAATCAGCTGTCATTTTTAATTTTTAAATTTTATCTTTTCTTTCTTGTGTATGGTGCTGGGGATTGAGACCAGGGCCTCACACATGCTAGGAAAATGCTCTGCCACTAAGCTAAACCCCAGCAGTCCTCTACTCTATGTCACTTTTAGATGTTTTAATAATCAATTATAAATCTCTTGAAAAAATAGAAAATCTCTGCAAAACTAGTAGTTATCTCTTAAAACTCCAGATAAGTGAAAAAATATACAGCCAAAAATTACAATAACAAAATCCATTCTATAGATTTGATAGCACAGTGGAAATAACAAGAAAGAATCAGTACACTTAAGGCAGTTCAATCTAATTTACTCAATTTAAGTAAGACTGATAAAATAGATTTTTTAAAATGAACAGAGATTCAGGGCTCTGCAAAATAACTAGAGCAAAAATAATTAGAGATCTAAACCCATATTGTCAAATTCTCAGAGAAGACAAATGGGGGATTGAAAAAAATGCTCAAAGAAATAATGAAATAATGAAAACCCCCCAAGTCTGGTAAAAGAAAGAAACCTATAGATTCAAGAAGCTATACAAATCCCAGATAGGATAAATGCAAAGAAATCTGTGTCAAGATATGTTAAGATTAAACTTCTGGAAACCTGAGAAAAAAAGTCTTGAAAACAGAGAAATGACACATTATAAATAAAGGAACACCAACTCAAATGACTGGTTGTTGCATGGGGGGACCATAAAGGAAGAGAGTAGCATTATATTTTTCAAAAACTAAAAGAAATGTCAATCCTGAATCTACACATGATAAAATTGCCTTTCAGAAGAAAGGGAAATAAAAAGAATCTCATTATGACCTAGAGAAATCACTAAGAAAACTGTAAAATGCAATGTACAAAATAACTTACAATCAAAAATGAAAAGAAAAAAAGAGAAAACAACAAAAGAACAACAAATACAAAACAAATCATAATTACATTAAATGTAAATGGTCTAAATCTACCAATTAAAAGACAAAATCTGCCTCAGCTATTAAAGATCTTGGGCCAGGGATACAGCTTAGTGGCACAGCGCCTACCCAGCAAGTGCAAGGTCCCGAGTTTGACTACAAGTACAAAAACAAAAAAAAACTATAGAAAAACTTGTCTATAAGAAATTTACTAAAAACACAGGTAAAGTTGAAAGTAAAAGGATGGTAAAAGTTATATACACATAAGTCAAAAAAGCAGGAATCACTACATTAATATCAGATAAAATATACTTTAGAGCACAAAAAAAGGACATAGGATGAAGATACAGCTATTCTAACGTGTACGCATCAAACAACAAAGATTAAAAGGACATGAAGCAGAAACCAATAAAGCTGAAAGGAAGAATGGGAAATCCATAATTACAGTTGGTTATTTTAATATCCCATTTTCAGCAATTAAAAGGATCTAGAAGAACTGAACATCATTATCAACCAAAAAGATCTAACTGGTATTCAGAGAACACTCTACCCAACAGTACCAGAATATATACTCTCAAGCACACACATTCATCACAATAGACTCTAGGTCACAAAAAAATTAATAAATTTAGATAGTTTAAACTATACAGAGTACATTCTCTGTCCATAATGGACTGAGATTAGAAATCAATAACAGAAAATCTCCGAACACTTGGAAACTGAATAATATCCCTCTAAATCATGTATGGGTAAAAGAAAATTTTAAAAGTACATAAAACTGATGAAGCCAAAGCACTGCTAAGAGGCAAATTTATACCTCCAACTGCTTATTTGAGAAAAGAAAAATCTCATATCAATATTCTAAGTCACTACACCTCAAGAAACTAGGGAAAAAAAACCCTATACCAAACAGAAATAAGAAACAATCCATATGCCCATCAACTGAGAAATGGTAAAAAAGATGTGGTATTTTAATACAATGGAGTATTACTCAGCTATAAAAAAAGATAAACTCAACGCTCTTGTGGGTAAATGGATGCAACTAGAGACCATACTCATAAGTGAAATAAATCGGACCCACGTGTGTAAACATCATATTGTCTCCCTGCTGTAGGAACCTGAAAGAGTAAGTAAAACTCAAAACATATAATAAATGATATGAGGGAAAGAAACTGCTCAAAGGAAGGAACAACTGGGATGAGGGAAGGAAGAAAAAAGAAGGCAAAAAAAAAAATATATATATATATATATGAATAGGTATGATAATTATACTGCTGATGTCTGATGGTATATTGAATGGAATAGTTAATGCTTAAAATTTTTTATATTTTGACCAATTTTGCATGCTTATATCTGGTAATCTGAGCAACTGATTTGAAGGAATATGCAATGGAATTACCATGGTAAATTCCTACCATCTTGTCAGTGAAACTGTATTATCTCTAAGGTTTTATTTAATAATTATTATTTTATTCTCTTTAATGGTTTGAACAATCTTCCATTCTTACATCTGGTCATCTGAGCAATGCAGTTGAAGATAACAGTATGTAATATAACAACCACTATTAATTCCTATCATTTTGTTTTGAAAGCCTGTATCACCTTTAATGTTCTTGCTTTGTTCTGTTTATGTCTGTGATGTTGGTATGTTGCTATTGTTCTTTTTGTACTACTCTCTTTAAAATAAAAAAACAAATAGAAACACGGAAAATTAGAGATTAAATCAATGAAACGTCAAAGTACTAAAAACTCAACATAAAACTCAACATAAAAAATCTAATAATCCAACAAGAAGATGGCCAAAAGACACATAAATATATGCCCAAAGCAAAGACAACACATAAGCATGTGAGAAAATATTCAACATAATTAGCCATTTCAGAAATGTGGATTAAAAACCCACACTGAAAAATTACTATTACATATCAGATTGGTTAAAATAAAAAATAATAATAACACTAAATGTTGAGAAACCAAACCACTCACACATTGACCATAGGAATATAAAATGGTATAGCCTCTCTGGAAAAAGTAATTCCAAACTAAAAATGGACTTAGCATATAGTTCAGTAAGTATGCTGTCATGAGTATTTATTCGAAGAAATGAAAGGCTATTTTCATGCAGAAATTTATAAATGAATATTCATAGAAGCTTTATTTGTAACTACCCAAATATTCTTCAGAGGTGAATGCTGGTTTGTTTGTTTGTTTTTGCTTTTTTTTTTTAGTATATGTGCTACTGATACAAGTACATGGTGAATGGTTAAACTGTGGTATACTCAAACTATGGAGCTCTACTTGGCAATAAAGAGGAATAAATTTGATAAACACAACAGCTTGGATAAACTTCAAGGAATTAGGTTGAGTGGGAAAAAAGCTGATCTCAAAGGCTATATACTGAATAATTCCGTTAGTATAATATTTGTGGGATAACATACAGGAAAAAAGAACAGATTAACAGGGCCAGAGGTAAAGGGACAAGTGTTTGTAACAGGTAGCAGAACAGGGGGCCTTGCAGTGATGGTACCATTAAGTAGCTTAATCATGGTGCTGGCTACACACAGTAGTGGCAGCTACATATGTGACAAAATTGCACATAGCTTCCCATAATGCATGTGTGCACAAGCACACACACATGGAAAAGAGATGTATGTGTAACTAGTGAAGTCGGAACAGACTGTAGCTTGTACCACTGTTATCTTCCTGGTTTTGATACTCATTATAGTTATACAAGACACTAACCCTGGGGAAGGCTAGGTGATGGGTACTGGAACCTCTGTAGACAGGTATTCATAGCTTTCCAGCACTTTATAATCACTTAGAAATAAAAAGTAAGCCCATATACACACAGTACAGTTCTTCAGGATTTCATCTCAATTTATTATCTGATGGTTTAATATTATTTTTATATGAGCACTATGGCAAAAACCATTTAAAGTCTCATTTTTTGGAGGAAAAAAAGCTCTAATTGTTTGACAAAATTGCTCAAATATTATAGATCTTCTTACTCAATCTGTTTTATTCCTTTATTTGTCAATAATCAAATTAACGATACACTATTGTAATTAAAATAATCCTCTTTAAAAAAATAAAATAATCCCCTTTTGAAGATGTAACACTGGGGGAAAGATGACATTTCAGTGAACAGACATATCCTCCGGAAAAAAAAAAAAAAAAAAAAAGAAATTTCCTGTTGACTCTAGTATATTTGTGCTATATAGTATTTGGGCTGGGGATATAGCTCAGTGGAATAAGCGCTTGCCTAGCAAGCGCAGGGTCCTGAGTTCGATCCCCAGTACCGCAAAAAAAAAAAAAAAAAAACCATATCCTCAACAGTCAGTCAAAGCACACACGGCCTTGTAACTGGAACCCTTTCAGCATGACAAACCCTTTCTGAATAAAACCCACCCCTCACCTTTTATGAGGGAAACTTTCCGGCTTACACTGGATTTCTGTACCACCTTATTTCACCTGAACATACACAGCTCTAATGCATCGGTAGAGTCTAAAGTTTAAGAGCCTAATCTGCCTGCGTTACTTCTAAGTATGTTGACGCTGTTCTGTACATAGCTCCAAGAGTATCCACCCTTGAGCCCAACATACAGGACTGAACTACCTCACAGATCAGTCCTTCCAATGTGACCTCCAAAGAAACTCATGAAAATTCACTGGCAGTAAGATTGGCGTGGGGGCTGCCTTCGCAAACCGCTCAGTCTGGCATGGCCCTCCTGATAAGATTTTTCACTTTACAGTTTATATTCTCATTTGATCCTTAATACAACTTACATTATCATGTAGATTCATATAAATAGATCCACACATATTATATTTGTGGGTATTTTATGCTTTTTGAAGAATAGTTGAAATTATTGGGCTTTAGATCTATGAGCTTAATTTAAAATATTAAACAATCCTGGCATAAAATGTAATTATACTGTTCCACAACAACTGAATAATATAAACAGAAAATGACCTAACTGTATAAAATCAGTCTAAACCCTTTTTCTAAGAAACTCTTGCATCACATTATCTCCTTTTTATATTTCTTAACACAAAAAGTAGTATGTTTACTGTAGGAAATTTCAAAAGAAAGAATTTCGAAAGACAGAAATCATTTCTATTCTGGAATTTTTAAATGATCACATTTGCCTTCTCAGATGGTAACATAAACTAGTAGGACAATTTACTTCAAGAAAATTAGTGAACTGGGCGGGGTGGCGCATGCCTGTAGCCCCAGCACTCATGAGGCTGAGGCAGGAGGATCACAGTCAGTTTAAAACCAGCCTGGGCTACAAAGTGAGTTCAAGGTCAGCCTGAACTGCATAGAGAGAATGCTCAAAAAGACAAACAAAAAAAAAGAAAATTAGTAAATGCATAGGCTCGTATATTAGCTTTTTGTTACTATAATGAAATGCCTGACATAGGTTACTTATGATAGAAAAATAGAGGCTTATTTAGCTCACAATTTGGGAGTCTGAATGTTCAAACAGCACAACGGGCCCAGTAAGAGCAACTCGCTGGCCCAATCACCTCATGGGGCAGATAACACCTGAGGGACAGGCAGGCGATCACCTCCAAAAAGACGACTGTGGGGGTGGGCCCGACCTGCTCCTTTCGTAACAACCGCCTCACAAGAACTCCAGGGACCACAGCAGAAGCATGTGGGACTCACTTCAACCCTAGGATTACTGTACTTCAAGCCCCCAGTGACCTGCTGATTTCTCTCCAGCCCCACCTCCTATAGGTTCCACCACCCCCCAAGAACACCAGTCTTTACTCACACGTCCCATCAGGAGTACACAAGGAAGCCATATTCAAACCACCGCCACTCAAACCACACGAACAAAAACGACTGTCAGCTTTTTCTGTAGGACTTCATCACGTGGGTATCATTCCTAAAGCATTTTACTTGACTTTTTTTATAAAATCAGCTTCTAGACATCTCTTTAGAAGTGTTTATACATCTAGCAATCCCATCTGGCCCTGGCTGTATTTTATTTGCGTACTTTAAAAAGTGCTAATAAAACTCAATTACCCGCCACCTGACAGATGCACGCTACTTTTTCCTCTTTGCGGGCTTAGTTTTTGCACATTTTCTGTTGCTCTGACCCTTCAGTTCCATCCAGAACTTTCAATTTTACAAAATGCTTTTGGGGCTTTAATTTCCACCAACCCTTTTTTGGTTTCAATTCAACTAACCTCAGGTCATACTGACACTGACCCTGGCCACTGAGCCAATAGAGTAAATGTGTATTTTGTAACACAGGGTCAGTTGTTTACTATTTCACACAGAATGCCTTCCCGACCTTGCATTGCCTTGATTTCACGTAACTATATCCTTTTCAATATAGGCAACTCTTTAAATATATGACCAAATTATATTAATTTCTATGATTTTGTAAGACTTTTCATATAAAAAGCTTTCACGAATCAGAAAAGTTTAGGCCACACAAAATTCTGCACATGTATTTTACCTACTTGGTCTCACTATTCTAGTGGTTCTTAACCTGGGAGTACAAGAATATGTAGCAGCTTAAGGGCGAGTTTTAGGGTTGATGGAGTATACTGCCTGGCAAGATCCACACTGTCCTCTTGCTCATGGACTCTCGTGCTGGACAACAGTTCCCAGCTTCCCTTGCAGTTACATGCGGTGGTTCCAGCCAAGGCATGGGAGTAGGAGCGATGTCAGCCACCACCACGCCCAGCTCATGGAAACAATGCATGGAAGTGCCACGCTTTTTTCCCTTTAATCACTTTAATGATAACTAATACAGTGTACTTTTACATTTTAGTATAAAATAATAATAATGTTATAAGTATTAATGCCACTTTGAACCAGATTCTAAACTCACTTATACTAAAGATTGAAATTTTAAAACTTTTTTCATAAAATGTATATGTCACCTAGAAAAATTCAAGGAACAAGAATTTGAAAACACTTTACTGTATTTGTTGTTATGGGCCTTCCAAAAATAGATCACTAGACACTGAAAGGTTAAGAGCCATTGCTTGTATCTAACAGTCCTACGGGATAAGTACTGCAGTAATTCTGCCCCCATTTTTCAGACGAGGAAGCTGAAGTACTCAGAGGTTCAGTAACTGCCCCCAAGACCACACAGCTGACGAGCCGCAGGGCCGGGATGAGGACACTGCACTTCTGCTCCAGAGCCCAGCTTTGTCTCACTGCCTTCACTGCGCGCTAAGTCCTTTCACATGGCAATGTGTGGTTCAGATGCTGTGACTACGTCATTTAGCCTAAATACGCGTTTAGTTAGACAGTCTTCGCTGGCTGAGAGAATTTCATGGTCAGCTTTCCTAGGAGTTTAACTGGGGCACCACAGACCAACCCCTTAAAAACTCATTCCTTAGTCAGAACAGCCGTCGGGTTTGGATTGAAAGCCTCACCCTAAGTATCCTTGCTGGTTTTTCATTAACTTTCCCTGCGGATATTTAGGGACGATCTGAGACTAAGGAAGAAGTAGGCAGAGTCAGTCAATGTATCTCCTGGTTTCTTCCTCTCGCCATCTCTCTGAGAGTCAGGGCAGGAGGGGCTTCTTCTTCTTGTGAGATCTCAGGGTGCAGAGGTCCACAGGGCAGATCCGAGAGCTAGCTAGCTGTATGCCAAGCAGGCGAGCACCAGTAGGGATGCTCCCTACAGAACTGCAAAGCAGAAGTGATCCATGCAGCGACTTCATCTTGTGACTTAGTCTTAGTGAATGAAACGTTGGCAGCACGCTTGCTGTAGGTCCCAGTTTTTAGAAACCCTGCCCGGGAACAACATCTACTGTTCCACACAGTCTACTAACTTATCTTCTCCGTGTGGTCTACAGCATGTCCGAGAGTATTTCTCCGATCTCTGCCTCAGCTCTCAACTCATTTTGAACACATCTTCTGCCACCGAACCAAACTGTTCCAGAAGAGTAAATTTATATTAGATAAACAGATGAGATATTTTTCTGACACTTAAAAATAATTACTTCATTCTCGTAACTTCACTATCCTGATACACAAACAACATTTTCACAGCATTATTGAACTAGAAGTGAATTAAAAAACATGTACGTTTGTCAGAACTTCAGGCATGTGAGTGGGAACAACAGCAGCAGAGTTCCCAGAAAACACGCGGGTGAGAACCACGGGCCCTGAGCGGAAAAAGACCCCAACGTTTCTCTACTTTAACAGCTCAAAGCGCAACCAGAAAGGCTACTGAACTGTACCTATCGGAGAAAATCTGCAAGACAAGAAAGGCTAAATCTTAAGACCATTAATGAACAAAATCTTAATGGATACTTTATAAAACTTTCTAATTCCCAGCAGCCTATTTCTCCACCCTTGGCTTGGGAAATATTTGCAGAGGAATTCTTGGCCAAGAATCTACTCTAAAGCTTCCTTCCCCACCAGGTGAAAGGCATAAATTCATATTTGGCAGGAGTTGGGCTGGGGATATAGCTCAGTGGAATAAGCGCTTGCCTAGCAAGCGCAGTGTCCTGAGTTCAATCCCCAGTACTGCAAAAAAAAAAAAAAAAAGACTTCTCCTGCATATTTGGCAGGAGTATTATAAATAACATAGCTGCCCTGTTAAAAAATAAATAAGAAAATTATGATTAAAATGTCAATTCAGCAAAGCAGTCTGCCTTCTGTATCTTGGAATAATTTAGGGCTCAAAATCTTCCCAATGCCTTTCTGGACCCTTCAAAAATATGTAGAAATTTCCGTGTCTGGTTTTAAATCCTAGCATGTGTTACTGGGAATCTGAAGAGCTTTCCATGCCTCCTTCCTTCATCATACTGACTTCTTAGTGGGTTGGGACCAAGCCATATTTCTTCTGACCTTTAACAAAAAACAAAAAGAAAGAGAAGAGAAAAGAGAGTCCACATGTCTTAGGACACACTGAGTTCTCTGAAACCAAATGGAAGCAGAATTACTGCCCAATCTTCTAAGTGTGTCAGGGATTGATGAGTCAATATGTGAAAAGTGCCTAAAAGCTCTTACATGAAAGACCACAGATCTTATAATTATAAAAATCTCATCATTATAAAAATAACTTAGTTTTCCTGTGACTTTTTAAAAAAGGAATGTTTTTCTGACTGCTGTTAGTAACCAATTTTTTCTTCAAAAAAATAATAAAAACCCCCAAAGGTGGACATTCTACTAGAATATTAAATCATTAGTACTTCTCTTGGGCTGTACAACAGGAGGATGTGCTAAGCATCATCTCTGAGAGTGCTCGAGGTGCTGCCTGGAATACACTATGGAAGTAGTGTATATAATATACCTTAAAATTTTTGCACAATCTATTTTCTTGATCTGTAACAAGAAATTTTCCAACCATGTTTCTTCTCTTTATTTCTGTCTACTATTAAAGGAAATCTGTATTTCGCCATGATCAGAATGTAAAACAGAATTCTTTTACATATACTTCATACATTCTTGATGGCTCTTCCTTTTCTTGTACAAAAGCAGTGTTCCACACCCAGGGTGCAGACAAGGATTGGCCTTAACCAGCTACTAACAGTATATTCATGTTCTAATGAGAATAGGACATATAATCTTCTCAATTTCCTGTGTGTAATGGCTCTAACTAGACTGAATTATGTTGGAAACACGTCACTTACTACCTGAAACTTGTATAGTACCCTGATAAGCCAGAGGAGATATTATTGTTTCAAAGTTGTTGCTTGAAAAACTGTAGTAGTATTCAACATTGTCTCATTCTTCATTAATGTATTAAATAGGGGCAAGGAAACTAAGTTTGTTCTTTGTGGACCCCAGATAACTGCTCAGATTCTTTCAGGTTGATGAATTACTTATAGTGAGTAACCCAGATATAAAGGAAGAGAAAATGAAAAGAGAAGCAATTTTCCAGCTTTGTTTCTTCTTCCAGCTTAGGCAAAGTCCCCAGTTCATAGGGCTGCCTAAGTGCCCCTGCGGTTGTTACTTATTAAACTGCGCTCTGGTGCCAAAGAGTCAGGTGCTTCCTGAAGAGATGAGATAAACACCGCACCACCCATCTGTTAATTCCAAAGAACTCTGGAATCGGGACTTCACATTATATTCTTGGTCAAAAGGCGTAATGCTATTTTTCATCTTCTTTCAAATAAGAGAAAGAAAAATAGAGGTTTGGAGAAAGTATTCAAGTATTTTAACAAGGAGGTTTCTCCTAAGTTTCCTTTGGCCACCACGCCAAAGCATTTTTGACAGATAATTGGACTAGAAATAGTGCCCCTGGAAACCATCAGCCAGCATTCCCACCCATTAATTAGGTGATTCATTTTCATTTTTTTCTCCCTATTTTTCCTCTGTACCCTTTCCCACCCTTCCCTTATTGCTTTTCCTTTGGATCATCTATACCTCTGCGGTCCTCCTCCATCTGTTTATTTGTGTTATGACTCACTTGCGCTGGATACATTTCCTTTTCTTCCTGCCTCTCCTTGCCTCTGGGTTGCTTCTCTGACACACCCTCCTGCCTGGCTACTTACTAACTTCACTGTAAAGATCTTAACCACCCTGCAGGTGAGCGAGCTCTCTAGGGGCCTCCCCTTGACTGTTCCAACTTGCAGTGGTTTTCAGTCCCCTTAAAGTTCTAAGGCACCAAAGATTGGAACCGCACATTTAGTACTTAGTTACTCTTCGTTAATCTTTTGTGTCATTTCTTTCCAATTGAGTAGGCAGCTACTGGAGGACAGGGAATATAACACCCAGCTGTAGAGACTGTATAAATTTAACAAACAGAGGCAGATTAAGCAGGATGCGGCACGTATCTAATGTGAACCAAGTGTGATAACCGCTATACTATGGAAACCAAGCATGTATCTAGCGGAAATCAATGACAGCCCCAGTGGGGGTAACAGGATTTGAGTTTACTGAGAATATAGGAGACATGCTAGTGTAAGAAGCTCACCAATGGAACACAGAACTTTTGCCTTAAAGACGTGCTTTTTATTCCTTCATCATTTGATGATCCAATATTACATGGAAGTAAGGTTCCTTTGTAAACAAACCCATAAACCCTGGGTTTGAGCCCATTGTGCCATGAATTATCTGAGCTGCCATGTAAGCCTATCTTTCTTGGCTTGAGTTTCCACCTCCATAAAATGAGGTGGTTAGACAGATGACCTTTAAAACTCAACCAAGCAAAACAAAAACAAAGCTCAAGTGTGATTAGTACCCTCATGTAGATCCTTACCAGTATGTGATTATTTACCCTGTCATCTATTCATATATTTAGAAAAATGTCATCCTAATAAATACTTGGAGAAGAAATGAAATTCTAGGCACTGTTTTTATTGTCTCTAGAACCATTTATTTCCTATATATATATATATATATATATATGCCTTATTATAGTATTAAAAACAACTGAAAAAATCTTCAATCTGTCTTACTTCTAATTATTTTCTAAGAGACAAGATATGAAAAAACTAACTGAACTTCAGTGTCAGAAAATATCTGATAAATAAATAACATAAATAAATAAAATATTTTTAGGTCTGGAATGATCAGGTTGATACGAGGTTGACCCAGAAATTCAACTGTGTGGATACCCGTCCATACTCCAACATTAGTAAAAACAGCACATGTCAGAGCTATTTTCTTAAATCAAGCAATCTCTGTGGTAAAAGAAAGGGGATCAAAATACCAAGGCAAGCATGCCACTGGCTTGAGTTATGTGTCAGATTTATTGTGACCAAGAAGATTAAAATCAGCCACCATTAAGCAGGGTGTGTATGTGCTGCATTCAGATGTCAGGAAGTCTGAAAATTATGCGATCAAGACAGAGAGGTTCCCAGGTAGATGATAAATAAAGGACGTGTTTAAAACAGAAAGGCTGAAAAGCAGCCAAGGCTTGTAGATACAGTGATCACTTGGGTCACAGCATTACCTGTGCCTGTGGTTAAGAGTCCAACGCTAAAGATAGCAAGATGAATCCAGGTCATATGAAGTCCAATGAGAGTGAGCAGAAAGATCGCTGGCACAGGCTCAAAAATGTGGCGTCAAGCGGGGCATCAGAATGTCCTCCAGGCTACAGGCCTCAAAGAATGGACTCGGAGTCACACCCACGCTAGGAAAGAGTGGAGGCGGAAGGCTGAGAAAAGAATGGAGAGAGAGAGAAGCGGCCAAGGTGCACTGAGAAAGGGCACTGCTTCGGTGCTGAAGCAGCACGCTCCAGCCTCACCCAAAGGGGGCACCAAGAGGCCAGTCACAGCCGGCCACCATTGCCAGTCACAGACAGATCTCAAGTAGGGCAGCGAACCTTTGAAGCCAAAGGCGTTTCTGAAAAAACCCAAATGGTGGTGACTTTAGTTTTTCTGGCTCTTCCTTAGAAACCACATAACCACTGACATTCTACTGCTTTTCCCACTGGGCCAACCCATATTCAGCTTACACAGTCACTGTCCACAAAAGTTGCAGCATACAGTTATCACCCAGTACCAAGCACTGGTGGTACCTCTTGCCTTCAGAGTGTTGAACTCTGCCAGACTGTGGAATGAGCCAGCCCAGTTTACCGGAATGTGTAAACGGCCCTGCCTCTGGCCACACCTGGGTTCAAATCTCAGCCTTCCCATCACCAATTGTGGGATCTTGAAGCAAACTCTCTAAATGTTGGAACTGTTCTTATCTAGAAAATGATAAAACAAATATCTATCACACATGGTTGTTGTAAGAATCCAAACATATGTGAAAGCACTTAGCATGTACCGGGCATGTGATTATAGCTGAGAAATAGAAATAATTACTATAATTCTTGGTGGTCTTCTCTTTAAAGGAAAAAGAAAAACAACATGTTGTGACAACCCTCCCCCACTTAAAACAAAAACAAAAACATGTGGTTTCAAGTCCTTTTCCTGTCCAACAGCCAAGTGCCCTTATCATACTCCATCTGCCATCAGGACAGAAATCAATTTGATAATGCCACTCATACCAAAGGGGCACCTGTAACACTGCAAACTAAAAAGCAGTACGTATAATGGCATTGGGCACTGACTACACAAAGGAATAATCTGTGGAGAGACATTCACACCAGATAGTCTGTCCTTACATGACATTCTACATCTAATTATCCATTCTATTTCTGGGGAAGATGAGCCTTATCTGGTTTTGCTCCTAAATCACAATATGCTTCCTCTTTTACTAATTCAATCTAATTTAAAGATAAATGGTGTAACAAAAAAAACATCACCCACCTCATTCTACATGCCTGTTCCATCCCATAGCAAATGATTGCCAAGAGGCACCAGTAAACTTTTCCAACACATATTTTGCCCAGACAATGGGCTGAGTGGAAACTGAATGAAACAGATAAGGGTTGATGACTCAAGTTTCCAAACAAATTTTTAGCTAAATACAGCCTCAAAGGCTAATCGTTAGATGCAATCCACCCAAGTGAGAAATAGGCCATTCACTAACAGTCAACAGCTCCCTTAGGCATCAAATACTTGGAACCTTAGATACTTAAAATTAAACTGGACACAAAGCCTACTGCCACGGCAACATGGACAGATTTCAAAAACATACAGTAAATGTTTTGAAGAGTAAAAACAAGCTGCAGGTTATGGAGTGAATGACTGTGCACATGTAAGTTTTAAAATGTGCCAAGCAATAAATACACATGCACATGCAGGGTGAAATAATAAAGATAAGCATGAAAATGAAAAATAACTGTGGTTGCTAGGGAGAAGGACACGGCAGGGAATGAAATGGGCGAAGGCAGCCGCAGGGAGCTTCCTGTACAGTCACACAGGGCCCTGGGTGCCCACCCTTGGCCAACTGCTATGTTGCTGCTGTCTTCAAACTCTTAACAGTGTTATCTCTGAACTCAGGTAAGGGACACTGATAGGGCAATGGAGCGTGATGTGAACAGAAGAGCTACACACACACTGAGTGTCTGCCACCATTCCTTGCCACCCCACCCAAATATGGCAGCCAAAATACCCATGAACAAAGAACTCTGGTATTCTCTTGATGCCTGGAGTTCCGTGGGACTCAGAGTGTACAAGGTAGCTGTGTTATGTCTCAGACTGTAGAGTAGGAGCATTGACAGCCCTTCTTGAGGGGCTCTGCTTTCCATTCAGACTAGAACTTTTAGATGCAGAAAAAAGGCCAAAGTATTCTTAGGAACATAAATAACCAAGAAAACATCATGTAATTTTTCATTCCCGTTACATTCCTATAGTAGTCAACCATTATGCCAGAAGTATGGCATAGAAGAAAAAGATAAGGCAACCCAGAGTTCTTTCTCTTTTTAGTTTTTCTGTCCTCGCCAATATCAGCAAGGGTATTGACAGAATGTGTGTAAAGGAAAAAGTGAAATAGGATAGCTGTTAGTGTTGTGTAGTCTTTCCACTCCCCGGAGGGGAAAAGTGTCGGTATGAGTACAGTGGTTTGAATATGGGTTGTGTCCTCAATAGCTCAATGTCACAAAAGGCTCGGTCCTCACCGTGGAACTACTTAAGTGATGGAATCTTTGGGGCTGGGGCCTTAGTGGGTGGTCCTTGGGACACTGGGGGGCGAGCCCTAGGAAGATAGTTCTTGTGGGACTCCTTGTAGTTCTTGAGAAAGGGCTGGCATAAAAAGCACAGCCTGGCCTTACCCATTGTCCTTCTCTTGGCCCCTGGTTCCAGACATGACTGCTCATTTTGACATGTGCTTCTGCCATCGTCATCTGCCGTCAGCTACGAGTTCCTCGCCAAAACTGAGCGGATGCGGGTGCCATGTCCCTAAATCTCCCAAGGTATGAGCTAAACAGGCTTCTTCTTTTTATAAATTAGATAGCTCGGGTATTTTATCATAGTAACACAAAACCGACTAATATGATCACTTATGAAGAACTGTAATTTCAATGATCGCACATGCATTGAATGTGCTTATATGTACATTCTAAATTGTCTTTCCACAACAGAAAGATAAATGGTAAGAACTCATGCTAATAATTAAATTTTTGAATTTTGCCTTCATTTAAAATAATATTAAGTAGAAAATAAGATATAACAAGGTGAGAACAAGACTGAAGAAAAAAGAGAAAGTCTTTATATATGTATTTGTAAAGGCATTTTCCTCCTGGTTTTATATAATGGGCCTCATGTTTTTATGTTGTAGCGGGCCCAGCCAATTATGCAGCCAGCCCACAGGAAACCTAACTATCAAGTACTCACAAAAAGGAAGGCTGGCTTCTAAAATTCCGAAATAAATGTTTCATTAATTAAAAATGTTTGTACTTAGGTGCAACTCCTGGCCAGCATCTTGGAAAACATTTTGGCTATGTGCTTTGAACAGAAAGAAAAAATGGTAAGTTCATACCATTTTGAGGGTCGTGGGAAGAAGTGTCTGAAAACACAGAATTCCTTTTCTAATAGTACCTGGAAATGTTCATCACATTCTCTTCTGAAACCACCATTTTGCCTCATACTAATAGATGAATATGATTATATGTTTTGTGAACATACCTTAAAGACCCTTGTAAGAATGTCTGTGGTCCTTACATACTGCACACTCAAGGGGAGTGAGAACAGGCCCACAGCTCCCTCTGAAGCCTCCCCAGGCTCCTCCCAGGGCTCTCAATTAGGAACTGAGCTCTGTAGTTTGACTTTTATTTGTCCTACATAAAGCATTTCACAAACATTCCTGGAATGACTCAAAAGCCTAAGAGACACAAGATGTAGAACTGTAACAACTTAAAAATCAATGTTTTAAAAGAGGTATTCTGCAAAATCAGAAAGCATGGCCCTGGAAAGCAAGTGACTCTGGAGGATTTGTAAGACCAGCAAACTCCCCTCCTCACTCTGGTGAGTTGTGCTATCTGGTATGTTCGGTCTGAAGGGAAGATGGAGTTACTTGTGCCTCCAAAATGCTTCATTAGGGAGATGGGAGACACAGGGCCGGCCAGTCTTGGTTCTTAGGACTGCCCACGCCAGTGGGACCTGGGAATTACTGATTTTGCTCAACTGTTTTACTCAGCACTAGATTTGTCTATTTCCAACTTTGGAATTTTTCTTAATAAAATCAACAGACCCATAAGTTGGTGGCCACTGTTCATGGGCAAGCCTCCAGGGTGTTGCACCTATCAGAATGCAAAACAGCAAGGGAAGCATGGGTTGAGAAAACAGGAAGGATTTATATTATAAACATGTTACTGTCCAGCTGCTCTTTTTCCCTTGCTGGTCTGACGGTACAGCATTTATCTGACTCTTTGACATGGTTGAAATGAAAGTCAACCGGCTTAAATTACTAGCTACGGGGAAGCACATAAAAAGCCAGGTTCACACACCAAGAGAAGGTTCCTTGATGTTCGAGGTCAGAACAGACCTTATCAGAGCTGGGAGCGCCTTTGGGAGGATGGTAAAGGTGCCCCCAGCGTCATTCGCAACTTCGGACCAAGCGGTTTGGGAGAGGGGGCATTTGGTTGTCCTTAATAGGCCAGGTGTCTCCTAGGCAGGAAAAGAGTCAGATAGGAAATCAGACAGAAAAAGAAGTCTATTCTGCAGAATATGAGGTGAATTTTTATCCCTCTTCTAATGCATATTCAAAGAATTTGAAGTAAAGGTTGGTAGGGAGAATGCCTTGGACGCAATATTTTCCTTTGCAAATCATGTGGAACAGGCAGGCTTATGTAGGGAATGCTGAGGCTGACACTGAGATGACCTCTGAAAGCAGACACCCTAGTGAAACTGTTATGTAAACTACATGACTAGACATTCCAGGCAGAGGGTCAGGAAGTGGGCTGTGTCGATGACAGCACGGCACCTGAGGTGGCCCACACTTCCTAACAGACAATGGGTGGAAGCAGAGCCCCTCTGATTTTACAATGAGGGCTGGGTAAAAAAGTAACGGGGATCTAAATTAATTCAAAATTTTAGAGAAAGGCTTTCTATACTTGGTAGGTGGTAATAAAATGATTTTGCTCATTCAAATCTAAATGTTGGGAACTAAATTTAATCAAAATGGCAGGCAGCAGACAAAAGAATATAATATAATATAATATAATATAATATAATATAATATAGACTAATGTGTCATTAGCTCATGTACACTGTAATGAGATTAGCTACCAGTACCATCATAATTAGATTTTGGAATCTTGCAGGGTTAGATCTATGCCCAAAGAATATACAGCCAGAAATAAGTTAGACCCATTTCACACTGACAATTTGAATTATTTAAATAACCTTTAAAAAAAATCTTCTGTTTGTAAGTTGATTATAAATCATAAAACTCTTTAAAATCCATAAGTACATAGTCTAAAAAAAATCCAATTTGAACAACAGTTACAATGACACTGGTTATACTTTTAAGCAATTAATGAATTTTATTTGTAAAACTAAAGATCTGGTTTTAAAAAAATCATACATTTGATGTGCTTCACACCCAAAATTTGCTTACTCAAATTCTATGATCTGGTTGAAATTATCAACATTTCCTAAGGCCCTTTCTTAAAGTAAACAATCTAAAACATTCTTTTTGAAAAGTGGCTTCACTGGCGCTTGTTGCATTTTCAATGAACTAATAAGTTTATTTGTAAAATTTGAAATTTGGTTTACAAACGTCATGAGGCCTGGGTAGAATCATTGGGAGGAGCCCTGTACTTCCTTTGTGCTTGAGAGTTAATAGGATTAAGACTTAAAGAATTGAATAAAACCCTGAGCGGTAAGATGGATGTATCACATTTCAGGGTTCCCATTTCATAACAGGCATGTCCCACATTTCACAAAGTAAAATGCACTGGTGAGCTTATTTACATGATTCTTCAGGAATACATTGATTTCAAGAACTTTAAAAGGGAACATGTGTCCACATTCTGTCCTCAGCCGTATGGTGCTTTGTGTACTCTGCCTGCCTCGCTTTAGGCTTCTTCCTGCTTCACAGCCAGCAATTCCACTGTTATGGTCCAGTCGCATGGAGAATAAAACAGAGATTTCTGTGCTCAGAGGATTTTTGTACATGAGTTAATAATTTATAACTTTCACAATCGTGCAATTTGCACTGGCCCTAATCTGTAAATGTAGCAAATCGAGGCTAAAATGCCAAAGACCCATTATCTTCCTCCAGATCATGGGATAAAGCAGGGGTCTGCTGCTTTCTGCTATCAAGGTGGGTATTATCAAGTATAATTTGCAGTTGGAAATGTTTGGCATTCCTGTCTAGCAGTAGCCCAGACTGTTTAGAATAGATTTTTACATAGGAGTTTCAACATCTGTCTGTTGTAGGTCAGATTTCTGTGAGAACCTACGCATATAGTCTCTAAATACATGCAGCTGTCCCAGATTAAACAGGAATGGTTTCTTGCGTTACAGTGACAACAAAGGGTCAAATTTTAAATTAAGAATATAAGAAAAAGGCTAAGAATGTTAAGCAAAAGGCATCCCCCCCTGCACAAAATGCCAAGTTAAGGGTGGGCTTGGAGGATTTGGGGCTCTATCCTGGCAAGTCATTAACTAGCAATTTATAACACCAATACATCTGATGACTAACATGCAGCATTTCAATCTCATTATAGATTCCTTTTATATAATTCTTCTGTTATAGAAACCAGTTTGTTTGAAGTGAGAAATGCTTATTAAATGAAAGCTATACATTAAACTCCGAAGAAACATAACAGCAAATTTTGGAAAGGAAGTCAGAAAAGAATTCAAACAAGCCGTGATGATCTTAACAAAGACTCACCAAACCTGTTACTAGAAAGAGTTGTTTGGTAGACTTTCCTGTTTTTTTCCCAAGTCCTGGTTTGTTTTAAACATGTCATCAGCACACAGTTTCTTGCTGTTGATTAACATTTCTATATATAAAGTCCACAACTGTTTTTCTAGGACTTCTTATTTAAGGATATTACAAACTAGAATTTCCTCTTTCTTCTCCAGATTGTGATGTTCAGTATAATTAAGAGATGATAAGCCATGGATCTTAGCAACTAAAAATTAGTACAAAACAATAAAAAATTACTGCAGTGTGGGTTAATGGAGTCATAAAATGAAGGCTGCACAAAGTATCTCTTTAACCCTAACCAATCTTTGTACGATACGCCAGAAGTCAACGCCTACTACTGCAAAGTACATCAAATGAAAGCCACATAAGCACCACTGATGGCTCTTTGTTTTATATGCTTAAAATTTCCTCTGCAAAAACCTGTCTGATTCTAACAGCAACCTAAAATAAATATGGAATGTAGGGAAATAAAAATCCCTCCCTTAGGAAAGAAGAATGAGACATTAACATTTTAAAAAGTATTTTATAAATTATGCTGCTTTATTAAACACATACCATTAGAAGTCTCTTCTATTACTGACAACACTTTTCTTAATGGCCTTTACATGTTTAAATAAATGGCTCCTGAAAATGGGCATTTATATTATATAAATAAAACCTTAATTAATATAAACATACCTAGATATAAACTTTTTAGAAATGTCAGCTTAAAACTTTCCAGTCTAAATAAATCCTCTTATGAATGGTCCAGGAAAGCAATTTTAATGCATTTTTTCTTCTAAAAAGCTCATAGAGATTTACAGGCACAATCTAAAAAAACAAACCAAAATAATTTTGATGAAGACCAAATATCCCATTCATGTAATAAGCAACTTTAAGTAATAGCAAATGGATGGTTTTTGAGAACAATTAAAGTTGTATGACTTTCTTTATAGTACTCAGTACTGTCTCATTGTTACCTTGTGCATTTATTTGTGCTTCTGTTTATTGTGTGTCTTACCACTGTAAATTGCAGTCTTCCTGAGAGTAAAGACCATGCTTCCTTGTTTTTTGCTCTAATACTTAGCGTAGTACTGAACCGTGGTAAATGCAAAAAGTAGCTCACTTAAGAATTCATGAACGAGACACAGCTCAAAAGAGTGTCATTCCAATGTCCTCAGTGCATAGAAATCGGCCCATGTGTCAAAGCGTCTAGGTGGCCTCCTCTTCTACCTGAGTACCCCAAGTTTCATTTTCCAGCCTCCCTTACAACTAAGTGTCACTAGGTCTGAACTAACAGGATGCAAGTTAAGTCAGGCGTGGTGGCACACACCTGTGATCCCAGTTACTCCTGGCTTAGGCAAGAGGACTACAACTTCGAGGACAGGCTGGGCAACTTAGTAAGACCCTGTCTCAAAGTAAGTAAATAATTAATTACATAGGGCTGAGACGTAGTGAGTGGTACTGCACCCCTGGGTTCATTGCTCAGTACAGCAAAAACAATTTTAAAAAAATAGTAACTGCAAGCAAAGATATTCTGCCACACCTTCAGGAAAGCTACTGCAACCCCTCGGCCCTGTTTTTCCTCCCCCCCCCCCCCCCCCCCGACACTCAGAACGCTCGCCTAATTGCTGGGAGCCGCCACTGTAGACTGCAAGTCGGCCTTGAAAGTAAAAGCACTACAGGAGGCAGAGCTGCGGAGGAGAAAAGGCTTAGACTCCTGCCGCTGCGGGGTGCACTGCACCTGGCCTGTTTAACTCTGCTCTGCTTTCACCTGGGGGGCAAAAACTGTCTCACTTGGGTCATTATTTTGAGTCATTCAACCAAGCCAAATCATACTGCTACTTTTCAAAAATAATTTGGAAACATGCCATGTAAACTATGTGTGTGTCTCTTTTAATCCACTTGTATTTTTTAACAAACACACTAAGAACTCTTTCCAACAAATAGGTACATATTGGCAAGCACAACATTTTGTCCCCAGAATTAAGCCAGATACTATGGGAAAATAGAAGTTCAAAGCTGGGTTCTGATCCTTAAAATGTTAATGACTCAGTGAAAAAGGATACACATGAGCCATCTATCCGCTCTCTCCAGCATACCCATCCAGAGGAAACAGCACAAAGCAACAAGGAACGAAGTGCGAAGTTGGGCATGTACTGCAAGCACGGAAGACTGGACCTCTAGAGGAAGGGTCCAGGGAGAAGCTTGTCCTTGAAGCGCGCTTTGCGGGAGCAACAGAACCTAGAGAGGTGGTGGAAACTGGCAGGGTGCTTCAGGGTGGGGACCAGCGGCAGGAGAACCACTGTTTCAATAATGAGCACAGCGTGTCCAAGGAGCTGGGAAGGAGGTCACCCAGATGTGTGGCCTCTGGGAAAAGAGCCCTCGCTTTTCTCAGAACACAGCCTCTCAGTCTTGAGAGGAGGGCCCATCAAGGAAGGCCTACCCCCCACTCACCCACATCAAAGAAATGAATCTTTACGTAGATTCTCCCTGCCATGCACCTAACATCTTTGTGCCTGGCCTTGCTGTGACTTTTCTGAGCCTTATACTAAGTGCGCCCCAGGCTGAGGTTCCTGCTCTTCAATAGGGCACCTGTACGGACCTAGCCCCGTGGTGATTTCCAGAGAAATGTGCTTTGTGCTATGCACCAGGCACACCTCAAGTCTTACATACATATGCCAATGAGGTGTTTCAAATTAAACAGGCAGGCGGAGGCATTATGTTCTGCCTCCTACCCTGTGAAAAAGTAATAAAGCCATAAAATGACCAGTCATTGCTTCCAAAGAAGAGGCCAGGGAATTCAATTACTCACAGGCTAATCACAAACGCAGGATAAGGAAGCAAGTTTCCTACGAAGTTCCCTTTCAGCTGCTTCTCATCAACAAAGCCAATGTCAAGTTTTTTAAAATCCTACCAAATAAACACCTCTGAGTAAAATAGCACTATCTAGCCCAGTGATGGTGAGCCTTTTAGTGCTTAAAACGGTAACAGCCCACTGTGGTATGCGTGTCATAGGTTCACCACTATTGGAATGAAAGCCTTGGACACGGTTTTGACTCATGGGTCATTTTTCTGAAGAGCAGGGACTGTTCACAGCACAAAAGAGTCCAGGTAAAGACAGCGAAATGCTGAATCACTATGGAATCCAGGTGCAGCCGAGTCTAGTATGAACTAGCAAAACACAAACTGATGAGAGGTCCGGATATGTTTTTATACCAGGGCATCAGGAGCAATGATTAAAATCTTTAGGATCTAGTCTAAGGTAAATGCAATCAAATCAAACTTGACTTTTTCCAAAATTCAACCTAAAATGACTCAGGAGCAAGAACCCCCAGGCCAGATGTCAGCAGATTTGAGCACTTGGTTGGCTCTGACTCACGGCTGACCTTTGTTTCTTTATCTGTAAATCAAGGGAGTTCAAGCGGACATGATCAATCCCTGAAATCCACTATGGTTCCAACAAGGACCCCAAGCCAAGGACAGATGAGTGCATAGCAAAGAAGGAAGTGTTTTTCCTCCTCTTTGCCTTCTTCTCTGCCCATCACCATTTCCCCACGTGCCTTAAATTATATTACTTTGCCAATTAATAAACAGCCATCCTCAGCTGCAGTCTCCTCTGAAGTCTGGTGACTGTCATGCTTGTATCGTGACAGCAGCAGCTGCTGCTCTCCTCAAACCACATCCTTCCCCTTCATCATGAGGCCTCCTTTTCCTTTTTTTTTTTTTTTTTTTCCGGTACCGGGGATCGAACTCAGGGCCTTGTGCTTAGCGGGCAAGCACTTACACCACTGAGCTATACCTCCAGCCCTATGAGGCCTCCTTGCTGGCCACAATTTGCATTGGCCAGGGCTCCCCCTACATCAGCTTCCACCAGAAACTGCCACCATATGCAAAGTTCCAGTTTATTAGCCCCTGTGAAGCCAATCCAGCTGACCAGAGCAGATTCCAGGTGGTCAAGACCAAAGAGGTTGTAGCACCTCCAGCACATGAAAGCTGAGAGAGACTGTGAGAAAGGTCTACTTGGATAGCCTTTAGTTTATAGATGAAGACACTGATCCCTGAGGCATCCATTTACAATGTCTAACATGGCCTAGCCAGAGCTAGAACCCGCCTCCTGACTCAACGTCCAGTTGTGATTTTGCAGTAGATGGAAACAGAAGCCACCGAAATAGAAGGTACGATTGATGGTGCACTCTGTGCCAGGTGCGTGGTGTACTCCGAGCTAAGGGGCCTCCTGAACCGAACATGTGCCAACTTGAATACAATCTTCTCTTCAGATTTGTTCCTCTGCCTGTCCTCCCCACTTGGTCAGTGGAACACCCATCCTTCCAGCTCCTTATGCCAAGAATCTGGGAGTCAACTGGCACCTTCCTTAACAACCCCACATGTAAAACTCTGAAGTCCTACATCCTCCAGAACATATCTTACATCTCTCCAACTTTCTCCAACAGCACTATCTCCATCCCAGTCCAATCCACATTGGCCTCTTGCCTGGACTATGGGCACATCTCTTATATCACTATCCTGCTGCTGCTACTCCTGTCCCTATCAATCCATTCTCTAAACCAGAGGTCAGAACAGTCTTGTAAAAACAAACCAGATCATGTCATGCCCACCCTACTCCCCACCACTGCCAATGCTTAAATCCACTGGTTTCCCCAATACACTCAGGGCAAAAAAGCTCAGATTTGTGGAAGGCCCTGCCTTGTCTGATCCCTGATGGCATCACCAATCTCCTTTCACCCCAATCTTTCCAAAGTTCCAAGCTCCTTGCAAACATAGGCCGTCCCTTTGCACAAAATGCTCTTTCTACTCGTGGCCTGACTCACACACCATTTCCTCAGATGTACATTCCCAAAGACCTTGCTCAGAGTCTCTCATTGAACTTTGCACTTTTCTTTTGTACCACATACCAGTTTAACGTTTATTTTTGAGAACATTTGTTTAATGGCCATGTCCCCAAGACGACTCATAAGGACAGGGACCTTATCTATTTGTTGATCCTTACAGTCAGAGAATTTATGTCAGGAACATAAAAAAATCCTACATAAATATTTATTGAATGTATTTGTTAATCAGTTTACTAAAAACTCAGATATGATATTCTCTGTCATTCACAGATGAGCAAACAAATGCATAAAGATTTTAGGTAATTTGTCCCGATCCTAGAACGAGTAAGTAGCATAGGAGAGATTCCAACACAGGTTACCTAATCCCAAAGCCCATGTTCTAAACCTTTATCAGATTACATCAGGATGGATCAGGCCAACAAAAGATGTAAGAGATAGTTCTGATGTCTAATTGACTCATTTGGAGGCTGCCGTAGGCTAAAGAAGCCCCCCCCATCCACACCCTATTTCCTGGAACCTGTGAATGTTACCTTATAAGGTAACAAATAATTAAATAAGAAACAATTAAATAAGAAAAATTAAAACAAATAATTAAATAGGAAAAAAGAAGGGGGTGGGCCTTTGCATTGTGATTAAGATAAAGACCTTAAATGAGCAAGGCAGAGGTAGAGCTGACACAGCAGAGATGAGGATGGAGTGAAAGGGCAGAAAGAACATATGAAGATTACATTACTTAGCTCAGGCTGTGAGCAGATAGTATCACTGACTGTATGGTTTATAAACAACACAATGTACTTCTCCAATTATGGGAGCTGGGAGTCAGAAATCGGCATGGCTGCACTGTTGTCAAAGGCCTTCCTGATTAGAGAAGGCAGCCTGCTCACCGTGGCCTCACATGATGGAGACCAGAGAGGAAAACAACAAGCACTCTCAAGTCTTCTGTAAAGCACTAATTCCATTCATGAGGAAACCATTCTCATGACCTAATTACCTCCTGAATGCCCCACCTCCCCAAACCACCACATTGGTAGGTTAGGGTTTCTGATCTTTTTTCTTTGCGGCAGCACCGAGCATTGAGCCCAGAGCCTTTGCTCTGAGTTGCATCACTATCTATCTATCATCTATTTATCTATTTATTGAGACAAGATCTCACTATGTACTTCAGGCTGGCCTTGAACTTACTATATAGCCCAGGCTGACCTCGAACTCATGATGATCCTCCTGCCTCAGCCTCCTAAATGCTGGGGTTATACACCTGCACCACCACGAGGCCTGGCATACATTAGGATTTCTTTTCTTTTTTTTTTTTTTGCGGTACTGGGGATCGAACTCAGGACCCTGCGTACATTAGGATTTCTACATAAGAATTTGAGGGGATCCATTCAGCTCATAGCACGGAATACTAGAGTGGTGTAGCCACAGAACAAGGAACACCAGCTGCCACCAGAAGCTGGAAGAGGCAAGAGTAAGAACTGTCCCCTAGAGCCGTAGGAAGAACCACGGCTCAGCCTGTCCCTAGATTTCAGCCCAGGCCTACGGACTTCAGACATCTGGACTCTACAAGCGTGAGGAAATCAATGTCTACTGTTTTAAGACACCAAATTTTTAGTAATCTGTTACCACACACAGAGAAAACAAATATAGAATCCGTAACATTATTTGCTAAGATACCACGGTTTCCTTTTAGAAAGGTTTTACTCCACCCTTGCTTCCCTCATCTGTACTACACATATACTTTCAGTCACAGATAAACACGGAACCTCCACTGTTAGCACCATTTGTTATGCACTCGCTAAGAATCAGTAGTGAGAAAGCAAAAGATTATGAGGAAAACATATCAAGAATGAGGGTTAAAAACTACTTTTTGCAAACTATGGCTAAAATTATTATTTTTAACTAGGGTGAAAAATGTTTCAAAGCTCAGGACTTAGGTGAAAACCAAAGTAAACATTGTCCTAGCATTGCTTCCAAAATGTTTTTGGATCCACAGAGATCCGCTGTTTTTACTTTTGTAATACAATAAATAAACTCAGTGAACAGCTGTTTTAAAATAGCGAAAGTATCATATTTCATGAAATTAGAAGTCTGTACTCGCAAGTTCATCTTTCATCCTAGCTTGCAGTCATAAGTCTGTCTCAGTTAATAGCGTTTGGCCTTGGTGGACTGATAATTCACTCTGCTTTCAAGATAATCTATGATTTTATAAGATAAAATGCTTTAGAAATTTAAGTTCTCAATGACTTGTTTTAATATGATAAGAAGCGAAATCATATTCATGAGATGAAGTTCAATGTGAAGTACTTTAACACACTCTCAAGACCCCCACCCAGAGGACAGAGGAGAAGTCCTCTTGCCAGAGCCGCCATCTTGCTATTGTTCCCTTCAGAGCTTCCAGATGGGGAAGGGATGTCAAGCTGGTGAAGGTTAATCCTGCCAAAGCAAGGAAGAAATTTTCAAAGCCGTTGTCAGTATGGTTATGCAGTTTATGCTGAACATGAGGTGATTTCACAGCAGTTAAAATGTGATTGAAGAAATAGGAACTGTAAGAACTGCCATAAGAGCATGTCACAAGAAATCTAGATGAGGAGATGAAGAGAAAAAATACAGTAGAGGGAATTGGGGGAGTTGTGGCAGAGGGAGAGGCAAGAAGACAAGCGCATTTTAATGTAAATGTCCTGAGCAGAGCTGTTTCTCAGAGATGCCAGAGCAGCACTGAGAAGTGGTTAGGAAAAGTGTTCCACTTACTATGATACATTGATATTGAATATTGCAATATGTAATATGTTGAAAAAGAAAAGAATTCTTCAGTTAACTTGCCCATTTCATAAATGAGAACCTGAGGCCCAGCAGGGTTAGCTCACTTCTCCAAGGACAAGAAGCTGTTAAGTAGTCATGCTGAGACTCAAACTGGAGCCTGGGAAACTCTCTTCTAGTACTGTCAGCTGCACCATGAACAGATGTTCAGCCGGGTCGTGTTTGTTTCAGATGTCAGAGGTGTATCTGCCAGCTACAATAATGGCAGGCTATCTTTTATTTCTTAGAGGCAAATTCATTTTTACGCACTGTGAATCTATTCTATGAAGAGCTACTTCAACCTGATTGCTTTTTGCTAGTTATTTTCAAAATGATATTAGCACAGATGCAATGCCCTATGACCTTTCTGCTCTTTCTCCTTGACAATAGAGTTTGGTCACATAGTTTGTTTTCATTGAGGCGATCCAGTTTTATACCTGAGCTCTCACCAGCTGCCCTGAAAACAAAAGTGCTGACACTACACTTTGGCTGGGCAGGCATTCGCGTCCGTGAACACGTGGCCCGGCTTACATGCACAAGAGGAGGCACATGCCCAGCCATTCCTACTCAGGGACATGAAGATGTCTGCTGCTACGCCCCCACCCCAGAGCTGGGGCCAGGAGGGGCCGGTCTCCCTTGTGAGGGTCTGCTTCCTGGCTTTCATCAGTCAGAATTCAGGGTGTAGGCATCTCCACACACAAAACTGGTGTGCTAGATACGTCCTGTTGCTAAGGTTCTTACCCTAATGCTTCCACAACGGTGACGTGGGATGACAGGAGCACATCTGTGCTTCGTCGTATCGTCTTTGAATTTCTTTCAAGAATCCAAGAGACCTCTGTGACTTTGTGTAACACAGCTTATATATAAGGATAATTTGAAAACATAGTTTGTTTGGTCTCTAAGTCACTAGTAACCCTAGTAGACATTTGACTTCATGCCAACTACTAGTTCTAGACAAATTAAAAACAAGATTCCTCACAAAATTTAAATGATAAACTAATATATATATTCTAAAATTATTTTAAATAATGAATTCGTATCAGTGACAAGGATGATATTGTTTACAGTATTTAGCTAATATATTTCTGACTATATATATATATAAATATATATATATATATATATATATATATATATATATATATATAAAATGACAAATGCTTTGAGCTGTTCCCCTAGGTAGTTGTTTTTCTTAATTTTATTTTTTCTCCCACCCAAGTACTAACTGGGCCTGACCCTGCTTAGCTTCTGAGATCAGACAAGATTGGGCGCATTCAACGTGGTATGACCATAGACATTTTATTTTTTCTAGGTTAGAAAATCCTAATTCAAATGTAAAGATTGTCAGAAAGAGCTGTAAGTGTTGGTGGCTCTGTCAGATACATTTGGATGTTCGGATTTAACATGTCCTAGAAATTATAAGCTGACTCCTTACCAAGGCCCTCTTTCAGCATTTGGTAAAGTAAGCCAATAAGCACATTAGATTCAAGAGCTGGAAGGTTGGGTTAAATGTGCCACAGGAAAGAGAACAACAAATAGATGCCTGCTCTACCTATTAGTGGATTTACCAAGCATTTGACATGGTTTTAAAACATGATATTATATATCAAGTCTTTCTTTGACTTGTGAATAAAAATTCATTCATTCAGCAAACACTTAAATACTTATTGTGACACTGCCAGGCGTTAGGGATACAGCTGGCAATAAGATGCTATGCATTGGTTGTGGTTTGTTCCCCAAGTGCTCATGTGTTACAAGCGCGGTCCCCATTGTGACAGTGCAGGAGCGGTTAGAACCTTTAACAGATGGAGCCTAGTAGGGAGTCCTTAGGTCATAGGGATCCTGCCCTTGCAGTGGTTTGGAGAGAGGGTAGTTATAAATGCCAAAGCCTTGCTGCTTCCTGTTCAAGACGTGACCACTTGCTCCAGCATGAGCCTGTGGCAGAGCCCTCCACCATGATGTGGTATAGTCAACAGGGCTCTCATCAGCGCTGAGCTGTGCAGGGGCCTCACCCTTCAACCTCCGAATCTGTGAGGTAAATAACCTCTTTTCTTCATACGGAGCCTGCCTCCGGTATATGCTGCAGTAACAAAAGGCTGGCTAATACTCAAGATGACAGGGTCCTTGCCCTTGCAGACTTGTAAAATAATAAGATTTCTTATACTTCGCATTAAATAGCTTAATGTTCAGCTCTGAAATAGCGCATCCTCAGAGAAAGCCACTTGAGTAATGCAAATGCCTTAACAGACATTAATCAATGCCACAAATGTAGGGTTAAACTTACACACATTCCAAAATCAGGTGTGAGGTACCTTTAACTCCAGTACTCTACGTGATAAGCATTTTCTCCTTTTGTAAGAAACGATCACGCTTTTCACTATTTCAACCCTAATCAGAGGCAAAAGGCAGAGTGCGCATGAACAACTGTCCTCAGAGAAGACAGTAACGTCAGGTGTTTGAGAGCAACTCTTTTCTTCACGAGGCAATGTCTCTTTGTCCTTTCTTATCTTTTATAACTGACCCCAATGTAACTTTTTCATTCTCCTGCATGGTTCACAGTACAATCATTGACTACACCAAACATTCTTCTCTTACGATGTGGGTTTTCATCGAACAAAAACCTCATCAAGCAATTCCCTCTCAGATAAATACATGCATTTGCCAAGCCAGTTCATGATCTGCACATCCCTGGCCTTGTCCAAATGTAAAGTAAAAGATCTGCTAGCATGGACACAGGATGGTGATGGCCTTTCCAGGCTTGTACACAGATGTTATATAATTCTATTAGAGGGGGCTGGGGATACAGCTCAGTGGAGTTAAGCGCCTGCCTAGCAAGTGCAGGGTCCTGAGTTCGATCCCCAGTACCGCCAAAAAAAAAAAAATAATAATAATAATTCTATTAAAGGAGCTTCGCCAATGCGCTGCTTTCTTGGAACACTACACTTGTCATTAACCCTGTTTTCTCTAGATAAAGTGTGAATCTGACATTTTGACCGCATTTCTGGTATCACTACAGAATTTACCCATCTCATTTGGAAAAGCACAATTTTGGATTTGTTGTAGAAAATCCTGACAGCCTGACCTGCTGACAGATTTAAGTGTTTCAAAATAACAGAAAAGCTTTGACAACCTGATGCCACTATTTGCTAAAAGGACAGTACACAGTGAAGCAGAGTTGAATAGACCGCTGATTCAGCAAATCTCATTTCAGATATTTATCATCCTTCTTTTTTCCTTTTTTGGCTGCTTGGGTTAAACCATCCTACCTAACAAAACATTTGTCCCATCAGTGACAAATACACTTTCTATCTTTGTACTAGAATCCTATTCACTATTTATAGTTCTAACATTTTTATGAGTTCTATTATTTACCTGACTCATTCCATCTCTACTTTTACACTGAACAATTCCTAAAAATTGGTATAGAATAACTATAATAGATGCAAATTTATGTGAACAGTAATGGCAGATAATGTTAAAAAAAAATTAGCTGAGATGAACTGCCCTCAGCTGACCAAATACTAGGCAAAACAAGGTCTTTCTAGCATAAATACAATATTTAAGATGATCAAGATTATTAAGGATTCCTACAAAATTCACAATCAGTATTATTCTAATTACCAAAATGTGTAAATGAAATTACCTGCCAAAGCATTTGCACATCTCCTGTTGTTATAGGCAGCTGAGTTAGATAGAAATATTATAGGCAGACAGACAGGGCCGAGCCCTCAAAGGAGCCAGCAGACCTGAAGGAGCCAGCAGACCTGTGGGCCGGACCTTAAGACAAAGGGTGCTATACAAATGCACCCACACTCACTTCCCTAGGTGTAAATATCAGGGATTGATATTCTAAATAAGAAACAACCACCTTCTAAAAAGCCAGGAAGAGTCGCTAGCCCGACCCCCACAGGAAAAGCCCCTGATCTGTATTCATGCCCGCGTGCTACATGACTCGCTTCCCCATTTGATCCCAGTCCACTCAGTCTTACCTGGACAATTATACCTGTAATCTTATTGGCTGACCATAGTTTTGTCCATTTCCCCTACCTTGGACCCGCCTCACCTCATGGTTTTTCTCTATAAAAGTCCCTGGAAAAGACAGTGGGGGGGACCGACTTGGGCCCCCCTTCTGTCCCTCTCTTGGACAGAAGCTTTCTTTCTCTCAATAAATATATTCTGCTCTTAACCTCCGTTGTTCCTAAAATTCATTCTTCGGTTCTAGAGAACACGAACTCGTCTGATATCATTCAGTTTGGGAGACTTATTTTCCTGTATCACTGTCAGATGTCCAGCGGTGGGGGGCTGCTCAGTTGTCTATGTGCCATGCTGAGAAATGATGCTCCTAGCTTGCTAGCAAGCCTCATGGTATACAAGTCAATTTCAGACACTGCTGTCAGTGCGAGCTGAACTTCATGAAGAAGCGTCTACCTTCGCTCCTTGTTCCTAAACCCTCTGTCCAGTCTCCAGACAGCCTCTTGCCATATCAGTCCACCCAAACCTTCAGGAAGCTTGCGACAGCCTGTAAGACCTCTAACATTAGGGTCAAATCCTACTGCTGTTCTCATTAGGCAGCAATTCACAACCTTGAAAACCCAGAACCACCTAGAAAGCTTTTTAAAAGTTCCAAAGTTCTCCTACCTAGACTCTACGTCAGATCAAGTTAATCAGAATCTCTTGGGCAGGACCCAAAAACCTATACCAGTGATGGAGAACCTTTTAGAGCTTTCAATGATACAAAGAGCCCATTCCACCACTGCCCTTTACTTTTAAAAAAGCTTCCTGGTGATTCCAATGCACAGACAGGATAAAGACCATTGACATTATGCAGCACTTCCCACAGTAGCTGCTTAATTACCATACCTGCGGGGCCACCCATGTTCTAGATTTACTGTTTCTCTTATCAGAGCTATGGTGATGAGCTCCTTCCTGGAATCTCTGGATCTACTGGCATCTACTGACACTGCCTCTTTTTACATCTACTGTCATCAGTTCTCAGAGCAGCCTTCATCTCACCTTTCCCCCTGGCGGATACTCTCCCTCCACAACAGCAATTCTCTACTTGGCTGCATGTTGGAATGACTAGGGTCTGTAAAGTAGCCATGTCTGGGCTGTGCCCCACACCATATAAATCACCACCTCCAGGGATAGGAGCTAGGCCTCAGTGTTGCTAAGAAGCCGCCAAGGCTGAGAGTCAATCCTCTTGGAGGTGCAGCGTCCAGCAGGGTCCCTTCATTACCACTGCTGAGCTTGCTTCTGAGCTTCCTGTCAACCACTCTAATAAGTAACTTACTTCCTCAAGAGCTTAAAGTCCATGAGCAGAGACAGAGTTGAAAGATCACCACCTCACAGTGGTATAAATGCTGTAACAGAATATTAAGAATCTACAGGACACTAAGAAAGGATTAAGGGTTAATGCTCTGCAAATTTGGATAAGAGTTCTCAGAGAAAATGACACTTAAATGGCATCCAGAGGGGTTATCCAGCCCAGAGTAAGGTGAAAGGGCATTTAGTGAGAAACACTTACTCACCGTTTAAAATATTTTTATTATCTATACATAAGTTTCTATGTGTTTCTGAACAGTGAGGAGAGTGCTTCCCATCCCTCCAACAAAACAGTACACAGACACAGACACACACACAGACACACACACACACACACACACACACACAGAGCCCCCAGTATGGTCCTAATTAAACCTCACAGCTGCTCACTGTTGGAGGCAATAGCCTAAGTCTCTGGATGCCCGGTTCCTCTTGGTTGCCTGAGGGCAAAGGGTTTCTCTGTCTCAAAATACCAGTAACCTGTTTGCAGAGCATCTCCAAGATGCTCCCAACTAGGATACCTTTGGCTACCAGGAACAGAAAAGCCAATTCAGTGGGGACTAAACAACGAGAGGTCTTGCTCTCTCCCAAGACCAGAGAGACAGGGCTGAGTGTCTCAGGTGTAGTGAAGGCCAGGGCTTGCCTCTGCCCTTCTACCATTTTCTTGGCTATGCTTTACCCTGGTACTGGCTTCGCCTTCAGGCTGGTGCCAAGATCACTGCCACATTGCTAGATATCGTGTCCCAACATGATAAGGTCACAGGATGAAGGAAGATGTCCTCGCTCTGGGTATTTCCCTGGGTTTCCTCAGAAGCCCAAAGAAAGTTATCCCTCAAATTTCTCCAGCTAGAATCATGCCACATGTCCATAACTACCCCAATTCTTGGTGAGGGGAAATGGGGCACCAGGAGCACCTTAGACGAGGCCAGGTGAGCACACAGAAATGCGGGCGCAGTCCATCTTCTCTGAGATATACCAGAGGGGTAAACCAGCCAAATGAAATCCAGACTCTCCCAGCAAGGAAGGAAGTGGGCCTGGCTGTTGGACAGGCCAGCAGTAGATCTGCATCATATCAGAACAAGACTGGACAGCATAGTGGCTATGGGCACACCCTCCAAAAGCAGGCAGTCAGTTCTAATCCCACTCTGCCATTCAATACCTGCATATATAAACATCAGGGGTTTTTTTTTCTGTCTAAAACAGGAGTAATAAAAGTTCTTTACTCACACAGTTGCTGGGAAGATTAGGGCAGGAGTCAAGGTATAGTGCTTAGGACAGACTATGGCACATATTGTGGTTCAGTGCACATTAGTGGACATCTCCATGGTGTCTGTCTGTAACGGGTTACAAACAGCTAACGGGCAACAGATCGGTGGGGAAGAGTCTCCTGGATTAGCACTGAGCAATGCTGTGCCCAGTTAAGCATTCAGTAAGTTCACTTGTTTTTCTACATCTTAGTAACTTAAAAATCAGTGCCTTCTTGTTGCTAGCAAAAAAGATGTTACTGACTAAAAGGTAACATTTTACAATTGGAAATACTTCAAAAGCACTAATGATATTACTGCCATAAAATGTGACTGTTCCTAAGACATGATGGATTCACTGTTGAGTTCTGTAAGAACTTCAGGAAGATCTAATGACAATACTCCTCAAACTTTTTTTTTTTAGTGAAACTAAAAGGGAAGGAATACTTCCAAATTAATTCCTGGAAGCTAGCATTACCCTAATTCCAAAACCAGACAAGGGCTCAAGTAAAACTACAAGCCACTCTGTTTAATGAACACAAAAATCTTCAACAAGATACAGTACTGGCAATCAGAATATAACAAACTGTCCAAAAAAAGTATACATCATGACCAAGTAGGCTTTATCCCAGGGGCACAAAGATATGTAAACATATGCAAATCAATTTATGTAATACACCACATAAACAGGACAAAAAATCACATAATCACCCCAATAAATGCAGAAAAAGCCTTTGACAAAATCCAACATCTATTCATAAAACCCTGAAAAAACAAATATCCTAATTCGATAAAAGCCATTTATGACAAACCTAATGCCAACATTGTGTTAAATGGGGAAAATTTCAAAGCATTCTCTCTAAAATCAGAAAAAAGACAATGATGTCCACTATCACCACTCCTGTTTGATACAGTATTCATAACCTTAGCCAAAGCAATCAGGTAAGAGAAAGAAATAAAAGGAATATGTATAGGAAAGGAAGAAATCAAACTATCATTTTTTGTAAATGACATAATCCTTTACATAGAAGACCCAAAACATTCCACCAAGAGACTTCTAGAACTAATAATCAAATGCAGCAATGTAGCAGGATACAAAATTGACATAAAATTCAACTGTATTCCTACATACCAACAATGAAACCACCAAGAAAGACATTAGGAAAATAATATGCAGTTCACAAGTTTCAAGAAAAATTACATCTGAAGGAATTAACCTAGCGAAGAAAGTGAAAGACTGCTGAATGAAAATTAAAGTACACTGAAAAAGATCAAAGAGGGCAAAGAAAAAAATGGAAAGATATCCTCTGTTCCTGGATAGGCAGAACTAATGTTGTCAAAATGGTCATACTACTAAAATAAATATATAGAGTTAATGCAATCCCAATCAAAACACCAAGAGCATTCCTCATAGAGAGTAAAAGCAATCCTGAAGTTTATATGGAACCAGGGGGACTCAGAATAGCAAAAGCAATCCTGGGCAACAAAAATAAAGGAGGAGGCATCACAATCTCAGATTTCAGGCTATGTTACAAAGATATAGTGATAAAAACAACATGGTACCGGTACATAAAAAGACATGTGGCTCAAAAGAACAGAATAGAGGATGCAGAAATAACCCTGGCCCATTCAGCCATCTGATCTTTGACAAAGGAGCCGAAAGCATACAATGGAGGAAAGATAACCTCTTCAGCAAATGGTACTGGGAAAAACTGGTTGCATACATGCGTAAGATTGAATCTAGACCCGTATCTATCACCATATACCAAAATAAAATCAAAATGGATTAAAAACCAGAATATTAAAACAGGAATAATCTGCTGGAAGCAAAATAGATGAAACTCTTGAAAACATAAGCGCAGACAAGGACTTGCTAAACAGAATCCCAAATGCACAAGAAATAACATCAAGAGTCAATAAACAGGATTACTGTATATTACACTAAAAAGATTCTACACAGCAAAGGAAACCACCAACAGAGTGAGGGGACAGCCTACAGAACAAGAAAAAGTTCTTGTCAGCTACTACTCAGACAGAGGACTAATATCTAGAATATATAAAGAACTTTAAAAAAAAAGACTCCCCAAAATAAAATAACCAAAACACAGGCAACTGAAATGAACACACACTTCTCCAAAGAAGTATAAATGGCCAATAAATATATAAAGAAATGCTCAACATCGCTGGTCATTAGAGAAATGAAAATTAAAACAACACTGAGATTTTACTCTTACTCCAGAAAAAATGGTGATCACCAAGAAATCAAATAATAGCAAATACTGGCAAGGCTGTACAGAAAAAGAAACCCTTCTACATTGCTGGTGGGAATGTAAACTAGCACAACCACTATGGAGATTCTTCAAAAAGCTAAAAATAGAAATTCCATTTGACCCTGTTATTACCCTTATAAGTTATCATCCTAAAAGAGCTAAAGATATCATTGTTACAGAGATACATGCATATGCATGTTTATAGCAGCACAATTCGTAATAGCTAAATCTTAGAAGCAGCCTACATATCCATTGACAGATGAATGGATAATAAAAATATGGTATTTATATATAGTGGAATACTACTATGCCACAAAGAAGGATAAACTTAAATAATTGTAGGAAAATGGATATACTTTGAGACCATAATGCTAAGTGAAATTAGACATGAGCTTAAAAATCACACTGTTTCTTTTATATGACAAACCAAAATTATAAATGAAGAGTAAAATAAAAGATAAGAAGTAAGGAGAAGATCTTTCTCAGGTGGGATGGGGATCAGGAGATGAAAAAAGGAATTAAGATATGTGATGTATATGTACTTGCTCCCCACAATGAATGCATTCATTATGCATTACAAACATGTACTAATAAAAAATAAATCTAGGGGTGTAGCTCTATAGTAGAGCACCTGGTAAGCATATATGAGACCCCAGGTTTGATAACAACAAAGTTATTGAGTAAAATGGTAACATTTTATAACTGGTAATACTTTATTGCTTCTTGGAAACTATATTAAATATAATAATTGTTATTTACAATGATATTTACTGAGCTACTGGTATATGCTGGGCATTGCTATAAATGTCTTACATGCATGATTTCATTTAATCCTAAAACCAATCACGGAGTCAAGTTTATCAGTAAAACATTCTTAAAACTAATCTTGGACTGTGGATGTAGCTCAGCAGGTACAATGCCTGCCTGGCAAGTGTGAGGCCTGAGTTTGATTCCCAGTATAAAAACAAAACAAACAAACAAAAAAAAACAGAAAAACTAACCCCAAACAACATGTCGGATTCTTTTAAAGTGTAAACTTTTCCACAGTATCACGTGAAATGGAAACTTGAGCTACTCAACTTTAAGTTCTGAGACTTGCTTTCTCCCCTTCCTACCCTTCCTACTTCTATTGCTGCACCCGACAGTCTATGTTTCCACTTACAATGACAATGCCCTCCACTCTCCCCAGGAGTGTGATTAGTCCAAGCGACATTCTCCGGACCAAGGAATCCCAGCAATTAAGCCATCTCCGGGTCCGCCCCCCCCCCCAGTTTCTCTCAGGAACCAAGTGTATATGCAGATGAGAAGCTCTCACCACCGAGGGCCTTAATGTGGGAACACAAGGATTCATTGCTCTATTGTGTTTCTCTAGTGCTTGGAGCTAAATAGTTCTCACTTTAAGTTGTGGAAATTCTAGGAAATAGTTTGAGCCTGAATGCTAAAGCCTGAACGCTAAAGAGTGATATGCCCCCAACCCTGCAGGTAGTTTGTACTCAAGATTTATCAATTTGCTTCAGTACAAGGGTCAAGTAAAGAGCTACAGATCCAAGGACACCACTTCAGTCCTTGGTATATCATTAACCTGCTGTGTACTGTGTACACTGACTGAAATGCCCTGGGCTCCCCTTCATCTGTTAGAAGATATCAACTGTCCCCACGGAATGTCTACGGATATTAAAAGTAACTAACAAGATTGTTTCGGTTCCAACATACCTCACATTCTCTCCCACTTGTATCTGTTTTCTTTTACCACACACAAAGGCCTCAATCTACCACCCCATTAATGATTCAGCCTATTAAGGAAATCAGCTATTTGCCTGGCAGCCAACACAGTTCTGCTTCATTACTTTTTGAATTAATTCTATTTTCCTCAATCTTCTATAAGAGTATACTCAAATAGGGAGCAGAAAGAAGCAAAGAAGCAAACAAAATTCACCTGGCCCACAGCAAAAGCCTCTGACCACCCTTCTGTCCCGTTTTCTCCAACAAGCCCAGGCCCCTGGGCCGCTGGGGTCCTTGCTGTATCACAAGTCAGATCAGTTTGCTCTCACACCTTCTTCCACCAATGGCTCCCCGGCGCCTACAAATAAGAACCAAGCCCTTGGAGAGTAAAGGAGGTTCCTCACAATCAGGGCCCCTCCACCTTTCCAGCTTCAGGTTCCATCACTTCTACTGTGTATCATATACTCCAGGCGTGGCCAGCTCTTCTGCTTCCGCCACAATGCTTGGTCTGGACTGATCTAAGGACTAGGAACCTATATGTGGGAGTAGGGGGAGGGCTTCAGTCTGAAGGAAAAGACTCAGGGACTGAGGCGAACACTCAAGACCCCTCTCTGGGAAAAGAGAACAAGCTACAGGAAATACAGAGCTTTGTAGTTCCTGCTATTCCGAAGTGTGTGTGTGTGTGTGTGGTGTGTGTGTGTGTGTGTGTGTGTGAGAGACAGAGACAGAGACAGAGACAGAGAGACAGAGAGGAGAGAGATGATTAAAATTATCAAAACGGAACTTCCTAACTCTTCACCCCCTTATCTTTCAAATTCCCTCTTCTTTTTCCCACATCTTATACCCAGTCCGCTCAAAACCCCCAACCCTTCTATTGGCAACATATCCCAAACGTGAGCATTTCTCGCCTCCTGCGCTGTTATCCCCTGCCCCAAGCCTACCGGTATCTCTCACGAGGGTCTCTCTATTGGCATAAGCCTCTTTCTCTCTCTGGCCCCTTTCTTCTCATCTTCCCTCCAAACCCGGCACCATCCATCATGATCTCTTCACCATTTAAGTCAAATCATGCCACTCACAGCCCAAAACTTTCAAATGACTCCCTGAAAATCACTCAATAAAAGACCTACAAAGCCCTATGTAACTGCATCCTCAACACCTTTGCCCATGCGTTTTCTTCCCTTCTTCCCTTTTTTCATTCAATACCAATAGCCTAGAATTTCTGTTAGTCCTCCCACCCTACTAAATAAACTCCCACCTCAAGGGGCCTGGCCTCTTTCTCTTGCGTCACCCTGGTCTGTGTTAAAGCACCACGTCACCGGAAGCCCCACCTGAACTTCCCTATAAAACAGCAAGAGCCCTTCACTTCCCCTCTCCCGCTTTATTTTTTCATTTTCCTTAGCCGTTATCTAATCATTTAAAAATCTCCCCAACAGAATTTAAGCACTGTACTGAAGTGGACTTGGCTCGGAGCACCTGGGATAGAACGTGGCACACAGCAAGTGTTCGGTAAGTATGAATTCCTAGACTGAATGAAAGTTACATTCTTAGATTTCATATTCTTTCCCTGAAATGGCCACTTTCCTATTTCCATGAGACATTTGCTGCTTGTCTCAGGTTACCTGTGCCCTTGCCCACCAAACTCACACTTTCTGTCCGACTCCATCCTCAAGGCAGCCCCCACCCAGCCCACTCCTGCCTGGCAGCCGCACTAGGAACAGTCACTGGCCCCTGAGACTGTGGGTTTTTCCAGGGCAGATTTTCCACTTATCTTGCACCCCAGTGCCAAGAGATTCTGACACAAAGTGGCAATTCAGTGAGTGCGTATGTGTGTGCATGTGCATGCATGCATGTTTGATCCCAAAAGCTCATTTTCTGTCTTGTACCCAACCTATCTCAGAGGCTGAAGAAGCCAAGACGGTGATACGCAACTAGCTGTCCATTCTCTGGCTGAGCCTCTTCTACGTGTCAGATACTGTGCCCTGCACTAAGATCAGCGTATGAGAAAGACATAGTAGACCACGAGCTGCTTGAGAACCTAAGCTCAAAACAAGAGAGACAGACACAGACTACCAGAATAAGCCTTAACAGGTCAACAACATGGCCATGGAGAAGGCACCATGGCTAGACTCTACAATTAAATCACTCTGGATGGTCAAAGAGTCCACAGAAGATGAAATTCCTGACGTGGGCTCTCAAGGACGGGTAGAAGGGTGCCAGGCATCAGGGAGTGGAGCTGCAACACAAGAAGGGCAGATTAGGTCAAGAGAAGAAGAGGAGAAAGGGTGCACACGCGAGAAAAGCACGGTGCAACACAGACTGTGAAAAAGCCAGGGTTTATGTTGAATAAAGCACAGCAGTCAGCGGCAGAGATGGCAGCGCCACTAGCCAAGAAAGAAGAAGGAGGTGGGCAAATAAGTGACCATCAGCCAGCCCTCCTCAACTCCCAGTGCATCCCTGTGCCTCCATCCCACTCCTGCTGCATCTGGAGCTTGCAGAGCCAATCTGAAGAGGCAGCAGGAGCAGATGCCCTGACCTCTGGCCTCTAGAGTAAAACCCAGGGCCACAGGGTACTGTGTACCTACATTTTCTGCACCATACAAAGACCAATAAAGCAAAGGTGGCACCAACTGCTGACTAAAGCAGTGAAACGACACAGCACCTGGCACCCCCGCCAGTGTCTAAGAAATACAAGTTTATTGGCACATATGGAATTTTTGAAGACTTCCATTTTATTTTTTACTGCTTAGGTTTGTTTCTTCTTATTATTCCATCTAAGATAAATATCTGGTTATAGTTTGAAAAGATTTTTGAAATCCACTCAGTTTTCATAAATAAAAATGGATTAATAAGTTATAATCTTAACTACCACTACCACAATCAATTCCAGTAAGGGCTTCACAGTTTCATTATAACACAGACTTCAAGCAAATATGAGGAACACCTGCTAGAGTTTGGATGTTAAATTCCCCTAAAGGATCCTGTGTTAAAGGCATGGGTCCCAGGGTAGCACCTTTGGGAGGTGGTGCAGGCAGTGAGAGCCTGCCTCTAGCAGGAGGTCCTCAGATCACTGGGGTCATACCCAAAGGGATTGTGGGACTTGACTTTAACAGAACTCTTTTGCTTTCTGACCACAAAATGAGTGGTTCTTCTCTACCATATGCTCCTGCCACCATGTGCTACTTCATCAGAAGACCAAAGCAACAAGGACAACCACTCACACAGGGGACTGTCCAAAACTATGACCCCAAATAAAACTTTTCTCTTCATAAGTTGATTATCTCAGGTATTTTGTTGTAGCAATAGAAATCTAACACAGTACCATAAAGTCCTTTGAGGACAACTTTTAATCCTTGTAGAGTCTCTATATATCAAAAGCCCACCCAATGAATGCAACTCAAATATTAACAGCAGGATACACGGAGCACCTATTTGAAGATTCTGAAAAGCAAATAGTAGCAAGGGGATCTAGAGGAAGACCAGAACTCAAAGCAATATTGAATTAGTGGTAAAATTCCCTTTCTCCTCCAGAATTCCTGGGAATGGACTCAAAGAAGCCTGAAGCCCAAAGCCAGGCGTGAAGGTACAAATATAAAGAGCTCCAGGAGAAGCTCTCTAATTCAAAGGGACAGCAGGAAGCAGAAGAAAGCCTATAGCTCAGAAAGAAAGAGTAAAAAGGAACTCCTATTTCTTATTCTTGTATTTTCTGGGCTCCCCCGTCCCAGACAACCCCGAGTACGTGCAGTAATGTACACAGGAAGCAGTGGGCAGAAAGCACCTGAAGCAGAGGGAGAGGACCTTGCTGAGCGCTGGAAGTGCTGTGGCCCAGGCGCTGTGCACACACCCTCTGCTGCTCCTACTATGTCGGCCTCCTCCTGCCTGTCCTGGACATGGGTAGGCACAGTCACGTGTAACAGTGACTAAAGTTTCTGCTTTGGTGCCAATAGACTGGGAAGCTCAGCAAACCAGAAAGGACCAGAGAAGCTGCAGAGAGGCAGGGCCCCAGGGTTCAGCCGCAGTGTGGAGATCCAATACGAAGCACATACCAAAGCCTCTGAGAACTGCCCTGGAAGCAGACCCCCACCCGCAACCCAGGCTGGCCACTGGGTGGTCCACATGTGACACAGATCCAAACAGCACTGCAAAGTCTGTGAAAAGAGAACAGACATTGAAACTGTAGCTTGGAGAACGCTGGTCAAAAACTTGTAGTCTAAATCCATCCTCATCAATTGTGTGCTTTAAAAAAGAATAAGCCAGGCATGGTAATACATGCCTGTAATTCCAGAGCTCTGAGAAGCTGAAGCAGAAAGACTGTAAATTCAAGCCCAGTCTGGGCTACTCAGCAATTTAGCAAGACCCTGCCCCCACCCCTAGGGCTGGGGATGGTAGCTCAGTGCAAAGGTCCTGGGTTCAATCTCCAGTACCACTCTACCCTACCCAATTTTTTCCACAGAATTAAACAGTACTTCAACTCTCAAAATATTGAAAATGTCTAACCCAAAACAACCTGACATATGCAGAACAAACTCTCAACTCATGACAAAGGACAGATGACAATGTGAAGATGACAGATACTGAGATTACCTGACAAAAATTTAAAAAATAATTATAAAAATGCTGAAGGAAGTAAGGATAAACTTTGAACAACAACAAAAAAAGCCTTGAAAAAAACTGCTAAAAGTTTCAGGGACATGTGGGACAATATTGAAAGATCATTAGTGTCTCAGAGAGAAAAAACATTTCAGTACAGAAAAATAATTTTTTAAGATATAATGGTTAAAAAAAAAAAAAGACAATGGTTGAAAATTCCACAAATATGGCCAAAGATAACCTATGAGCCCCAGAAGATGAGCAAAGCTTAAACAGGACAAATTAAAAGAATTCAACTCCAAGGCAAGTCATCATAAAATACTGAAAATTAAAGACGAAGAAAAAGCTTTTGACAGTAACCAGAAATATTCTATTATTAGTTATAAAAGAACTATGATCTAAATAAGTAGAAGCATTTTTAAAGTAGTGAAGAAGATCTTCCTTTAAGAATGAAGCTAAAATAAAGGCACTCTTTTTTATTTTAAAGAAAAGAAAAATAAACAATAAAAACAAGGGCACAAAATTTCCAAACAAGATTGTAGGAGGATAACAGTGGCTCGCACACTGAGTACTGTTATCTTCAAAAGGTGCTCTTAAATGAATGTAAATTAAGGTAATTTTTTAAAGCCAGTGTAGATGTGCTCTGAAGAACTGTTCTAGTTCTTTAAATACAAATAAAATGAAACTAGAAGGAAAATAAACTATCAACAATTAAAGAACAACAAAAATGGCAAATATCTGAGTAAATATAATAGCCTGGCCTGTTCTTATCCAATCAGGATACATTTCACAATTGAAAACAAACTTTAATGTTGATGAGATTTTCAATTTTGCAAATGTAATATATGAAGGAACTATAACATGAAAGGAGAGGAAAGAAACATAATTATTTTGGATAGATAATTCAATAATAGAATTTTTAAGCATATATGGAATATTCACCAAGATACATCATATCCTGAGTCATAAAAACTTTAAATAAATGAAAAATCGAAACCATAAGAACGTGTCCTCTGACAATAACTGAATTAACTAGAGACCAGTAACAGAAAGATAATAGGAGAGTCTGCAAACAACTGGAAATCAATATGCTTCTAAACAATCCATAGATTAAAGATGAAGTCTCAAAGGAAATTAGAAAATATTAAAATTAACAAAAATGGAAACATAATGTATCAAAGTGTGAGCTGGCATGCCCCTGTGATCCCAGCACTTGGGAGGCTAAGGAAGGAGGACTGCCACAAGTTCAAGGCCAGCCTGGGCTACATAGTGAGTTCAAGGCCAGTTTGAATTAGAGTAAGAGCCTGTCTTAAAAACGAAACCAAAACAAAGTGTTTATAACAGCTAAAGCAATGCTTACGTTAGAATATAATATATACATAATGCTTTTATATCAATGCTTATGTTAGAAAAAAAAGGTCTCCGATAAGACAAGCTATTTTAAGAAGTTAGAAGAAGAAAAGCAAAACGAATCTAAAGCAGATGAAGGAAATAATGAAAACAAGAGCAGAAAGCTCTTCAACTGCGAACAGAAAAAGAAAAAAGGAAAACCAATTACACCAAAAGTTGGTTCTTTGAAAGATCAATACAAGTGATAAACCTCTAGTCAGATAAATAAAGGAAAAAGAAACAAATTGCCAACATCAGAAATGAAATTAGCACTATAGATCCTGAAGACATTAAAAGAATAATGAGATACAATGAACAACTCTATGCACATAAATTCAACAACTTAGAAGCAAACAACTGCATGAAAACAACAAACTTCTGAAATTCCCCAAAGATGAAACTGAAAACCCAAATAAGTTCTGTAACTTTAATAAAGTTACATTTGTGGTTAAAATCCTTCAGAAAAGAAAAACCTAGAAAGGTTTCACTGATGAATTGTAACAAATATTCAAATAATAAATAATACCAGTTCTATACAAACTTCCAGAAAACAAATGAGAAAGGAATACTTTCCAACTTAGTTTATAAGGCCAGAATTATCCTAAATGTCAAAACCAGTCAGGAAGGTAAAAAAGAAAACTATATGGCAATATCTTACATTAACAAAAATGCAAATATCCTCAACAAAATGTAAGCTAACTGAACCAAACAATGCATAAAAAAAAAAATATGCCATAACCAAGTTTGGTTTATTCCAACAGTGCAAAGGTGGCTCAATATTTGAAAATTAACCAATGTTAATTTGCCATGCTGACAGCTTAAACTAGAAAAAGATCACAAGATGCTATCAATTATTAGAGGAAAAACATGACTATCCATAATAGTTTTATCATGATAAAACTTCTCCAAAAACTAGGCCTAGAAAGGAATGTCCTTGATTTGTGCCCTGACCTTATGGGGGTCACAGACACAGGCGGCCCCTGATCACCACTAGCGCAGCACACGTCTGGCTCCTTTCCTCACCCTGAACTGACTGGAGATGCAGAATCAGGTGGTCTGTAACCCACTGACACCACGTTTCACAGCTGAAAGCCCAGATAACTAGGTACTTCCCATCTACTTCCTGGGGGGCAGAGCAGATGACCCACGGCACTGCTGCCATTATAGTCTGAGTCTCCACCCCCTCTGCACCTGGTGCAAACAGGAGGTCCTCACTCAGAAATCCCAGGAGCTGCTAACACTGGGCTTCATGTTCGGGCCCTCCCAGTGCCTGCCTTGGGCCACCAGATGTACTAGGGCAGTGGGTATTCGAACTGCTATCACCACGGTTTGCGTCTGGGCTTTACTTGCACCCTAACCTTCTGGAGGTCACAGACACAAGTGGTCCCTGATCACTGCCAGCGCAGCCCACATTGGTCTACTGTGCATGCCCTGAGCTGCCTGGAGACACGGAATCAGGTGCTTCACAAACTGTTGACCTTGCAATTTGTGTTTGCGATCTGCCTATGCCATGAACTGCCTGGGGTCACAGGACCACTGATCCGTGATTGTGCCACCAGTGCAGCCCACTTCTGAGTCATACTCGTGCTCTGAGCTGCAAGGGGACACCGGATCAGACAGCATGCCATCAATGGACATCAAAGTTCGCGCCTGAGACCTGGGAGAACTAGGTACACTTCACCATCTACTGGAAGACCCCAGACTAAGCAGCACATCTCAGTGGACACTGAGGGGCAGGCCTGACCAGCAGGAAAACTAGGGCCACTAGAGAACTTTGCTCAGCTGCCAGAGAAGAAGGAGACTGAGCGTTGTGCCTCCAGCATCAAACGTGACAAGGCAAAGGACTAAAACACAATCTCAGAACTCCACCCCACTCAGAACGAGTCCAGGAGACATCAACATAGGAGAACTTGGTAAACACACACCTGAAATTGCTGAAATGATTGCAATGGAAGTAAAGAAACAACTCCATCAGACCATAGAAGAGATCAGATCAGAAATAATTTCTCAGGCAAAAAATGAAAAGACAATAATAATGAAAGAATTACTCAGCACATCTAGAGAAGAAATAGATTAAAAAAATAGATAAACATAGGCAATGGATGGAAACATTACATGAGTAATATAGGAATGAATTAGAATGGATGAAACAGGTTAAAAGAGAGTTCCAAGAAATCAAAACTTCCACTGAAAGCTTGAAAAACTGCTGGAATTAAGCCAAAGATAGAATTTCAGATCTTGAAGACAGCATGGCAGCTAGCAATCGTGAAAGGATCTCTTAAAATCAACAAAGATCCAGGAAAAATCAATTCAACAGCTGCAAGATAGGGCAAAGAGAAATAATGTCAGCATAATAGCAGTTAATGAAACAGTAGGAGGCAGCACAAATGACATAAAAAGAATATTTGCAGAAATAATAGCAGAAAATTTCCCAAGCATGGAAACAGAAACTGAGATACATGTAAATGAGGCATGTAGAACTCCTAGTAGTCATAACCATAATAAAACTACACCCAGACTTATAATAATCAAGATCCCAAATCTCCAGCAAAAGAGCAGAATATTAAAAGTTGCTAGAGAAAAGAAACAGATCATCTATAAAGGAAAGCCCATCAGAATCACAGCAGACTTCTAAACACAAACTATCCAATCAAGAAGAACTTGGAGCAAAATACCACAGGTCCTAAGACAAAACAGTTTCCTACCAAGACTGATGTATCCTGCCAAACTACCCTTCAAGATTAACGGAGAAATAAAATATTTCCATGACAAAGAGCAACTGAATAACTTCATGAGTGCCAAACCATCCTTACAGAAAGTACTAACAGACACTATAGACAGAAAAGAAAATGACTGCAATTTCAAGAATAACAATGGAAAGGAACCCTCAAGCAGAGCAAACAATTAAACAGGTAGAAAAAGTAGTAAACCAACAGGAAGTAAATAACATGTCAATGATAAGCCACTATATATCAGTTATAACCATTAATGTAAATGGCCTCAATTCACCAGTCAAAAGAAACAGACTGACAGAGTGAATTACAAAACAAAATTCAACGATATGCTGTATACAGGAAAACACATTTTACTCAAAAGGAAATCCACAGACTGAAAGTCAAAGGATGGACAATTTTCCATGCAACTCGAACGCAGTAAAAAGCAGGTGTAGCTATTATGTTTGCAGACAATGTAAACTTCAAACTGAAAACAAGTGAAAGAGATAAAGAAGGCCACTACATACTTGTTAGGGAAAAACTGCAAGAGGAAGAGATAACGATCATAAACATGTATGCACAAAATATCAGAGCCCGAAAATATATAAGACAAATCTTGACAGACATGAAAAACCAAAAAATTAATAACACTATTGTAATAGGCAACCCCAACACCCCTTTGACACTAAAAGATAGGTTAACTGGACAAAAAATCAGTAAAGAAATAACAGATGTGAACCAAATACGTGAACAAATGAACTTGGAAGATGCACACAGATTGTTCCATCCTACAACATGAGAGTACACATTTTTCTCAGCTACACATGGACAAGGGACTTTTCATGAAATAGACCACACTGTACACAGAGAAGATGTATACAGAGTGTTCTACCCCACAACATTAGAATACACATCAGCTGCACATGGGACTTTCTCTAAAACAGATCACATTGTAGCCCATAGAGCATACCTACCTAAATGCAAAAGAACTGAAATTATTCCATGCATATTATCTGACCACAGTGCAATGAAATTGGAAATTAATGACAAAAGGAGCTCCAAAAATTCCATAAACATTTGGAAATTAATAACAACCTCCCGAGGGCTGGGGATATAGCTCAGTGGAATAAGCACTTGCCTAGCAAGCGCAGGGTCCTGAGTTCGATCCCCAGTACCGCAAAATAAATAAATAAATAAATAAATAAATAACAACCTCCCGAACAACCAATGGCTCACAGAAGAATTAAAGAAGAAATTAAAAAATACCTACAAATAAATGATAATGCAAATACAAATTACCAGAATCTCTGGGATGCAATGAAAGCAGTCCTCATAGGGAAATTTATAGCAGTGAACTCACACATAAGGAAAACAGAAAGTGAACAAATAAATAGCCTAATGCTGCACCTCAAACTTTTAGAAAAAGCAGAACAAGGCAAGCCCAAGGCCCAAAGGAGGAAGGAGATTATAAACATCAGGGCAGAAATTAATGCAACTGAGATGAAGAAAACCCTACAAAAAATAAATGAATCAAAGAGCTCGTTCTTTGAAAGAATAAATAAAATTGATAAACCCCTAGCCAATCTTATCAAAAAACGAAAGGGAAAAACTCATATTCATGCAACAGGGAATAAAAAGGATGAAATCACTACAGATTCTACAGAAATCCAAAAGATCATTAATACCTACTTTTAAAATCTTTACTCTGATAGGATAGAAAACTCAGAAGAAACAGATATAGTCCTAGAAATGTATGAATTACCAAAGTTGAATCAAGAAGATATAAAAATCCTAAACAACCCAGTATCAATTAATGAGATTGAGAAACGTGATTAAAAACTTACTGACAAAGAAAAGCCCAGGTTCTGATGGACTCACAGCAGAATTTTACAAGAAATTCAGAGAAGATTTAATACCAACATTTCTCAAACTCTTCAATGAAATTGAAAACGAAGCAATTCTCCCTAACTCATTTCTGGAGGCAAATATTATACTGATACCAAAACCAGAGAAAGACCAAACCAAGAAAGAGAACTACAGGCCAATCTCCCTAATGAATATATAAGCAAGATTGGTCTGTAGTTCTCTTTCTTGGTTTGGTCTTTCTCTGGTTCTGGTATCAGTATAATATTTGATATTATACTGATATATTCTTCTAGCAAATAGAATGCAGCAAATCATCAAGAAAACCATAAACCATGACCAAATCACATTCATTCCAGGAATGCAGGGATGGTTCAATATTCACAAATCAAGTAATGTTATACACAATATCAATAGAGCCAAAGACAATAACCACATGATCATCTCAATAGATGCAGAAAAAGCTTTCAATAAAGTCCAAAATGCATTCATGTTAAAAATCCTAGAAAAATAGGAATAAATGGCCTTTACCTCAATCTGATCAAAGCCATCTATGGCAAACCAACAGCCAACATCGTACTAAATGGATAAAAACTGAAAGCTTTCACTTTACACTCAGGAACAAGACAAGGATGCCTGCTGTCACCACTCCTGTTCAACATAGTTCTGGAAGCATTAGCCAGGGCAATTAGATAAGAGAGAGAAATAAAAGGAATAAGGACAGGAAAGGAAGAAGTAAAACTATCACTATTTGCAGATGACATGATACTCTACATGGAAGACCCCAAAAACTCCACAAGAAGACTCCTTGAAATAATTGACAAATTTAGCAATGTAGCTGGATACAAAGTCAACACCTGAAATCAATAGCATTCCTATGCACAAACAACAAACAGACTGAGAGAGAAATTAAGGAAACCATACCTTTCACAATAGCATCCAAGAAACTGAAATATTTAGGAATCAATCTAACAAAAGAAGTAAAAGATCTATTCAATGAAAACTACAGTATTGTGAAAAAAGAGATTGAAAAGGATTTCTGTAAATGGAAAATATTCCTTGCTCATGGATAGGAAGAACCAACATTGTGAAAATGGCCATACTACCAAAATTGTTGTACAGATTCAATGCAATTCCCATTAAACCACCATTAGCATATCTCACAGATCTAGAGAAAACAGTCCTTAAATTCATCTGGAACCAGAAGAGACCCAGAATAGCAAAAGCAATCCTGGGCAACAAAGATAAGTCAGGTGGAATCACAATCCCTGACCTGAAATTATACTACAAAGCTACAGTAATAAAATCAACCTGGTACTGGCTAAAAAACAGACCAGAGGATCAATGGAACAGACTGGAAGACACAGACACAACCACAAACACACTCAGCCACCTAATCTTTGATAAAGGGACCAAACAAACTCACTGGAAGAATGATAGCCTCTTTAATAAATGGTGCTGGAAAAACCGGCTTGCCACCTGACAAAGACTGAAAATAGACCCAAGTCTATCACCATACACCAAACTCAAGTCAAAATGAATCACAGATCTCAATATTAAAATAGGAACACTAAATCACTGGAAGAGAAAGTACGTAAAAACCTTGAAGATATAGAAGTAGGGAGAGAGCTCATGAACAAAAACCAAACTGCAAAGGAAATACTTCAAAGAATCAATAACAGGGATCTCATCCTACTGAAAAGTTTCTGCACATCTAAAGAAATTGCCAGCAGAGTAAAAAGAAAACCCACAAATTGGGAAAAAATTTTAGCTAACTGTCCCTCAGACAAAGGTCTTCTATCTAGAATATACAAAGAATTAAAAAACATCAGCCCCCCACAAAATTCAAAGACCCAATCCAAAAATGGGCATCTGAAATGAACACATACTTCTCGATAAAGAAATATAAATGGGCAAACAAATACATGAGAAAATGCTCAACATCATTATTCATTTGAGAAATGCAAATTAAAACAACATTGAGATTTCATCTCACCCCAGTAAGAATGGCTAGCATTAAGAAATCAACCAATAACAAATGCTGGTAAGGCTGTGGAGAAATAGGAACTCTTCTCCACTGCTGGTGGGAATGCAGATTGGTGAAACCACTGTGGAAAGCAGTTTGGAGATTCCTCAGCAAACTAGGTCTGAAGGTCCCATTCAACCCAGCTATTTCCCTTCTGGGTATTTTCCCAGAAGATCTGAAAACATCATATCACAGTGATACATGTGCACCCATGTTTATAGCAGCACAATTTGTAATCGCTAAATTGTGGAAGCAACCCACATGTCCATCCTCTGAGGAATGGATAAAAAGACTGTGGTACTTCTAAATAATGGAATATTACTCAGCTATAAAGAAATATAAACTCGAGGCTTTTACAGATAAATAGCCACAACCAGAGACCATACTCATAAGTGAAATAAACAAGACCTCCATGTGTAAGCAATGTATTGTCTCACTAGTGTAAGAACCTGAAAGAGTGAATAAAAATTAGGAAGTAGGAAAGACATTGTGAAATGAAAGGAATATGCTCAAAAGTAAAGAGCAACTGGGGTGAGTGAAAAGAGAAAGGAAAGAAAGGGAAATTATGTAGGTATAAAGGGAAATTATTAATACAGGATAGCTAACATAGTTGAACTACTGACGTCTATCAGTTTACTGAAAGGAACAGTTAATGATTAATTATTTGATCAATCTTATATGTCTCTATTTGTTCTTCTGAAAAACCACTTTGAAAACATCAATATATAATACAACCACTGTTAATTTCCTACTACTTTGTCTGTAACTCTGTATTGCTTGTATTGTTCTTATGCTATTTTGTAAATGGATATCTGTCTGTTAATATGTTTTCCTTCTTTTATTTTTAAAATAAATTTTAAAAACAGAAAGGAATGTCCCCAACCTGGAATAGACATTTACAAAACCCCGTATCTAATGCCATACTTAATGATGAAGGAATGACTGTTTCTTCCCTAAGGCAAGGATGTTCATTCCTTCTGTTATTGTTGTATTTGTCTTTGTATTTTGAGACAAGGTCTCACTATGTAGTCCAGGCTGATTTTGGATTCAATATATAACTCAGGCTAGTCTCGAACTCATGGCGATCCTCCTGCTTCAGCCTCCTGAGTTCTAGGATTACAAGCATGCACTACCATGCCGTGCTAGGACATTCGTTCTTACCACTTCTGTACAACATCATACTGGAAATCCTAGGAGCTGCAGTAAGGCAAGACAAAAAAAAAAAAAAAAGAAATAGAAAAAGAAATAGATTGGAAAGGAAGAACTAGCAGTATAGCCAAGATAGTACAGAAGTTCCTTAAAGAACTAGAAATAGAATTACCATATGATTCAGCAATCCCGGGGCTAGGTACACATCCAAAGGAAATGAAGTCAGCAAGCAAAGAGATACCTCCTGCGTTCCTATGTTTATTGTAACACTACTCACGGGGCCAGAGTACGGAATCCACCCAGGTGTGCACAGATGGATGATGATATGAAGAAAGTAGAGTATGTCTACAAAGACACAAAAAGAATGAATATTATCCTGGGTGGCAACATGGATAGGATTGGAGGACATTATGTTAACGTGAAACAAGCCAGGCACAGAAAGACAAATACTGCATGTTTTCATTCATGTGTAGAAGCTTTAAAAGCTGGTCTAAAATTAGAGAGAAGAATAGTGTTACCGGAGGCTCAAAGGGTAGAGGCTGGCAGGGGAGACAGCAAGGCCGGAGCAGCAAGTAAAAAGTACAGTCAGATGGGAGCGTTAAATTCTAGTCTTCTACAACACCATACGGTGAATAGTGCAAAATGATTCATTGTGCATCTCAAAAATCACTAAAAGAGGATTTTGAATGTCTGAAAAACAAAGAATTGAAATCATGAGTTTGTTAACTTCCCTGATCTGATCATTGTATACTGTATGTATGTATCAAGATATCACACTATACCCAACAAATATAGACAAATATGTGTCAGCGAAAAAAAAGGAGGAAGAAATAATACTGCCCCTACTCATTGATTCCTACGTCTAGGAACTGAGAACTAAGATCACGGGATATGTGTGACAAAAATGAGTTGTATTTCTATATATTATTCATGAAAATTAGAAACCAACATTTAAAAAGATTGTGAGGGCTGGAGGTACAGCTCAGTGGGCTAAGTGCTTGCTGCTGAGCACTAGGGCCCTGAGTTCGATCCCCGGTCCCGGAAAATAAATAAATAAATAAATAAATAAATAAATAAAAAGATTGTGAGGGGGCTGGGGATAGAGCTCAGTGGAATAAGCGCCTGCCTAGCAAGCGCAGGGTCCTGAGTTCGATCCCCAGTACCGCAAAAAAAATAAAAAATAAAAAATAAAAAGATTGTGAGTTATACTAATTCTAAAAAAGTAAAAGATATTGATCTGATAAAACACATAGAGGATCTATATGACGTAAACACTGATAAAAAAATTATAGACCTGAATAAATGGTCAGACATATGTTCAGAAATTAGAAAAGTCAAAGTAAGGCTCTTACTAAGGTTGTCAACTCTTTCCCATTTTTTTTCTTTTTTAGGTACTGGGAATTGTTGTTTTTTTGTTTTGTTTTGTTTTTGCGGTACTGGGGATCGAACTCAGGACCCTGCGCTTGCTAGGCAAGCGCTTATTCCACTGAGCTATATCCCCAGCCCTGGTACTGGGAATTGAACTGAGAGCCTTGTGCTTGTCAGGCAGGTACTTGTGCCACTGAGCTATACCCCTAACCCCCAAATTTATCTTAAGATTTAAAGTAAAAATGATCCAAATCCCAGTATAGTTCTTTGTAGATATAGACAAGTCAACTCCAAAATTCATACATAAAAGTAAAACAGCCAGACTAACCAAAACAATTTTTAAATAAATAAATAAGCAAAAATAAAGATGAGATACAGCTCAGTAGGAAAATACTTGCCTAGCACACCTAAGGCCCTGAGTTTGATCCCAGCATCAGGAGAAAAAAAAAGAGAAAAGGATGAATTTGTTAGAGGAACCATAGCTGGAAGATTTAGTATAAGCGGGCTGGGGATATAGCCCTGTGACATAAGCGCCTGCCTGGCAATCACAAGGTCCTGAGTTCAATTCCCAGTACCAAAAAGAAAAAAAAAAAGTAAAAAGATAAGCTTCAATAAACAAATCAGGTATAGCATTGGAAAAGGGAGACACAATGAGAGAGATTGGGAAGTCCAGAAATAGATCTACACAAACACGGCTGTTCGCTTTTGAGGAAATTGCAATGTCAGTTCAACAAAGAAAGGACGGTGTTTAAACAAACGATATGGCCCAGTGTGGTGGCACATGCCTGATATCCCAGCACTCGGGAGGCTGAAGCAGGAGGATTGCCATGAGTTCAAGACCAGCCTCAAATGCATAGCAAGACCTTGTCTTAAACAAAACAACAGTATTATCAACATTGGACATACACAGGCAAAAAATGAACTGTCACTTAATCTTACACTTTACCAAATATTTCTCAAAATGATCATGAATCTAAATATAAAGAATAAAACTACTGTATGGCATTAAAAAATGAAGTGGAAAAATCTCTGTGACTTGTAGTTATACAAAGAATTTCTACCCAAAACACTAAAAATGGAGTCTATGAAAGAAAAGGTTAATAAACTGGACCAACACAATTATCTACTTGGGAAGTGCAATGAGAAACCATAAAAGAGGTCCCACTACATGCATATCTAACGGAATGACTAATTTTTTTAAAAAAATAACAATGCCAAGTGCTGACCAGGAGGCAGAGCAAGGGGAATACTGGTTCACAGCTGATGGAAATGACTGGAAAGCTAATTTGCAAGATAGCTAGGAAATTTTTATAAAGTTAAATACATATTTATTATATAAATCAGTGATCCTTTTCCTAGATATTTACCCTAGAGAAATAAAAAAATTTATTTCCACACAGAGGCCTGTACTATAAATGTATATAGTAGTTAGTTCTATGTGTGTCTTCAGTTCAGTGACAATCATGTCTTCCTTGGAAAAGGTGCACGTGTATGTATATGTGACACATGCACATGCACACACACACATACACATAAAATGGCAGGGAAAAAAAATCAACCAAACACAGGCAATCTCATCAAGACACTTTGCTATAAACACCCCTCGCTCCACAACCCCCATTTCCTGCGTCTCTGCATCTCTGACTCATTACCTTCTGCTCGAGGACTGATGGATGGGGTGAGGTGGGGTGGGGGCAGAAACTAAGACAGAAACAAAAAATGGTCAGAGAATCCAGAAAACTCACTAAAGTACTAATCAAGAGATCACAGGAGCCTTTGACTCTAGAATTGCCATGGCCCTTCACTCCCTCCTCCCACGCATTCTTTGGAATTTTACATAGACACTGCTTCAATTAAAGCAAAAAAAGAAAAAGAAAAAAAAAGCTCGACCACTTGCTTATAAACTTTGTGTTAAAGTCTTTGCTCTGGTCTGGTTCAAACAGAAAACAGAAAATTTCAAGATAAACAGTCCCAGTGCATTTCTCAGAAAAGTCTTGCGTCTCTAACTTAAATCACTGCAACACGCAGTGAACTGATTTGAGATCATGAGAGCAAAGCGGATTTCTTTTGAAGGACAAAAATAGAGGTTATTATTTGGTGGTTGAAAATTTTCCATGTCTTTTCCCATCAGTCACCAAGGTTTTCAAAAAATACTGTCCAAAGTTTGGAAGGCACAGACAAGGGGTGACCACAGATCAGACAATAGTTGAAACAAAACAAAACCCTGACCTTACCAATTCTGAGCTGTTGGGGGAAGAGTTCTGCGTTTCCTGCCATACTCCCATAGCTAGACTCTGCCCATCCTATTTATTCTGATCACTCATCTACATACAAGAGGATGTACTCCTGGGGAAAGGACAGTTGCTCCAGAACCATTTTTTGAAGAGAGTCCTTTCCTCTCACGAATTTGGCATTTCTGATGAAAATCAACTGACCATATATGTCTGGGTCTCCTAAACTCCCTTCCTTTCTCAAGAACCCATAACAACTCCTCACTGTCTGCCAGACCAAGTATAAAGTTCCCATTCTGACATTAAAAGGACTTCAATCCAACAATTCATCTCTCTCAAATAAATATTTCAATATGTAGCTCTAAAAGGTAAGGACTCTTTTTAAAGCAAAACCACTGTACCATTGTTATGCCTTAAATAATTGAATAATCCTTTAATGTCATCAACTATTAGGTCAATGTTCAAATGTCTTTGGTCATCCCATGTCTTTTTTTTTCTTAGAATTGCTTTGCCCAAACAAGGCCCACACACAGCAATTGGTTAGCAGTTCTTCAGGTTTCTTTCAGGTTTCCTTCTATCTCTCTTTTTCTTTGTAATTTATTTGTTGGGGAAAAGAAAAAAACAGATTGTTTGTCTTACACAATTTAAGGTCATCTGGATTTTGTTCATTATATTCCTATGGTGTTACTTAATTTGTTTCTCTGTATTTCCCGTAACTTGGTACTGACATATGCCTGAGTACCTACTGTCTACCAGATATCCCAATATTCTGTATTCCTGCAGTGTCATTTATATTGTTTCTCTATCCTGTGTATTTCCTACAAATTGCTAATCAGCTGTAGAGGTTTGATCAGATTCAGGTTGGTTTTAGTTGGCCAAGAGTACTTCAATAGATGTGTTATATACTCCCAGTAGGAGGCACAAAATGATCACTGCCAACATTCATTAATTATGGATTGTAAAAAATTAATACTCATATTCTCTTCTATAAAGAGACAGCCCTCCAACAATTTGTGCTGAGATGCAGTGTGTACAGGAGAGAGAGACTAAACACTTCTTTCTCCTTATTTACTCGTTTCCAAACTAATGAGTTAATTCTCCAGTATGTTTAAAAGGTGACCCATTACATGAGTTTATTTTTATTATTATAAAAGAACTTATTTAAACATATTTAATGTATTTCAAACCATCGCAGTAATTATCCTGTTGATAGTCAAATGGCCCCCAAGGGGACTTTTCAGTTTGCTTCCTGAGTCCTTTGGCTAAAGCTCTAGCAATCCTCAGTAGCGTCTTCGCTTTCTGGTGTTACAGGAAACTCCAGGCACAAGTAGTTCATTTCCTACCCAAATTTGGAAACAGGAATTTCTACAAGAAGTCATAGTTCCTTTTACTGAGAAATGATCATTAAAAAGCTCATACTGAGTACTAGGAATGCGCACTGCTACTGAATTGGACACTTCCTCAGCCTCTCAGTTGTCACAGGAAGGAAATGCTTTTTCTCAAGATTAACTACATAAACACCTGAATCCTTGCCATTCAAATTCATGACTAGACAGTTTTTAGATAGCCTCACCTCATCAGGTTTGCATCTGTATCTCCTCAGTTAGAATAGTTACTCTGTTGTTATGCCATCAACTTGGAAACATAGTTAAGTTCATTTGTTTCATTTTCTTTTTCATTTTTACGGGGGCTTAAAAAATAAATCATTTGACAGGGTAGGGCATAACCCTAGCCCTTAAAAGGCTGAGGCAAGAGGACTGTTACGAGGTTGAGGCCAGCCTAGGTTATACAGTGAGTTCAAGGCCAGCCTGAACTACATAGTGAGAACCTATCTCTAAAAACCAAAATAAGTGAAATAATGTCATTAATGAATACATCACTGGACTTCTGGTAAGATGGCGACCGGGCAAGCAGCAGAGAAAGATCCTCCTGGAGGATGTCACCCAGATACTGGAATAGAGCAACATGAGAAAGACAAGAAGGAGAGAAATGGGTGCCCTGGTGCCGTAAACCCAGGAAAGATCTGAAAATGGAATTGAAGCCCTCAGAAATAACAAACAAGACCTCTCCTGGAGAAAAAGCTCAGACGTCCGTCATGGCGCAGTGAGAGGAAGAGGAGGGGGAAAAGGAGGGAGCCCCCGCTCCGCACACACCCTCGGCCCACTCCCTCATTCCGGCACTCGCAGCTTCAGCCTCGGAAGCCCCTGCTTGCGGAAACCTCCCAATTCAGCCAGGGGAGAGCAGCGTCCTGAGAGCTGGTCCATAACCAGAGAGGAGAAAGCACAACTCGGAAGGCAAGCAGTGGCGGTCGGAAGGTGTGGTCGAATCCAGTGTGAGGACGTGAAGATAGGACAGCCACAGAAGCAAAATCCCCACTCTGCAGAAACCTTTCTAATCAGTGCCCTGAGGCAGGGCGGAGTCAAGGCAACCAGTGAGCAGCCCACCACATTTAGCTCTACGCCTGCCCGGAGGATACGGCCTCATACCTCCCCACTGTTTGAGCAAATGCCAGCAGAAAGTAGCAGAGAGCAGTGGAAGCGACCCCAGGGCCCCAGTAATCCCCAGGGATCCATCCAGCCATAAAACAAATGGGAGCTGGAGCTCAACAATAAGAGAGAGCTGCAGGCAGAGGTGAGACACATGGCCTCACGCCCTTCTCACTCCAATACCAAGCAGGAAGCATGAGTTGAGTTACTGGGCTTCAGCTCCCACCCTGAACTCCCTCTCTGGGCAACGTGAGACTCGGTGGGCCCCGAGCATTCACCATGTGTTTCTGACAGCAACATGCTGAGTCCACGGGCTTCAGGACTCACCCCAAACTACTAATATGAGCACCAAGAGGGACTTCACACTGCTGGCATATATGAACCTTGTAAGAACCCATAGTGTCAACACAAAGAGCAGCAGTCCTGGAACCTGAGAGACAACATATTCTACACAGCAGACCCAAGAATATCCTCCAATTCTCTCCTTGAACTAATAACTAAACTTAGTACATACCCTGGACTACCATAGTGAGCACAGGTGGGGAAGACCTCACACCACTTGTGCCCAGCAGCGTAAGTGCACCCAGTGCCTAGCCACAAGGGGCAAGGAAGGGCAACACTGGAGATCGAGAGGTGGGAGGAGGTGAAAACATGGAATTAAGGTGCAGACCTGCTTCTCTAACCAGGTGAGGATAGTCTCTAAAGAGTCATAGGCCGCCTGCAGAGGGGACACCAGGGGTTTCGGCAGGGTGCTCAGTGGCCTGTGGGGGGAGGCGCCTCCCAGTTCGCCTGGCCCCTGAGAGTGGCAGCCCCCCCCCCACGGAGCTGGGTGATCCGCCAGGCCCTTGGGAGCAGCAGCCCCCCCCCCCCCGGGCAGAGCACGGTGGGCCTCCCCCACCAAGCTGCCCTGAAGACTCGCCCGACCCTTTGGACGCGGACGAGCTGTATCAAGGCAGAGCCTGCCAGTTCCCTATGTAACCCCGCCTACTCGACCAGACACCCGATGGCTGAGAGGGCTTCCCAATTATTGTCTTTGAGGATGGGTGCTTCTCCACCTCCTGCCATGTTTTATACAGCATAATTCAAAGCAGCCAAGTCTCTTCCCAATGTGAGAGCACGAGGGAGTAAATAAACCAAAAAGTACAGTTATTACCAATGAGAAGACAACTGATAGGGTGGTAGAACAACAGAGATGAGGTGGAGAAAACTGAACTGAATAACAAAGACGAAGATAACATTATATAATACAGCATCCAGTGTCAACTCCCTACTATTTTTCTCTGTAATTTGCTATTTCCTTAACTGTTTTTGTGTTAACAAATGCATAGATAACATTATGTAATACAGCATCCAGTCAATTCCCCACTATCTTCTCTATAATTTAGTATTTCCTTTATTGTTTTTGTTTTAACAAATGCAAAGATAACATGCAATACAGCATCCAATGCCAATTCTCTACTATCTTCTCTATAATCGGGTATTTTCTGTATTGGTTTTTGTGATATTTCGGTTTATATATCTCCATTCTTTTGTCTTAAAAATAAAAAAAAATACATCACTGTATAACTATGTATAATATTTACTTACCTCCACCGTTCCAAGAAGTCTGATTATGGCCTTTGTCTGTTACACCCTTTTCCTCTGCTTCCACGTTAGGTAACCATTATTAAGATTTTTTTTTATTACTTATATCCCCATTGTTTTTGTCAAATACCAGTAGAGATATTTATTATACACCTTGCTCTTTTCACCCAACAATATATTCTAACCTGTAGATGACTACCTCAATGTCTTACGGATGGTGCATATTCCTTTTTATAACCACACAGCATTCCACTGTGTACGGTTTCTATGAACTGGCCTAAACTGACAGTTCTATGTGTTGGGGTTATTTGTAGTCCACTGTGTACCTGTGTATGTTTGCTAATGCATCTTAAGAATAAACTTCTGGAACCTGGAATCAAAGTCCTACCTTATTTTACTAGGTTCTGTACACCCCACTCCATGGATGAGAAGCCCCCTGTGAGTACAGTGCCTCTTTCTCTGCAGCTCTACCAACAGTTCGGGGTTAACCTCTTGCATCTTTGCCAACCTGACAGGCAAGCAGTGCAATACAACTTGCGTATCACCTGTGATAAGCAAAGCTGAGCATCTTTTCACGGGGCTCAGACGCTGCCTCCCCTGTGAACTGCTGGTAGACTTGTCCAGCTCACTTTTCTACGCGGTCGTTGTTGTCCCTACTCTGCTTTTAGAAGCTCATTATTTGTCTGTGGCATAAACTGCAGATTTTTTTCCCGATGAGTCATTTACTTTGCTTATTTTTTTTACATGCAAAAGTCTTTTGTATTCATGGGCCTAACACATCCATCTTTCCTTTTATTGGTTCTGGGTTTTGAAACCAGTTTCTCCACTTTCAGATTAAGAGTGAATTCACCCATGCTTTCACAGGACTCAACATTTTTAATGATCGTTACCTTTCCCCCTTCAATTCCTTGCAGAACATACAAAAGCAGCACTACGTCTAGTTATTTCACACAGTTGGAAGGAGCCCATTTTCCCCTTTTAAAGTTAAAATACAGTCACTCTCCCCTTGCACACACATGAAGCTCTGGGATCACGCAAGTAAACTGCAGAGACATGTGAGGATGCGTCCTTGTGTTTTTCTTTATAGACTTCCCTGTGTACCCTGCAGTTGTGAGATCAGATGGTATCCAATCCATGCAAGTGCTCCAAATGCCAAGAGTCCAAGCATTTTCCTCCTTTTACACTCAGTGAGTAAATAGTCGGGGAAATGTAAGTGTAAGGATGGAAGGATTCTCCCACATCAATCCACATCTACCAATGGCCAGGATGAGCAAGAGACAAGAGAAGAATTCGGTAGAAAGAGCAGCTGCAGCCAGCTCTCAAGGGACTGCCTGTGCCCCAGCACAATGGCCATGGCCTCTTTTATGAAGTGCGTCCAATTAGGATGAAGGAATAGTTTTTTTTACTTTTCTTTCCAGAGATATATCACATTTCCCATCTAAAACATTTCTTCATCAACAGGCTTTTGGAAGAATGACTTCTCTAACTGCAGTCTGGCATGTGGCTAGAAAATGGTCTCATTTCTTTGGCTCTCAAAAGAAGGCCTCAGAAAAGCTCTGATTCTTTTTTTCATATTGAATAGGATAAATAAATATTCAAACATTTTATAATAATCTAAGAGGAAATAACCAGATCTAGCTTTCAATATATAAAGCAGTGATTCTCCTACTTTAATTATATAAGAAATACATATTAAATATGTAATTTATTTTTTAAATAAGCAATACAGATAATTCTAATGTAGGTTTCTTTACATTACACTTTGATAATCTCTGTACAAGGGTCTAATTCCTCCAAAAATCGACCTTACCTACCAAGTTTCTTAATCACCCCCCCCCCCCGCAGGTTCTGAAATACTCTGGCACTGACGACTGTTTCGTTGACTGTCCCATCCTTGGCATCTAGCACATACCCTGCTACAAAATAGATACAACACACATATTGACTGAAAGCAGAAATAAAAATCTGAAACAAGTGGATATTCACATGCAAAAGACCCCCACCTTTCACCACACAAAAATCAATTCAAAATGGACCAAAGACTTAAATGTAAGAGATAAAGCTCTTAAAAGAAAACATAAGTAAAAATCTTTATGACCTTAAATAATGCATTCTGAGTTATAACATCAAAGGCACAAACAATGAAGAAAAAAAAAGTAGATAAATTGGATTTCACTACCCTCCCCTAAAAACTGTGCTTCAAACATCACTATCAGGAAAGTAAAAAAAGCAACACAGAGGGTGAGAGCAATAGACGTTTTTCATACTATCCATCCCAATATTTCTATTCTCTGGTACCGGCCCCATAAACACTTCTTTTCATTCCTCTCTTTTTCTTGCTTTATTTTTGGGCCTATCCTTTCCCTTTTCTTCTTATCTTCTTTCTTTTCTCTGTTCCTACTTGTGTTTTATTTTATTTAAAAAAATACAACTTGGGGCTGGGGGTATAGCTCAGTGGCATAAGCTCTTGCCTGGCAAGCGCAAGGTCCTGAGTTCGATCCCTGGTACCGGAAAAAAAAATAAAAAATAATAAATAATAAATAAATAAATAAATAAATACAACTTGCATTTTTAATAAGTGAGAATCAAGCTTGTTCTTTCTTCTTTCCTTCCTTCTTTCCTTCCTTCCTTCTTTCCTTCCTTCCTTCCTCATCTTTTTTCTTTCTTCTTTTTTATCACTAGAGAATTCATTTGAGGATTAAAGAGCTGCGTACCACAGAGTCTTTGCTATCCTACAAGTTGCCTGCCTCAGTGTACTTATCCAGGGCTTAAGGACGGGCACACACACAAAGTAGGCCTTTGATCCTGAAAACCCAGGGATCCCACTGGGATGAGGATAAATATTTATCTCTATTTATTTTTCTCTGTTGGGGCCTGGTTTCTGGCTTGCTCAATGTCCTATTTGGCCAAAGACCAGCCAGGTCAGGAAAAGATCACTCTACAGCTCCAGCCTTGAAAACATGTGGGAAGAGCCTCCAAATAGTTCCCATATGAATTTTAAAAGGGTCATCTGAGTACACTACCACTGTAAGAAATATGTAAGAAGAAAAGACAGTTGCTTGCCCACGCCAAGTGAGAGAAGAAAACCAAATATGGAATATTCTCTTAATAATTTTTCCCATACCCTCACCTAAGACAAGAAACATTCTACAATGTTCTAAAAGCACTGAATTCACTATCTGGTACTGCAGTGGAGGAAAAGCAAAGGGCTTGAAAATTCATGGGCCAATGTTTTCAAATCCGAGTTTTGTTAATTAGGAGCCAAGACTCACTTTCCTAATCTATGCAACCAAGGTAATAAAATATATTTTACAGAGTTGTTGGAAACATCTACCCATCTCACAAAGGTATAGCATATGGCATGGTTCCTAGGACCCAGTAGAGACACCAGATACGTCTTGCTGTCCCTGCTAATGAAGTTCCAGCACTCAGCTCACCATGTTGCTTGCTCCTAACCCAAAAGCCATAGAAAGAAAAAAAGGTTGTCTCCTGGCTCTAGAATAGAGACCTAACTCTGACAAGGGACAAATGTCCATCTTGTCTCTAAAACAAATGCAGCACACCTATAGACAAGATTCACCAAAACCAGTTTTAAGTTCCACTGGGCATACTGGGTATAGGGACGAGACTGGAAATTCCCCAAGCTGCTGCTTTCAGAAAACAGTTCAGGGTAGCCAGTCTGTAAGTTACACTGTTGTTACCACCACCCATGACCACTGTCACGCACCTTACTGCCACTGTGCCCATCACCACCTTCGCTGCCAATGCCATCCACACCAAGAGGGGACAGACGCCTCTTTTTCCCCATCAGGGCCACCACCACCATCATTATCATTCCACAGCAGCAATAGAGACCCCAGGTGACAGAGAAAGAATAGCTGAAAGTAAACCTACCAAGCACAAAGACTTAAAAGATAACGGTTTTATTTGAAGAACTTTGAATCACCTAGAAATGTATGTCATACGCATCTCCAAGCATATTCCCAAACAGTCCCACTTCAAGCAACTTGCTACCACAAATTCCACTGAAGAGATGCTCTTACAAAGGCAAACCTCCCCCCCACCCCCCGCAACTGATGTGGCTCAGGAGAAGGGACACAGGAAGGGTTGGGAGAGGGCTCCCCCGGCCCCCCCATAGGCCTCTAATAGCTCTACACCTGGGCTGTGCCCTGCGACCCAGCACGGAGTCCCGAAGGCCAAAGCCCCACGGAGCAGGAGAGTAGCCAGGGCTTCACGACTGGAGCTGGACGCATCTCCATCTGCCAAGAGGCTGCTGTGCGCTCCTCGGACAAAAGGTGTGACAATAAACCTGAAGCCCACAGGTAAAACAGCTTTGCCAACAGTCGTATGGGAAGCTCATGTCTTGGAAGAGTAAGGGGGGCATGTGCTAGTGTCCTGTCTGCTGCCATGAGGGAAAGTGTACTGATACCCTTCAAAACCACTTGCACAGACATTTTGCTGTATTTTCCTTTGAAGACATAAAAAAAAAAAAATCTAATAACCTTGTCCACATTTTAAAAAATGAGTCATAAGTTTGTGCTCAAAAAAAACCTCAGCTATTATTACTTCCTTGCATCCTTGTAACTTAACAAGTTATGAACAGCTAAACTGAATTTTAATTATTCTTTTTTAAAAGACTGTTTAAAAAGTAAAGGTTATTCCTAGGCTGACACTGAATATGCCAGGTCTGTAGCTAGAAGCAAACTTTTACAGCGAGTTTTAAACCCCTGAAATACGAGTTTATATTGGAAAAGCTGAAGCAACCTTAACTCTAGCCACGCCAGTGGGCGCCACTGTAATTACAGTCCCTGAATCGAATAAAACACAGTCTGTCTTCTACAGTAGCATCACAAAGAACCCCATTAACTCTCCAATTACTAAAACAAGGAAACAAGGTTCTCTAGAACTCCAGCCAAGGACAAAAGAACGCTGCAACTTCAAACCTTAAAAAGCCGGGCTTCAAAGTGGCAGCAGGGCGCTCCTCTGAAGGTAATGTTTACTTCACTTATTTAAAATAAGTGAGCGCCTTGGCCAAGGCCCACATAAGACTATTTGTTTAACAAATAAAGATGTGTGCTTCCTGGAGTGTTTCTAATTGGGATTTGACATCCCACCTCCTAAGAAATTCCGGGCTTGGCGGGCCCCCACAAAATGCCTTTGACAGTGTGGGGCTCTCCTCTGAGGGGAGGGAAGGGGCTCCAAGAGAGTCTGCGCTTGCAAAATGACGGGACAAATGGCTGGGCTCCCACCTACGCCTCCATCATGCTGTCAACAGGAAAGAAAACTGGGGAAGGTCACAGTGATATCCAGGAGGATTGTAAATTGAGCTATTCAGTAGGCAAGCAAACTTTAAAAATAGTAAACTGGGGGAGGCCAGTTTCCTTGATTTCCCTTCTCTTCATAATCTCACTGCAATCTGCCAAGCTGCCCCTGCAGGCTTTGTGACAGCAGTTCAGCAGCCCTGTTTTCAAAGCCACGCTCAGATCTCGGGAAACGCCAGGGCAAAATCAAAGATTCTTTGGCTGGGTGTGTAATACAAAACTTGAAGTTGTTCCTGTTAAATAAAAACAGCCATGTTAATTTTGGTGCCATTAAAAACACAGGAAAATGCTGTTGCCAAATGGAAAAGAACAAAAGCTTAGCAAATGGGAAGCAGTCGTATTTCTGAGACTTGGGAGTGGTTTTACAAAAAACTAGACAGCAACACTGAACGAGGAAAAGGAGGTGTGAAAGAATGGCTACTTTCTCTACTTATTCCCCTCTATGGGCATAAAAGGAGGCGCCCACAATTTCCACAGGAGACACAAAATTCAGGTCACAAGAATTGTCTTCCTTCACTCCTGAATCAGGAAACCTTTTCTTGCTTGGCCCGTGAGGTCTGGATTCTACCCTTTTGCAATCATTCTCAATAAAAATACTCCCATAGTTTACAGACTAACCAAGCTGTGCAGCCACCTGAAAAAAAAATACTGTATTCTGTCCTTAAGATCTTGTTTTGAGCCAGATTTGATGAACAGATGAATGAGCAGAAAGTCTCTCTTTTTTTGCCTCCACCTGAAAATCTGGGAATATTCTCAGTAGTTCTTCTAAATACTGGAGTTCATAAATACGGTACATTTCAAGCCATTCTTACAAGGACAGTTTCAAGTGATTCTCAGGAGACCTTCCTCAGATGATTGGTGATTCTGACATGAGTATCTAAGAAGGGGCCATGATGCTACAGAGCAAGAAAGAAACCAGAAAAGGAGAAGGAAAGCAAAGTTAGCCAGGCGTGGTGGCTCATGTCTACAATCCCAGCACTCGGGAGGCTGACGCAGGAGGATCAGTGCCAGGTTGAAGTCATCCTGGGGTACACAGTGAGTTCTGGGCCAGCCTGAACTGCATAGCAAGATCTGTCTTGGATGGATGGATGGATGGAAGGAAGGAAGGAAGGAAGGAAGGAAGGAAGGAGAAGGAAGGAAGGAAGGAGAAGGAAGGAAGGAAGGAAGGAAGGAAGGAAGGAAAGAAGGAAGGAAGGAAGGAAGGAAGGAAGGAAGGAAGGAAGGAAGGAAGGAAGGAGAAGGAAGGAAGAAAAAGAAAAAGGAAATAAGAGAGACAGAGAAAAGCTAAAGTACAAAAACCCATGAAATTCTCCTTCTGGGGGCTTGAAGAGATTCTGAAGCATTGCTTTTTTTTTCTTTATAACTCCTAAGGAATACGCTGTAAAAGGGTATTTTTTACTTTATTTTATAATGACTCCTGTCTTATCTTCCCCTGGTTACACTGGTATTCACGCTGGGACTATTACACTAGGTATCTTTGGCAAAAAGTAAAGTAACTTTGACCCCCGTAGGCACCCTTATTCCTACAATCGTTCTTTCCTTCATTCGGGAGAGAGCAAGAGAGGGTCATCTCCGCGTCAGACTGTATAATGGAAGGCGGTTATGACACAGTGTAATGTCATCCGAGTATCTCGCATAGATTGCACTTTTGTCCCAAAGGTATAGCTTCTACAACCAGGCATCTTCATAGCGGATCTCAGGGATAACAATGAGTACACAACAAAAAAAACCTACCCAGTGGAAAACAAATTTTGCCAACTACTCCTCAGACAGAGGACTAATACCTAGAATATCTAAAGACCTAAAAAAATTAGAGCTCTCCCAAATGAAGGACCCAATCAAAAATTGGGAAAGTGAAATGAATAGACAGAAGTACAAATGGATAATACTGAAGAAATGTTCATCATCTAATTTGCATTAGAGAAATGCAAACTACAGTGCCACAGTTTCTATCTTTCCCCAGAAAAAATGCCCATCATCAAGAAGTCAAACAATGCTGGGTGCAATAATGCATAGCGGTGCATGCCTATAATCCAAGCACTCAGGAGGCTGAGGCAGGAGAATAGCCTCACGTTCCATGGCCAAACTGTCTACATAAATAAGTTCAAGGCCAGCCTGCAAACTAGTACAACCATTATGGAAATCAGTAAGGAGATTCCTCAAAACGAACTAAAAATAGAAGTCCCATTTGACCTAGTTATTACCCTTCTAGATATCATCCTAAAAGAGTTAAAGATGTCATATTACTGTGACACATGTATATCCACGTTCATAGCACCAAAATTCATAATAGCTAAATCTCAGAAGCAGAAAGCAGCCTATATGTCCATCAACAGATGAATAGATAACAAAAATGTATCTATACATGGTGGAGTACTACTCTGTCATAAAGAAGGATAAATTTGAGCCATTTGTAGGAAAACAGATGCGCCCTGAGAACGTAATCTGAAGTGAAATAAATCAGACACACAAGCTTAAACATCACATGGTTTCTCTTATATGAGAAACCCAAAGTAAAAATAAAGAACAAATTAAAATAGGAAATAAGGAGGTAGATCATTCTCAAATGGGAAGAGGATCAAGAGATAGAGCGAGGCAACAGAGAGGAGTGAGGGAGGGGAAGAAAGAGGGATGAAAAAGGAGTTAAGATGTGTTACACACGTGTACCAACTGCATGCCAGAAATGTAAACACTGTGTACTACAAATACGTGCTAATAAAAATAAAATAAAACTTTAAAAATGAACACATGATTACACTGAATTTAAACCAAACTCCAGATTAAATTTCTGCAGTGCTGAAGTTACTGTGAAATTCTGGTGAAACCTCCAAATTTGTTGCTCACTCCACACCTCCTTCTATTCAGTGTGGCATAGAAACCTAGGGGAGAGCCATGGAAAGTGTGGGGGCGGGTGGCACCACAGAGTGCACTGTCCTAAATTACCCTACGGGACTCACCAGTTAAGAGACCTCATTAGAAAAAAAAAAAAAAGAGACCTCATTAGGTCTTCCAGAGAATCCAGCCAGAAAAAGCTGAATTAGAATGCAATGAGACTCAAAGAATTTGGAAAAGGGCTTCAATAAAATGAATTTCCAGGAACCCTTGCAGACCAGTCTGAAGGAAAGAATAACTAACCATGTGTTAGTGAAGTAATAAAACAGTATAGAACTGTAATGATTTCTAAGTGGAAAGCAAGTCCGCTGCCCAGAACAGTTGTTGGGTGAATGAGATCATGGCACCAGGCATACAAGTGCCTCAGACTCGAGGCTCCACGGCAGAGACGACCCAGGACGCTTCCCACCATGCCGCTGAGGAGATGGACAACACACAAAAGGACCCTCTTCTCAGTTTCCTCATCTGCAAAACGCCATAACAGTGGTGTCTACCCTGTGAAGATTATAAGGCTTACAGGGGCTAAGACATGAAATGCACTCTGCACAGCGCTAGGCAGAAGGGACAGCTTCACATAATGCTTCCTGTGGTCAGGGATGGAGACGCCTTTCCAGCTACCTATGTCTGGTTTCGGACTTCTCAACTCCTAAGCAGTAAAGAGAATTACAAATTGATTGAACAGAAAGCAACTGAGATAAATAGGAAAATGGAAGCTATAAAAAAAAGAACCCCAAACTGTAGGGATTATCCAGCAGAGAGAAAGAAAGGGCTAGAAAGGTTTAGTAAAGAAGCAAATAAACAAGAGTGCACTATTCACCATGGGGTAATCAGCAGCTCTGCTGCTGGAATTCAGCTGTGCAGGAAGGTATTTTGTTGCAAGAGTGAACCATTAAAAAGTTCTTTTAAATTTCTCTTCCCAAAGAGTCATTTCCCTTGGTGTTACAGATCAGACAAGCACAAGTCTATTTTACATGGAATTAGGAATCATTTGAAAGCACAACAAAAATGACCCTCCAGCTGCTGCTGAGGCTTCTAACATGATCATCACATCTGTAAAGGGTCAGAAGTCCTGGAGGGGCGAGGGAGGCTGCGCAAATGACAGGCCGCTCTCTGCTCTCCTCTCTCCAGGATTCTCCGTTTGGCTTCCTCTACAGGACGAGCGCGCTGCCAAACCAACGTCGAGATCACTGCATTCTCTGTGTGTCTATAGCAAATAACCGCAAGGGAGATCAGCAGGCTGTGCGTGTGTCCATGCGTGCGTATTTACACACACAGTAAGAGGCCTACAGCTTACCCTGGTTTGTATTCACAAAGATGGCTGCTCTCTGGAGATACAAAAACATAATTTGCTATGCTGGTAAGAAACATTTTCTGAATTTGTGCATTTGTGTCACGCCTTATTAAGGCTGAGATAAATCACATCTATTGCCTCCTTCCCATTGATGTCACTGAAAAAAATTAGATTAGTCTGGTCAATGTGAAACCATAGTGGGGTAGCAGCTTAACTTCAGCCTCCTATTTAAAACTGAGGTTTGGGTGGACGGGGATGGACGGTGGCAGTATATGGATGTTCAACTGAGTCTGTTAAAAATGTTTCTGTAACTCTGCCCCAGCTCAGCCCATTAATTCATTGAGGAGCCTGGAAATTCAGACACATTTAGTTATTTCCATAACCCACTATTTTCCACTTCCTCTTCTGGCATTTCACGCCACTTCTTCTGTATTCAGGTCACGCCTAGACTTCCACCCAAGTCTGAAGATTAAAACCATCAAAGACTGTCTTCTCAACATCCTCCTCATTAAAAAAAAAAAAAAAAAAAAGATAATATTAGCCTCCCCCCCTTTTTTTTTCGGTGTGTGTGTGTAGTTAAAGAATATTTCCCCTCATTTTGTAAGACTGATGGTTGGCCATTTAGCCCAGGCTGTGGGTTCCCTCTCTTCTCACCTCTGGACTGAAAGCCCAGAAGCAGATCCCCACACCAGTTAGTTCTATGCACTGGACACCAGGCTGCCACCTCGGTAAACACAACCAACAGTCAAAATAGTATAAATACAATCTAGCTCTTTTTCTAACCAAAAAAATAAATAGCATTTCTTAACGCTATTCTAAAATGTCAAATACATGGGTTTCTTTTTTAAAAGAATCTCTCTCTCTCTTTCTCTCTCATTCTCTCTCTCTCTCTGAGACAGGGTCTCACTATGTAGTTCAGGACGGCCTCAAACTCATGGCAAACCTCCTGCCTCAGCTTCCCAAGGCTGGTGATATTACAGGTATGCACCACCATGTCAGGCTAGAAGTTGTCTTTAAATCTCCAATGTTAATGAGAATAGGATGAACACAACTGCACAGCTGTTAAAATTAATGAAATCTGTAGAAATAGATCTCTGCTGACAGAGAACCATCACGACCTCTTGGTTTATTAAATAAAGCAAGATCTTCACGATGACCCGTGACGTTCGGGGCGAGGGACTCATTTTACTTCCGTCCCTGCTTTGCCCAGTGGGGGCCTCTCGAGGGCTTGGTGAGCGACCGAAAACACTGATATTTAACTGTTTTTGAAATTTCCCGAAACAGAAATTTCATGTGGTTCCCCCTCTACTTACCACATACTAACGAAAGACACATAAGATGCAAGCACTTCCCTACCCCGTCCAATGTGGTGGGTACATTAAAGAGACCTTTGCGTGCTCACTGTCTCTGAAATACACTGGGTACTCGGAGCAGTATTGTTCACACAATAAAATACTGGAAAACCTCCCAAGAGGCATATTTTGGAAAAGTAAACTGAGAATATCCACACAATAAAACACTATGCAGTTAAAGAGAAAATAATGGGAAAACTGTTTAAAGCCTAATAACAGAAAGAAATTCAGAATACAATCTTAAGTGTCAGACCACAGTGAAAAACACAGTGTGCATTGTGCCTTCCTTTTGCTTAAGAAAAGCAGGATAATACTCTATCTTGTCTTACTGAGTTGCATCTGCAAGAAGAAGATAAAAAGCTCCTGAAAGTACCTACAGAATAAGATGAATAAGGCAAATGAGAACAGAGGTAGGGAACAAAAATAGAAAAAAAAAAAAATCAGCACTAAAGATACTTTTGCAAAATTAAAATTCTTCTTGTAAAAAAGTGAAGACATTCTCATTCTGGCCCATGGGATTATCTCAACGGAGGGAGAAAACTGCAGTGGGACTGATATTTAAGGGAAGAGCAGCACACAGGGGCTTGGTCCTGGCCTTCCAACTCCCAGCCTCTCCAGCTCCATTCAGCAGAAGGAGGTATGGTGACACTTGGTTCTTTTGGAAGTTTCCATCACATGGTCCTTGCCAACACAGGTCAGATAATGGCTCTGATAATAGAACAGATCAGAGACAGCTGCTTCAGGAGCAGGCAGGGCTTAATCTCTGATCCAAAAGTGAGCAGAAAAGAGGTCAAGGACACAGCTTTGTGTGACTGGTGGGACCAGAAAACCCAGTGGGGCTGGAAGCCAGGCAAATAGCCGGGGCTCAAATGGTCCAGCTGAGCCCCAAATCCCTAAAAGGTCAGACACAAGATTTCTTTTTGGTATATGCTTTAGATGTGAAAAAGGAGCTAGGAAATGTATCTTTGACCTGAGCCAAAAAACCCTAGTGGTTTTATTCTGCTGTCTTCATCTTTCTTCTCTTAGGAAGAAAAGTTAATATGCATATTAAAACATTAAAGTTCAAGCCACAGCTTTGAAGGGAAACCTAACAAAATGTACATACTACTCTAAATTGCTCCTTCGGTGAATTGAGAAATTCTTGTAGAATCGAAGTAATCTGGCCTCTACAACTCTTTGTAACCAACCTTCCCAGTAGTCCTACTACCACAGTCATTTATGACACTTTGTTTATTTTCTCCCTGGGGCTATTATTTTAGAGAATTATAGGCATTCTGGGTTGTAGAGTTGGTGGTTCACAATAACAAGCAACAAATCTTATGGGTTTTTACTCACAAAAAACATCAAATTTCTGTAGACCTACTGGAACAAAGAACCAACATTTGTTGAGGACCTAATACATCCCAGGCGTGCTCCTCCTACCACAGCCTCCCCAGTGCAGGGATTACAGACCTGCACCACCACACGCCACAGGCTGGCACTGGTCTTTCTGACTCTGAAATCAGCTTTTTCCATCGTCTCACACTGCAGCCCATAAAGTACAAGATACAAAGTGGGCTTGGCTGCCTGGGGCTTGCCCTTTCTGAGCTCACAACTGTAAGGGGGTCTGCGTGTTTGTACCGCTCTGCTCAAGCGAACAACCTATCATTAGGATCCACTTGCCCTGTACCTCAGAGGCCAAGAGTTACAGAAGCCTAGGCCCTGATCTGCCTGTCAACACCTGGGACTTATCACCCTACATGATAAATTCCCCAGCTGAGCATAAAGCAGAGATTGCCCAGTCTGGTGGATGGAACACGTGTCAGAAGCAGGGCAGAGAGGCTTTTCTGAGTAGCAGGGATTCCAGGTATCAGCACAAACTGGTGAAAGCCAGGAGCCAGGAGCCAGGATACTGCTTGGCTCAATAGAAGCTGCAGGGAGCCATGACAGTTAGGCCACGGAAGGACCCTGGGGCTTGTTTGTGTGGATCAACTAAGGGGACACCTATCTGAAAACCCCTCCAAAATTATAGAGCGCTAAAGTGAGGTGGTATCTTCATTAAAGAATCCAAAGGCCATAAAGGAAAGAATCCAGGCACTGACTGGTTTACCCAAAGTCACAGGCTCTCTTTCCCAATCCTAAAATCTAACTGATGCTTTTGTGTGCAGAAGCAAGAAAGTGCCCCTTGTAAATTAATCAGGGCTGTGGGTATGTTATGGTTGATACATTGTGTCAACTTGGGTAGTCTAGAGGTTTGGCTGAGTGACTTAGCAGGAAGCCAGGGTGCTTACTTTGCATACATCCTGAGCCTGTGGAAGAGGAGGGCACGGAAAGCATGGGAGTGCTACACACCCCCTGGGTGGGGGTAGGCTGTTTACAATGTAAGGGAAGGAAAGAGGCTGCTTGCTGGCATTCCTCCCTTTTGCTGGTTGTTTTTGCTGTGCTCTGCTGCCATGAACCTTTGCCCTCTGCCATGTGCCACTCTGCCTCTGAACCAGCCAAGTATGGACTGAAACCTCCACAAACTGTAGGATAAATAAACCTTTCCTTCCTTCATTTTGAGCTTTGGGTATTTTGTCTCAGCCACAAGAGAAAAGTAACCAAGACAGGGTATAAACGTCCAGAACCCAGTGCAACCGGTGTGGACCAAATAGAGCACTTACTTGAAAGCTCCAAGCCCTGTGAGAAGAGGAGGGGCACACACGTGAATCCCACTTCTCTCTCCTATTTCTGTCTCTCCTACCATGTTGTCTGAGACCAGCAGTCTAAGACCACTCTCACACTTCGCAGCCTCCTCTACCCTTCACTCTATGTAGTAAGTCCCGGGGAGGGGCTCGTGCTGGAAGTTACTCGGATTCCACTGCAGAGATGGTCCTGGAGCAGAGAGGCACAAACAGTAAGTGGTTTGGTCTCTTCGAGGGAGATGGTGGAGCATACTGCCATAGCCTGGGTAGAACTTGCTGACAAGCACTGACTCTCCCACCTCCGCCAGGTCCTAAATCGTATTTCAGCCAAACACCTAAGGGTTCAGGCTGGAACCATGCCCTTCATACACCCTTGAGCTCACTGTCAGCGGTAGCATCCACTGGAGAGGTAAACACGTAGACCCGAACCTCTGTCCTTACAACTTGGAGGAAAAATTACAGCATGAGAAGTTGGACAGTCAGTCTTGAGCATAAAGGACCATTCCCTCCTTCATCTCTCTACCTTTAGAAATATAACACAGATCTCCTTCAACAGATTGGGGCCTTGAACATGAAAGCCACGGAGGAGGCATCTCCTGGAGAAAGAGGTGCATCCGTGTCCTTTGGTAACTTGAAATTGTCCTACAGTTCATAGACACAAGGATTCTGCGCAGTGCCCTGGGAACTGGGCCTGAGGCTCCTACAAGTAGGGGCACTCTGCTGAGATCAGAGGCCCATAATCTGACTGCTTGCAGCTCTGCAAGGAGGTATCAAAGCCAGGAAGAAATGGTTTGACGCCAAACAGAGGGGGAGGGGACAGAGCAGAGAGGCCTGAAGGGCAGTGAAGGGGATGTGGGAGGGGAAGGCCAAGAGAAATCAGAATTAAATGAAAACAGCATTTGGAGCTGGGCCCCTCAGAGTAAAGGCCTGCCATGCATGCATTAACCCCCCATCAATGAAAACAAAATCCAGGGACCCTGCTGGGGCACATAAAGCTTAGGGGTATAATATCTTCCAGGTGGGTGTGCCCAAAAGCACACAAAGGTGCTTGACAGGTCGTTTAAAACTGACTATCAAGGTCAAAACAACACCACCTGCAAGCACAACTGAAACGTCCTCATTCATTCCCCCCTCTGTTGTTGTTTGTTTTAAACCAAAGCACAGTTTGAAGGGCAGACAAGCCTGACAACTGTTCAAACATATGTACACGCAACTTATTAGCGTGCAAATGGAGATATCTGGAGGCCAAAGCCGAGAGGGAGGGAGGGGACAAGTGAGTCACTAGCTCCGAGGGGGCCAAACAAGGGGTCTGAGCCGTAAATTGCTGGGCTGAGGGAAGAAGGCCTTTTCCAGGGAACCAGCTCTGGATGCAGTATAGTGGTGTCTCTGTTCATGAAAGCAATTTGGTTCACAAACAAAAGAGTTTGGCCAAATTTCATTTTTGTTTGCAAACTCTACAGCACATGACAAATACGAATGTGACCATCTTTCCTACACCAACACAAACATGGCCAGCTTTTCCAAAATCATGGAACCAATTAAATTCGAGAACCAAGGTACCACTGTATTTGAAAATGCTCTTTTGCACTGGTGGTGCGCAGAACAAAGGCTCTTGTTATGAAAGGAAAGGGTCCCTACCCTGGAGATCTGTTTATTTTGCAATTAACAAGAGGTAAGAGAGGCCCTTTATGAAATTTCTGCTTGGAGGCCCCAAATTTAAACGCCTACTGATGCTTGGGTGCTGATTGAGTCCCAAGCTCATGACCTAACTAGCTCTTACATCAAAAAGAAAATATATGTGTATGTTAAATTGCTGAACAAAATTGAATCACCGCCGGCCCTGTTCAAAATAAAATCCCTAATTAAATCAAAGAATGTTAGTGCTCTAAGACATTCTGCAGGCCATTTAAATCAACCCCTTTACCACAGTAGAAAACTAGGGCAGGGAGGCCCAGTGGCTTGCCAGGGGTCCCCAGCTGCTACTGAGTCTGCCTGCAGCTCCTTGGAGCACAGCTTCTTCCGGGCAATAGTTACACACTCACCTGCAGACCTCCTCCTTTTGTCTCAGTCTGACAATCCTACCTGAGAGCAGACGGCAGGGTGTGGGGTCTGTGAAGACTCCCAGGTAATCCTTCCTTTAAAAGGTCACCCCACACATTCATTACCCAAAATACACCACGTACTAACACCTGGAAGGACCTATTACCATTCCAGATACCAAGACCCTGAGGCAGGAGAACAAGGTGTGGCAGGCTGGCTGAGGAAACAGCCGTGACCTGTTAATTACAAAATCCCACAACACATGCACATAAACAGTTCCCAAAGCCTTGCACGTGGATTTCTGGCATCCTAGACTTGACAGAGTGAGGAGTGGGTGATACAGAAAGGATTTCTCACAGTAACCTGCTCTCAACCTGAACGGTGCACTTACCTGGCTACTTCCACAGAGCCCAGACTTACTCTACAGAGACCATTTCTGTTCCTTACCCTTCATAAGTGTAAAACCCTGCCCTTGTCTGTACCAATTCTTTCCTCAGGACAGAAAGAACCTAGAAACTACTTCAAGGAGACTCTAGCATCCCCGAACTCAGTAACACTTTGGCAAGCCAGGCAGGAGCAGGTAAGGCCCTTTTTGGCGTGCTTTTTGTTTCTAAAATCCATAGCTGAGGTTTCTCTCACTCCCTCCTTCTCCCTCCCTCAAATCTCTCCCTCTCTCTCCCCCACTCCCGGGCTGGGAAACTTAGGAGCTTCCTGGTGGGGGTGGGAACAGTTTCCCGCCATGTGGGAGCTGGGAGTGCATGGCCTCTGTTTTCCCTGCCAGTAAGAGGCCCATAGGCCTGCCTCAACTTTATCCTCCCTTGTCTTCTTTTTCCCATTTTGGCCACTCATTCAACAAGTCAGTACAGAGCAGCCAAAGAGCCTGTTATTAACTCAGTCACAGAACAGATCATTCAGGTTCCATGTGTGCAACCTAGAGTTTAATCTGCTTTTCTGTCTTTGTGTTTCTGTTCTCTATGATACTTTGTTCAGCTCTCTTACCCTTTTGGGAAAATTAGCTCTTGGTAAGTTGGTTGCCTGCTTAAATAGCTGTCTACCCCAGCTTACCCCTTTTGTGCTAAAAGTCTCCAGGTCTTGTTTCTTCCTAGTCCACCTTTCCACCATGATTGGCAGCCATTTTGGATCATCATGTGAGTTAGTCACATGAATCAGCCATTTGGGTTCATCACATGGGTTGGCTGCATAGACTTGGTCATGTTTGTCAGCCGTTTTAGTTGGTCATGTGGCTCTGCCAAGCTTGTTTGCTTTTTTGTTGTTGTTTAACTTTTTTCAACTGGCCTCATGGTCACTAGGAAATCCCACCCTTGTATACAAGAGGTAAGCCTCCAATTTTAGGGAATATACGGGCCTGCTCCCTCTTCTCTTTTCAATTGGGTGACATCTCCTCCTTGTTGCAAAACTTCAGATAATTTAGACACATATGCCTGATGGCCTGAAAAGAACAAAGGGACAGCCAATAAAGCTCAACCCAAGTAGCTACATATGCAAAAGTAGAGCAGTCCTTATTCTTAGAACTTTTTAAGGCTTTTTTTTAAAAAAAAGAGGTTTCTATCTCTACTGACTTAAAGCACACAAAAATTAAGAGGTTATTTTTTCTCAAGTGGCTCCACCCCGGTCTCTAAGAATACATTGTTTTTCAAGTGGCTGAGGGAGTCTCTGGGGGTTCAGCTCCACCCCGATCTTATGGAAGTTTCCAAAACAGCTCCTAAAAGACTCTACCCTTCTCCTTAAGAAGTTAGTGGGCCATGGTATGGAGAGTTCTAAGACTGAGAGCCCTCAGAGGGGCCCTACTCTTCCAGGTAAGACACAGACGTCACAACAGCTTCCAGCACAGCTATCTGCCTTTTAAGTGTATCTCACAAAGGATACTTGGTGCACTCACCAGGTCTCCTCCTTCATGGAACATCATCGAAGCACCCAACACCTAGTTCTCTCCCAAGATGAGACATCAACAGCACCCTATAGATCCCACCAATCTCACTACTGGGCTATATTCTTGATCAGTGAGAACAGTTTGACCATGCCAATTAAAAAAAAAATCTATTATTGCAGTATGGTTTGGGTCCACTATAACTAGAGTATGGTGAGACATGAGTACAAGATGGCAGTTTAAATTATAATACTGTTCTTCCGTTAGATCACTTCTGCAAGAGGCAAGGAGAATGGTATGAAATTCCTTATGTTGAGGGGTTTAAGAATTTTTCTCTGGAAAAGCCCAGAAACTAGGGTATGTAGAATGGGCCCTAATGAAGAGGGGAATGATCCTGTCTTCAAATCCCCGCCTGTCTCTCAGGGGTGTAGGGGTCTCCCCACCTGTTTAATGAAGACAACCATACTGGAAGGTCTCCTCAACCTCCTAGTTATAATCTGCAGACCAGTAAATCAGTCCCACCCCCTTCAAGTGACTCAGGAATTCTACCAGAGGCTAACATTTCAGAGGAGCTCAGGATTCTTGAGCCCCTTCAGCAGGCAGCTAACACAGCATTAAGTCCCACAGGACATACTTAAAGTAGTGATTCTTACCCCTCTAACTCACAATTGTTCTGCCCCCGAGAGAGGTCCTAGGAGCAGAGGGGACTATTTGAGTCAAGGTTCCTTTTGCAGTTGCTGATATCCAACAATGCAAAGAAAGGCTAGCTGACGTTTCAGAGGACCCTAGTGACCTTTCACGGGGCAAGATGTCCAATTTATCTTGGCCACTTGTTGTACCTCAGATGAAAGACAAAGATGAGGGATATGCAGAGGAACAATATGCTGCAAAAGGGAACATAATCACCTGGGAGAGGTTGTTGTCACTTCAACAGAAACAAACTGAGACTATTATAGTAGCAATGGGTTAAAAGGATGTCTAACATGATAACTGCTCTTAGCATTAGAATAAAAAAGTACATTAAGAAATCTGTTAATTATGAAAGGGTGAGCGAGGCCATCACACAGGGCAAAGAAAATCCCCCTGTCTTCCAGCTGATCAGTAGAAGCTGGTGGAACAGGCACCGATGGGACATTGTTAGTCACTCAGCCCCAGATATGAATTACAAAGACTTCAGATGAGCTAACCGCTGGCCTTTTCTGTGTTCAATAGTCAGGATCTAGATGAGGATGAAAGGAAAAGAGCTGAGAAAAGAGCCAAATTAGGGTCATGGCAACTGGCAATGCTTTAAGCACACCCAGGGTGCCTCAGGGAAAAACCCAAGGACAATCCAGGAAAGAGTTCCTGTTTTAAATGTAAGAAGACTGGATACTGCACACAGAACTGCACCAAGCCACCACCTGGGCCACACTCCAAGTGTCAGGTGGCCAGTGTGCCTGACTCGTGGCACTGGAGGGTTGACTGTCCCAACTTCCTGAGGGCCAGCCAAAATGCTCATCTCCCACTCTGATGATGCCTGAAGGAGCCCAAGGGAACCCTTAATGGCCCTGTCCATGGACGTCATCATCTCCCGTGAGGTGTCCCAACTGACCCTGGACGTCATGGGTGAGCCAATTCAATGACTCGGAGGTACAGGGGCAGCCTATTCCATTTTAACTTCCTTCTCTGGAAAACTTTCCTGTAGCCACAGTTGGGGTCCAGAGTAGGCTTCCTCATGCTTGCTCTGACAGGTCACTTCAAAGGCCAAATGTTTAACCTTGAGTATTTAACTGTCTCAGGTGTCCTACTCCCTTGCTAGGAAGAGATTTACTAGCAAACTTGAGGGCAACTGTCAAACACCAGGAAAGGCCAAAGCAGATTCAACCTGCTGAAACTACATCAGGTCTCCCTGTCCTAATTAGTCAACAAGTGGATCCTGCTGCTGCATAGTATGATGGACTACCTGGAAGGGCAAATTTAGCCATGCCAGTTGTCATAAAACTAAAACACCCCAGCCAATTTCTCTAATTGAAAGCAGCATCCAATCAAAGAAGAGGCCTCCAGCCTCTCATAGACAGCTTTCTCAAATGTGGTTTTCTGTGGCCTTGCCAGTCCCCTCCCACTACTCCCATTAATGGCAATGCCTTTGGGAGACTATAGGCTGGTACAAGAGCTCCACCTCATTAATGAGGCTGTAATTCCAATTGACCCTCTGGCAGCAGATCCAAATACAGTTAATTTTCTCTCAAATTTGAGGAGACATGACTTAGACCTTAAAGATGCTTTCTTTTCCATTCCCTTAACCAAATTCCCAGTTTCTATTTGCTTTTGAATGGGAAAATCCCATTTGAATGAAAAAATAGTAGTATACTTAAGACAGTTCTCCCACAGAGATTCAGAGATAGTCCTTACCTTTTTGTTTGGGCACTAGAAAAAGACTTAGGGAACCTAGAGCCAAAACGGGGAACCATCCTACAACATCTGCAAGCCAACTTCAGGGTTATCCAACCATAATACTATACAAACCCTCAATTTTCTAGCTAAGAAAGGACACAAAGTCTCAAAGGAAAAGGCTCAGCTATCCCTCCAGAAAGTTCAATACTTGGAATATATTCTTATACCTGGGAAACAACAGCTGTCTAGGGACCAGAACCAGGATAATTGTGATCTTGAACTCCCTGCCACCAAACAACAACTTCATTCCTTCTGAATACCTAACTTTGGACTAATTCAAAGCCTTTACATGAAGCTTTGTATATCAAAGGTCCTGAGTCTGTGCCCCTAGAATGGGCAAAAGTGGCTGACAATGCCTTTCAAGAAATAAAACATGGCCATACTTAGGCTCAACCACTGGGAATATCTGACTTAAGAAAATTCCTCTAAATATCAGAAAAGAAGGGAATTGCTTTGAGTCTTGACTCAAAGCCCAGGATAAGAACTCTGCCCAGTGACATATTTTTCAAAAAAGTTGGACAGAGTGGCTGCTGGATACCTACCTGGCCTGAAGGCAGTGGCAGCTGTAGCTATGCTAACAGAAGAAGCTGAAAAGCTAACTTTAGAGCAAAACTAGAAGTCCTGACTCTCCATCATGTCAGGGCTATTCTAGAGAGGAAAGGTTACTTGTGGTTAACAGGGGAATGGCTTACCAAGTATTAGAACATGTTCTCAGACAACCCTGGGATTACTATAAAGACCTGCACTATTAATCCTACTCCTTTGATGCCACAGATTAAGAACATAGGCATTCTTATGAACAGGTGATTTCCTAGACCTATGCAAGTAGGCAAGACATCAGTCACCTGCCTTGTAAGACCCTGAGAAGCTATGGTTCACTAATAGATGTAGCTTCATCCAAGGACATCAAAAGGCAGGGTATGCAATAGTTTATAACGGGTCACTGAGGCTAAACACCTGCCCCCAGGTACCTCTGCTCTTTGCTCTTACACTGACATTGGTATTGGAATAAGGCAAAAAGCTTAATATCTATATAGACTGCACATATGGCTTTCTGGTACTGCATGCCCATATAGCAATCTGGAAAAAAAAAGGGGGCTTTCTAACTAATATGCAATCATCTATAAAGCAAGAAATTCTACAACTCCTAGCAGCAATCTATCTTTTTAAGCAGACCACTGTTATGTTGAAAGGGACAATAAAGAGATATGTCTAAAGTGTATTTAGGAAATCAAAAAGGTGATAGGGAGGTAAGAAGGGCAGTTTATACCTCCCAAGACCCCAGCCTTATTCCCAGTCCCTGAGGAACCATTAAAGTGGTTCTTCCTTAAGGTACATAATGGAAAGCTATAAAAATCCTACATGGAAATAGTCAAGTGAATTTTTAGAGGACTAAGACTGGTGGCAACACTGGACAGGTCTACAAAGCTTGCCCACTCTGTGCTTACAATAACCCTAGCAAACTCAAACTACCTGCTACATGAGAACCTGAACAGAGGAGAGGGGCATACTCCTGGGAGGACTGGTAAATAAACACTACCCTCATGCCACCAATTAAACAAATATGGGTCCTAACTGACACCTTCCCAGGTCAGATTGAAGCCTTCCCTACTTGTTCAGAAAAAAACTACAGAGGTAGTCAAGGTGCTCCTCAAAGAAAGCATTCTCCAGTTGAGGGTACCCCAGGCCCTTCAGAGTGACAATGGATCTTCTTCTACCTCACAAGTAACTGAGAGAGTGGGGCTGGGGATATAGCTCAGTGGAATAAGCACCTGCCTAGGAGGAGCAGGGTCCTGAGTTCAATCCCCAGTACTGCAAAAAAAAAAAAAAAAAAAAAAAAAAAAAAAAAAAAAAAAAAAAAAAAGAAAGGAACAGTGAATGCTTACATTTGGGCTGGGGGTATAGCTCAGTGGCATAAGCGCTTGCCTGGCAAGCGCAAGGTCCTGAGTTCGATCCCTGGTACCGGAAAAAAAAAAAAAAAAAAAGTCAAAGCCACAAGTAACTGAGAGAGTGGCCAAGGCTTTAAGTATAAAGTACCATCTCCATTCCTCATGGAGACTTCAGTCTTCTGGAAAGGCTGAGAGAGCTCCAACCAGACCCTAAAGCAAGCTCTGGCAAAACTTTGCCAAGCGAACTCTTAGTTTTGACACTTAATTATTGTCAGTGGCCCTCATGAGGGTTTGAAACACTCCCAGAACTGGGCTAAGTATGAATCCATTTGAGAAGTTATATGGGAGGCCACTTCTATCTTCTGGTATAGTAATAAACCCAGAGACCATGAAACTCTTACAATATCTGATTAATCTAGGCCAAGTATAATAGGCTATTTGAATGTATGGGAACAGAGTCCTCACAGCTCCTGGCCCAGAAGGACCACCTAGCGTCTGACCTGAGCTCAAGTACCCATTTAAACTTGGAAAGAAGGGACTCCACAAACCAGATAATACCAAAATGGAAGGGCCCCCTTTCAGTGATCCTAGCCACACCCACCGCACTAAAGGTGACGGAGATAGACAGCTGGATTCACCTTTCTAGTAAGCTAGCCCACCCAAAAGAAGAAAGCTACTCCTCTGAACCTCTGAAAGACCTGAGGTTCCTCTTCAGAAAGTGAGACTCTAGCACTGCTCCAGACAGATACACGTAAGTGAGTGGGCATTTGTACTGAGGCTCCTATTTTTAATCAGTCCCATAATATGGGTAATCTTGCTAAGGTTACAGCTCTCAGGTTCTCAATAATTTATCTAACATCCATCTTTGCCATACTTTCTTCCCAAAAGGAAGCATAGAAATCTGACCTACTCATATTTGGGCTCTCTATACCCAAGCTAATAGTAAAGTTACTCTCCTGACAAATTCACCAAGTAGTCTCCCATTGAACAGCTAGCTCTTATAAACACTAACACTCTTCCCATTGTCTTCTGACAAGCTTTCTTTTTCTTCACCCCAGCCAGTCACAACACCCAAAGTTAGTTGGAGAACACATAATCCTCAGCAGGTAGGGCCGACAGTCCCTTTAGCAGGAAATATCAATGTCAAAATGGAGACGTCCACTCTCTCCCTTTATGGGATGTGCATCTCTCACGGGAAGACGAGGTGGGAGGAGGGCATGTGGCAGACTGGCTAGGGCCGCACGGGTAACCCGTGAATTATAAAATCTAAGGATGCATGTCCCTGCACATGGACTTCTTGCAAAAACTCAAGCAAGTTTTCGATAGGACAGCCTACACTTGACGCCAGCCTGAGGAATAGACGCTACCACAACAGGTGACACTGAGATCTCCAGCTACCGTGTTCTCTCACCACAGCCCGCTCTCATCCTGTAGCATGTACTTCTTTTCCTACCGCTTTTTCTTGGCCCACTCTGAAGAGCTGTTTCTTTTCCTACCTTTAAAAAATGTAAAACTTTGCTACCCTTTGTACTTGTCTTAACCAATTCTTTGCTCCGGACAAAAAGAAACTAGAAACCTCCTGAAGGAGACTCCAGCACCTCAAAACCTGGCCTGAAATCTGTCTCCATGCAGGGTCTAGGCAGAAGCAGGAGTCTCAGGGGTGAAGGAAGAAAATGATAAAATTGATTTTTATATAATTCTTTTTTTCTCATCTTTTGATACAGTACTTTCTATTTGTGTGTTTTGTAGTGTTCCTACTATATTAATACCACAGTGCAGGTAATTGTTCCAAAAAAGGGCATATAATTAGAAAAATATGGGCTGAGTCCCTCAAAAGTCCCCCCCAAAGCCCTATGATAGCTTCTGTGCTGCTACAAAGAAGGCCCTTGCCAAAGGCCGGCCGTACGCAGGCCCTCAGTCACCACTGGCAGACTGAGAGTGAGATCCCACCACCAGCCGTGGGCTCTTAGATATTATTGAACAGAGTCATGTTCCAAAGGAAGTGTTTTCTGGGACCACTGTGGTCCCATGAAATGCTCACTTGAAAAGGGAATCCCTGGACACAAGTATAGCAGAATACTACTCAGTGGAGGCAACAGTTTAGCTCTGTCTTTGAGAAGCACAGATACATCTGGACATTAAATCAGATAATAATATTAAACTTTCTTAGAAGCCCTCCAATTAAGAATACCTTTTAACTTTGTTTAATCCATCCAGTTCCCAAACTAATTAATCCACAGTTCCTTTCTCCACATTATTAACATTCCACAAAACTAGTCTTCCTTGAAACTCACTCCAGAAAATTCTGATTAAAACTCAAGGCCTCCTTCTGGCCAAGCATTACAGACACTTATCACACTTGTCCATGGACATGTGCTTTCTGAATGAATGAATTCTTGGTTTTGTCCATCCATCCTGTCCCAAGTGCCAGCTTTCCACGAGATGCTCAGAAATTTCACAAGCAGGAAAAACTCCCAAAGCTGCAGTTGACTTACCCCTAAAGGAAATCACCACCCTTAAATTTTCAGAATGTCTTTGTAGAGGAGACCAACTTAAAAACTAGGATCTGTCAACCAGTTTCCAATAACTCAATATGGTAGCCTCTAAGCCACAAAGGCCCAATGATGGGTCACTAGGCTTACAAGATCACCTCTGCTCCTGCCTATCTAAAATATTGGCAGGAAAATCCAGTTGTCATCCACACTCTCTTGAAATGAAGTTGTAAGATTCCCATCTTATGGTGAAATGGAGGGAAGTAGATATTTTTAGCAAACTAATTGCGAAGGTGAAGGGCAGATATAGTTTGTTCAGTGACTGCAGATCTGGCATTTTATCTTCCTGGAACCACGTCTAGACTTTCTGAGGAGTCACCTCTATAAATAGCATAGTTAGTTAACTAAGAAATAGAACATGTTCTACTCTGGGCTCTACTCTAGGTTAAACTGGGTTGGACTTTTGAGTTGTACTCTCAAATCTTACATTAGGAATCAATATTTAAAGAAAGTAAGTCTTCAAGTCTTTTCTCACATCTACGACCTTTCAGTATAATCAAAATTCTTTTTAAGAAACATAGTGAGGTAGTCCTTCAGTTACATTTTAGGGATAAGGCAATTTTTCACCCATTACATATAAACAGGCCTCAGTGGCTTAGCTGTCTGTCAGTTCCAGCCAGACACCAGCTGTACTACAACACAGGCCATGTACAGGTGTTCATACACTGCACTTTGCTAGCTGACTATTTCTGGAGTGGGTGTTCACCCCTCCAGGAGTTGATCCTTAAAGAAAATATGTACTGTACAGAGCTCCATGTCTCTATCCATACATAAAACAGTTCAGAAGCTCAATCTGTGCAGTGGCTGAGGAGTAAGAGCCTGAAAGACTTGGAAAATTCCAATTCAGGCAATTTTTGGCACTGATTCCATTTTTCTTTTTCACCCAGAGAATGTAGGTGGTATTCATTAATGATGCTTCTGTGGAGAAATGAGAAGCACAGGGTGGGGGGAGGGTCCTCCTCTGCAATGGTAAAATGGCAGGATCACATCACGCTTAAGGACTGGAAGAGATTAGCTGCTTATGATGACATCAACAGAGAAGAGAAGATTACAAATGTAGGTAGAGGGATGATTGCTTCAGGAAGGCCTTTCAAAGCCCCGACAACTTGTCTTGAAGGATGGCCCCGGCACTGTTTTCTGAAGGTATGTCTATCAATCTACGCGTGTTGGAGAACAGTTCAAAGAAAACAGAACGCTTAAGCATAATCTTTCAGAGGGCAAGGGGTCGTGGCATAACGATGATAAAACGCCCCTTTTGCGTATGATGAGAACAGAGCTGTTTGATGGCTAAGCCAGAAGCTATGGGTTCACTTTTCCCAGTGTACAGAAAAGACAGTCTAGCCCCAAAGTTCTCGTTCAATTCAGCTTTCAACCAGAACCATGGAAAGGATTAAGTTCATGAACCAAGGCACCACTGCGACTTTCTCAAGAAGGAAAAGGGGCTGGGTGTGGTGGCGCACATCTGTAATCTTAGCACTGTGGGAGGGTTGCAAGTTCAGCAAGAAGGGCTGCGAGACAGAGAAGGGTTGCAAGTTCAAGCCCAGACTAGGCAACTCAGAAACTTAGCCAATGCGAAGACTGGGTTCAGTCCTCAGTATCTCAAGGGGAAAAAAAAAAGGAGGAGTAGGACGGGGAGGTAAATAGAAATGGAAAATAAAACAATAAACTAGGAGAAACTGAACTCAAAGAAAGCAAGAGGGATGCATCCAAGGGGCATAAATCACCTCACTACTTAAGATTCATTTTGTTTGTTCATCTCAACAGCAACGGCACAGTTGCCAAAAAATAAAGTATTAAAATTTTATAGGAGAAAAATGATGGTATGAGTCATTTATTATCATTCATACCCATCTGTTCAACACAGCAGAGAAAGTTACACTGGAGAATTGGGGAAGGAAATGCCCATTTGTGTGTGTGTGTGTGTGTGTGTGTGCGCGCGCGCGCGCGCGCACGCGCACACGTTTACGCACACACACGCACGCACATGTGTGTACACTGCTGGGCCTCAAACCCAGGGCCTTGTACATGCTGGGCAGGCACTCTACCATTGAGCTGTTCCCAGCCCTCAAAATATTTTTTAAAACAAGTCATGCATAAGGAAATTTGATAATTTATTAGGATGTTAGAAACAGCAATAACAAAACAAAAACCCAAAAAACAAAACATGTACGCAAACCCCAAACGCACAGCGTATCAGAAAAAAAGAAGAGTTGGCAGCCTGGTGAATTGTAAGGCACACTTATTTAAGGCTCAGAATATCGTCAACTATTTGATGGCAAGAAGATAAACTTTGGCTAAGCCAAAGGTTGTACCCTGCTTTGAAACCGGGGGTCACCCTCTAAAACTTGAAGGGACATTGTTTAAAACAATAGTGGTTTTGGGTTGGGAGATCAAAAATTCAAGTATAAGCCAACAAAGAACAAGCAAAGAAAAATTTCCAAAGCTGTGAAACCTTGCTACTTAAGATAATGACAGAAATTTATGGCTGTCTCCTTTCCCGGTGGAAAGGAGAACAATTAGAAGGCTGAAAACAGCAGGCCCTTTGTGCGGGCAGGTTATGCTTTGCTTACTCTATTACGCACTGGCTGGGAGATAAGAATAAACAGGACAACACCCTGTCTAACCCCAGAGGAGCTGGTGGAGGGAAAAGCTGGTCACGTTCATTCTTGGGCAAGTTCGTGCACACTGTTTATCTGCAAACTGAGGTACTTAAGAAAGTTGTGCATGTAACAGTCAGGGACTAGTACGATCATTCAGAAGTCTTTTTATTGCCTAATCCAGTCTCTAACAAACAAGCTGTATGTAACGGAGCTCCACTGTGAAGTGTGTTAAGCGTATCTTAAGTAATTATTTCTCTAAACTTTTGCTCAGTCTCTAAAGGAACTTAAAAGTGAGGATGAGCAAACACACGGACACAGCTCCCCTCCTTGTGACCTACTGTGTCGAAAATTTTGCAAAGAATCAACTAGGTGATCTGAGACTTCTTTCTTCTCTGAAAAGGAATACCTGACCGTCTGAGTGCCAGGTGCTCTGACAGTTCCAGCAACAGAGGATTCTGCTCAAGACCAGCAGCAGCTAAGCCAATCAGGTTCTAACTAGCCATGAGACAGTGTAGCGCCTATGCTCCCAAGAAAAACAAGACAAAATTGGACCTCCCGGCCGGCTGTCTTCCCACAGCTCCTGATTGCCTGAAATGATCATCCCCAACTGCGCCTTTTCTTAGCCTCTCTCTGCTCCTCCTCACATGGGTGTGCGGGTGGCTCAGCCGACTGAAGACCGCCCTGATGATGTTTCCCTGTTCTATTCTGTCACTTGGTTTTATCTTCACGGCGCATATCTCAAGTTTTTGTTTTGGTGTATACTGCCTTCCTCCCCTGACTAGAATACCCACCCCATGAGCACACAGACTTCATTAACCTTGTTCACACTTGTAGGCTCAACATCTAGGTACTACCTGGCAGAAAGTATGTGCTTGATAGAAATACATTAAGAGACTGACTAAATGAATACTATATGTAAGTCCATAGTGAACAAATGAACAAAAGAATCACATAGAACAGGTGGAGAGGAAGTCAAAGCAGAATTGAATCATCTATCCATAACCATCCTGCTGCTTTTTTTCTCCCACGGTTTTCCCAGTGGGACCAGGCATGAAGCCACATGTGAATGGTTGAGCTAGAAAGCAGAACTTTATGGCTTTCTGATTCTGTGCATTAAAAAGAAAACCACTACTGCAAAATAACGTGCAGAAGACTCTCAAAATTTAAATATGGAAGGAAAGGGCTATGTCTGGAAGTCGGCAAGGTAGTTCTGCCAAGCTAATTATGCCTCCTGACATGTAATTGTGAGCTGTTGAAAGACAAATGGTGAAGCAAAACATTTATTATAAACACATATAGAGGTGAGGCTGAGGTGTTAATTTTTAAGTAACTGTCATAAATCTGGTCCCAGGGTATTATTCCATGAACATTACTGCTATTATAACAAAAGAGCGTGAGTGTGACAGTGCGGTCCTTTCAGGCACACACGTGTCTCAGTAGGAGGAACCGAGGCTTGCACCCCATCTCTACCGGAGACGCGGAGGGTGTAAAAGTGCATGATAAAAATGGCCGAATATTAATGATAGCAACAGGAAGAGGGCGGACTCTACATTCAACACTCAGTTACAATATATGGTGTCTTCACATAGGCCTCACACTGCTTGATCCAAGAAATGTTTACTCTGCAGCTCCTGATAGAGCAGATCCGATGCCTAAGGAGGGCAACAGCAAAATGAAACAAAAGCAGAAAGCCTGGAAACCACGGATGGGAAAAACATGGGAATGCAAGGGCCAGAAAGGCAAATGGGTGGTTTTTCTGAGAATCAGAACAAAATGAAAGCACCTCAACAGGAAGTGTGATTCAGAAAAAGGTGGGGCCAGGAAGTCATGGTTCTTGCTATATTAAAAAAAAAAAAAAAGATAAGAATCATGAAGGGCAATACTGGTACTCTGCTTACTACTATGTCTGAAAAGTATTCCAAATTCTAAAACATTGTATATTACTTACCTTCTTACAAATTCATTGGGCATTATCATAAATTCAAGTTATATTTTACTGAATATCAGATTAGGCTCAAAAACAAAATCAAGAGAATTTTAATCTTACTAATGCAAACTCTGCTATGTAATAATTAAGATGAATTTTGGACATTATTTAAGAATTATGGGTATTATCAAAAACATTTTTTTAATTTAACACAATAAGGATGTACTTGTTTTAGTTCAGTAGGAATGCTGAATCTAACTTGCCCCAAAAGAATACTAAAATGATATTCATTATATGAAAGCCTAGTCACTACAGAGTTTAGTGATATGGAATTAAAGATCCTGCCTATGTCTTTAGAAAACACGGATTTGGGAAAAGCACAGTTAATTTACCACGCTATCTTACAATCTCTTAGCATGTCACAACTAACAGGACAATGCCAAGTTTCAGCGTGGAAGTCTCTCTGGATGCCTCCACCTAGTCTTGGGACTTTCTCTGTTCCTGTTTAGTGTGTACAGAGGTGACCTACGGTCATTTTTGTTCCAATTTTTTGACAACCTCAAGCAAAGCCTTGACCATAAATAAAACAGTAGGGTCTCAGTAGCCAGCTGAGTCATAAACCCCACTCAGCTGCATGTGACTCAAGGTGTTGGGATCCCAAGAGTGTCAAGCCAAGCAACTGGAATCAATTTAAATCAGAGTTTGGAAAATCAGTCCCCACTCCACTTCCCTATCCCAATTGGCAGCAGGAGATACCACAATCCCTCTTCCACAGCGAAATACAGGGATGGTAACGAAGCTCAGGAAAACATCTAGACCAGAACAGACTTTATTTCTACAGTGTAAAAAGGAAAAAAGAAAGATATTTGACAACCAACCACAAATTTTTAAATGTATGCTTCTCCTGTTTTTAAGCATAAAAGCAGTCTTGTTGCTGAGAAGTTATTATCACCACGCCACTTTTTGACATTTGTGCCCAGTATTATTTGGCCCTCGGGTACTTAGGCTTATTACTTTAAAAATACAGAGTTAAGCATGTTTAAGTCACTTTAAATATCTCAAAAAGCAGCAAACACCCAGCCTACCTGCTTGGGCATGCATACTTGAAAAGAGAAGCTTTATAGAACGGCCCGCAGGTCAACAAATTCTGGTCTTGGCAGACTAATGTCAGGAAAGAGCTATAGAAAATAAGGTTCTGTGTATGAAAAATTTTGGTTCCCGCAGGCCAGAACTTAGAGCTGTTGGCAAACATGCTCTGCAAAACTATAGCTCTCATAAAGTGCTACAAACTCCCAAATATGGTCCTTTAAAACTGTGTACAAATAAGAAACATTTAATGAACAACCCTTGCTTCACCAATAACTCTGCTTAAATTAAGTCCAGGAGACTCTTCAAAGGGACTGGAGAAGCCCCCTTGTTAAGACAAATTCTATACATAGACATGCAAGACAATTATATGATGCATGTAACCAAATATATATAATTATCCTAGTTTCTACATTCCCATTATCTTTATAAATGTAGGATAAAAATCAGTCTAAATGACTTTCTCAGACCTCCTCAAGGATTAAGTTGAGCCAGCCAGCCTTTAAAAAGTACATGTATATAGTAAAGATCAAAAGCAAATGTTCTGGTCAGTTCTTTTCTACTCATGGGTTTCACTAAGAATGTGTGCAGTTTTCAGGGAAAACACCACAAATGACAGCTGTTTCAAAAGCATGGAAATTAATTGGCAGCAGGAATTTCCTTGACTAATAGGGAAAAACTTAATGTCACATGTTTTGATGAGCTTATTTTTCCCACCCTTAGTCAAGCATATTCAGCGTTAATGATTAAGATTTGCAAAAAGAAACATAACCAAGGAAAATCATGAGTACATTATCTTTTCTCTACCCATTACCAAATGAACATTAATGAAGGGATTTTCGTGCTAAGCACTAAACAAAGGAAAAGTTCCACTTGCAGGTCTTGATTGTCTGTAGGAAGTAAACCAAGACATGATAAGAATAATGTACTTTGTTACATTAAAAAAAAAAATAGCAGCAAGGCAAGTAACTCCTCTCATTCCTACCCAACAGTAAGCCATCTGCTTCGAGCTGTTTTTCCCGCAGCGAAGATGGATTAATACTGATCCATCCCCAGTCTCTCTGGCACAGGGGCTTTTCCAGTCATTGCCTTGTGACCAACGGTGAGAATGGATGAGACAGCTGGTCAGGATTAGGCAGGCAGCCTGTGGCCCTGGGACCAGGTCGTGTTACTGTGCCCAAAGCCTGTGCTATGACCTCGGACTCTGTTATGCTCTCATCACCCCAGCTAACAGCCACTGATCAGCCATGACCCAACATACATCACTCTGGGGGCACAGTGTGTTCTCAATCCCAGTAACAATGAGAGCTTTTCATTTTCCAGTAAGTCTGAATTGAGCCCATGATATTCACAGGCACATGCATGGTGGAATATGCTTGAAAACTGTCCTTCAAGAAAGCAGTAAGATGTGCAAGAGTGAGCAACATGGCCCTTCCATCCTAATCAAATGCCAGCTCTGTGGCCCAGCCTAAGAAAAACAAGAAATACTCCCCAAATTGCCAAAGCATGTACTCTAAGTGCCACAGCAGAACAACATACCTGGCCATTCCCAGACTTGCAAAGTTGGCAGGGACCAGGAGCACATCCAGGCGGGAGAATGGGTGTGTCCCTAAGACAGAATGCGCGGCGGAGAGGCAGGGAGGGAGCAGCCGCAGAAGGGTCTCTTGGCAGGCGCCCTTGAGGCAGCCGGGAGCAAAGACTCGATGAGGAATGATCTTCTGGGTGGCGGCCACAGAATTCTGGAAGCGACAAGGGTACTCCGTGTGACCACAAACACCGACATACCTGGGACCAACATGAAAAAACAGACATGTTTACTGGTCAGCTGTCTTTGCTCTTCTTGCTGAGGAGGTGAGGAGCTCTTGCAGACATGGGCAACTTTTAGGAGACCGTGGTTCAGACAAGCTCATAAACAAAATCAGTTAATCTGAGTTCTTGGCCTGTCTGTTTCTGGACAGCAATAAAAATGTACAGGTCAATATACTCATTAATGTGCTTGAATCAACTGAGTAGCTTCAACCTAATCTATATAAAAGCAATGAAATCTTGTTTTAGAATGGACTAGATAGGGGAGAAATCTAAGACCCAGAACAATAAAACTACTTCTCACCCCCGGCAAAATGTCTACCCTCAGTAATGTGCTTTTAAACATTATTATAGGAAAAAAGTCTTCTAATCAGGGATGATTTGTAACTCAGAAAGGGAGAGGCAGGGCAGTCAAATTAAAGATCTTATTCTGGCATTTCCTAGAATGAAAGACTCAGGAGGTAGAACATTGAACCAAACAGCAGGCACAGGTACAGCTTTTCCAAAGAACACAAGCCATTTTACTGCAAAGTAACCTAGATGTTCTTTACAGAGCCTATCAGAAATTGTCAAAGAACACAGAACACCATCAAACATCCAAAAGAAGTACTTTGCATAGTGTTTTCCCCCATCACTTTCAATACAAACTTAACTGAGGCAACCTTTTATGGAAACAGATCCCAGCCCAGCCAGCACCATCTGACCACTGCCAGTTATTCAGTCAAAGGCGGAGCTGAAAGAAAATTCTTAGAACCTGACTCACAGGCCTCAAGAGAACTTATCTACCAAAAAAAAAAAAACCCTGACATTAAAGGGAGCTCTGCTTTTTCACCTGTTAACATGTCCCTAGCCAGCTGTGATATCACACATCTATAATCCCAGCACTGAGGAGGCTGAGACAGGAGGATCTTGGGGAGTTTGAGACTAACCTGGGCTACATAGTGAATTTTTTTTTTTTCCGGTACCGGGGATCGAACTCAGGACCTTGCACTTGCCAGGCAAGCGCTTATGCCACTGAGCTATACCCCCAGCCCCATAGTGAATTTAAGCCACCCTGAACTACTTAGCAAGAGTCTGTCTTAAAAAAAAAAAAAAAAGGAAAAGAAAGAAAAGCTTTCAAAGCATGTTAAATAACAGCAGTACTAAAGGTGTACATAAATTTAAATTCTATGTACCACACAATCACACTGCACAGAAGCATTCCATCTAGACACACACAAGCACAAGCCTGTTTCCATGGAGAAAAATGATTTCTTACATCCAAGAATACCAAAGGTTAGAGAATAAATGAAGGCAGCTAAACCACACACCCCCCAACAGTCCCATTTGTTCAAAGGAAAAGGTAATTCAGACTTCTCTCTGGACATCAATGGTACCAGACTATGTCATAAAGATGACTCCAGTTGTATGAATTAGCACCATTTCTTATGGAAAAGCCCAGGAGAAAATGCGGGACTTTTAAGGCAATCAAGCTACAGGCAAGCAAGACTAATAAGGCTACAAACAGAAATGTAAATATCATAAGGAAAAGTATTTGTGGGTTCCTATGTGAGGACCAGAAAGCCTGGGCCTCGGTGGTTGTTCCCAGACCTGCGGTGACCTGAGACCAGATATTAAGACAACTTAATATCTGGAGTCTCTTCTTCCTCACCTCTCCCCTGGACTCACCACAGAGGCTGACAGAGGAGGGAAGGAACTGACTAGAAAGGTATATACCCAGGGTGACCAAAGTTCTCTTTCTGCTTCAGGGTATACACAATGGTCAGAAACTCATCTAGCCAAATACTCAAGACTTGTACATTGTGGTGGACATTAATTATACTTTAATTAAAAATAAAGAAGGAACTGAAAATGGTTTGTAAGGTTTCTTCTTGCACTATGATTCTACAACTCACCACCTCAGCCCCTCTTCAGACAACAGCCTTGTCTCTGAAGAGGTACAAAATCACCCCAGGCAACTTTTCATAGTCTTTACAGCTCTAAAGAAGACCTTTACCCTGCAAAGGCTTCTTTTTTTAGAATGAATAACCTCAGTGCCTTTTCTTCTGCTTTACCGAGTCCATTTTCCATGCCTTTAATCATTTTTGCTGAGTTTCTCTGGATTTTATCCAAGTTTCCGTACTGTGCATAAGCTGTATGGCCTCAACAAAGGCCTTGAGAGGTTAAATATAATACAAGATTCCCTAATGGCTGAAACCAAATGAAATTAATAAACTTTCAACCATTTATCTGAGTGCCTTATAGCTAATGGATTTAGTGAGACGCTCCCCCCAGCGTGGGCTGGCGCACGTGTGAAACTGGAGCGGGCACGGGGAATGCTCTTTTTATAATTGAGCCCATGTGAACAGTGATCAAAAGTTCAGTGACCAATCCTTTGGCCAAATTTCTGGAACCCAGATGAACACTTCAGGCAAATGAAAGCCTACGGAATACAGGGCACTATAAAAGTCACATTTACATGAATTGAACTAACTGGTGGTCTCAGGAAGGTCTGAAGTAGAAAGAGCCCTGGGGAGGGTATGGGGGAGCTGATGTGAGTATAACCACAAACATCAGAGCAACTCTGCAGGCAAACCTAGCACAGAGTTGGAGGTTTCACGGATAAGGACACAAAGCCATCTCCCAAAGACTAGATAGCACACGTGAAGCACGAAGCCAGGCAAAGATTAAGCAAATATAATCTATTATTTTATCAGTGCATTTCTGATGGACACGTACATTGATAAATGAAGGGAAACCATAGGTATCATCTGCAGATGTGAAGGGCAGAGTGGGAGGAGCCCCATGCTACAGTCCATAAAAAGACACACTTCCCTCACTAGTCCTCTCCCTCAGCTTCCCTGATGGGCTGGCCACCTGGACCTTTTCTTTGTAGACCTTCTCACCCCTACAGAGGACACTTCAGGACCTGCTCTGCTCAAGCTAGACAGGCTGTGCACGGCGGCATGCACAGAGGCCAGCAGCAGTCTAGCTGCACCGATAACTATGTGGGGATATTTGTCTAATTTGGAAAGAGAGTATTAGGAAGTCCACTTAGACCATGCACTGGAGCTTCTACTCAGTCGAGCTTCGTCAATAATATTTGAACATAGGAGGACAAGCAAGAAATAATGCCTTCTTTGAAATGTAAATAGGAATTTTAGGCATCTCTTCCCAGAACCCCCATTTGATTTGTCCATGTCCTTCTTCTGTTGGAATAACAGATGCAGGACAAGTGAGACGTCATCAGCTTTTTCCAAGTAAGAGGAAAAAGCATACAGGAAATTGTTGCTGCCCATTCTTGTACCCGGTATCTCCTGGGAACATGGCAGGAAGGGCAAAGTAACTCATTTCTTTGCTTTCTCCTAACATTTTTTTTTTTTTGTGCTTGCCAAGCAAGCACTTATTCCACTGAGCTATATCCCCAGCCCTCTCCTAACCTTTTTAAGGCACATATTTTTCAAGCTCATCTCCTTAACAGCCAATGAACCCTGTCTTTAGGTGAAAAACAGTACTTCCTCACCAAGAAGAATTTGAGAACCCGTGAACATGGTCATCACTCTACAGAAAAGGAACTGCACTTTGCCTGAAGTGACATACCCAGCCAGTAAGGACAACAGGCTCAAAGGCTATCTCCTGTTCTGGGACAACACACTCCGTCATTATCAGTAGCTCCATTATGGCAGCAAACTCTGCAGATAGGAAGCTGGCTCAGAATCCAGGTGGATGCTATGTACAGTTTTTAAAAATCAGCAGGTCTAAGTGGCCGAGCAGGGTGGCACACACCTGTAATCCCAGCACTCGGGAGGCTGAGGCAGTAGGATTGCTGTGAGTTCAAGGCTAACCTGAACTACATAGTGAGACCTTGTCTCAAAAAAAAAAAAAAAATCTGCAGGTGAGATTCTAAATCACCTTTCTAGGAAGTTAGCCCTACATATTATTACTTACTAGATAGAAGAATATAACCAAGTTACTGTCTGAGCCTTAGTATCTTTATCTATAAATGGGAATACTAAAACCAATCCTTCTTACAGGCTTATCCTCAGGATTAAATGAGACAAAACAGTCAAGATTTTTCCTGATTGCAGACAAACCAATACCTTCTATATCACTTTAGGATAGGCTAGACAGTAGTGGCAAACTTATGGCATGCGTGCTGTGGCCAGCTATTTGTTATCATTAAAAGCTTTCAAAGGTTTACCACCCTGGGGTTAGGATGTGTTGCAATAAGAAACAACCCCAGCATTTCAGGGCCTGGACAGGAGCAAGTTTATTTCTCACTCATACTCATCCACGCTGGATCAAGTGACTCCTCAGGGCACCTGTGCCCCTCACTCAGAAGTTCAGGCTGCTTACAACTGCAAAAAGAAGCCTACTCGGGGTCCCCATGCAGGCACAGTGAGTAGCAATTAAAGGTCCCCATGTGAAAGCAGCATGCGTCACTTGTGTACACAATCTCTTCTTCCCTTAAGAGGACATAAGTAAAATCTGATAAACAAGAACATTCTATATAGCTCAGGAAAGACATTCAAAATAGGCATTCCTTACTGAGCTAAGAAGAGGAAATTAACTTTCTTCTGCCAAAAACGCAAAACTTGCCTGTTACGGAAAAAATAACACATGGCTTTATATCTTAAAGATACCAAGTGCTTGTGGTAAGATTAAAGCAGCAGGGTAAAATAATACCAACCCAAAAGGAACTTGCACTAACAGTGGGTCCTAGTGGGTTGTTCGAATGAACAGACTGTCTGTACCATTGCTCTGGCCTGTCTGCACCAGAAATAACTGGTTTAATGGATTTGGTAACAAAGAAAAGAGTCAATGGAGTTGGGTGTGGAAGCTCTCAGGAAGAAGCGCAATGCCTTCTTCTGTGGCCCTGCTGGGCAGCTCCCTCCTCCTCGTTTGGCTCTCAAAGTTCTTCCCTCCTCCCTTAGGGGGAGGCTGCAAGAGAATACCCAATGGCTAGGTTATTTTTTAAAAACCTCAAATGGGTTTTCTCTGATCCATTCCAAGAAAGAATAAACACAGCAGGATGAGCCCAGTGGCATGGGGCAGGTTCCGCAAGTCTTCTGCTCTCAGTGAGAGTGGCCTTTCCTCCAAGGCACTGCTAACTGCAGTCACCAGAACCACAACCATTGAGGTGCCTACAAAGCCATGTGTAGATGAGCAACTTCTTTCTAATAGGTTTTTTTTTTGAGTAGATAAACACTAAAAACCAAAGTTAAAAGATGTAGGAGGAAAAAGTGCTAAAGCTGAGGATTCTTTTAAACAAACACATGAAAATATTTCACCTGACTTCACTTAAGATTTCATATATACGTATCTTCTTCTCTTTCTGCATAAACAACATGCCCACATTCCTGCGTCCCGACTCTCTCTTTCTCCTGGTCGGCCTTTTCCTGCTCCGATGAATCCTATTTTGGTTTGGTTTCTCGGCAGAGATGACTCACAGTCCCAGAGCTTGGAAGACTCACATCATACTGCTGCTCCCTCAAGTGCTTGTTTTTCAGCAAATTCCCAAACACATACCTGCAGTCCGTCTCGGAGAGTGGGAAGGGTCCCTCTGTCACCGGATCATTCGACGAGCATGTTTCCGGCTTTACTTCTGTCCAGCATCCTACCGCAATGGCAAAGGTGGAAGCTGGCATCGGCATGGTCACATAATAATGCCAGCTTGAGCCCCCTAAACAGAGAACAACCAGAATGAGGCCAGTGATGGACCTAACTCTCTGTTTCTTCTCATGAGGCATGTGAAGAGCTTTGTGAGATAAACTAGAAAGAGGCCATTCTTGACGGGGGGTCATATCAACTGAAGAGGCACAATTATGGGTGACAGGGAAGTCAGAGAAGGGATGATGGCTTCAAGGTAGCGAAGGAGGTCTGGTGTCTCTCAGTGATCAGTCTAAAGACCTCAAGTGAAGCTAAACATAAAGGGAGGTAGTAGGTAGCCATGTACAACTGTAAACAAGGGTGGACATAGGTTGTGTGTTCCCTTGGAGAGGAGAACACGTCTTATTCATCTTTATTGCCTGTCACATTATTTGTCATAAAAAAGGAAGCACAATTGGTATTTGCTGAATGAATGGCGAAATTATCACTTTTTTGTTATAACTGAACTACCTTGCCTAAGCTCAATTCAAGTCCATCTGAAATGGATATAGTAGAAAACATGAAACTAGGGAAAGAAAATGATTGGATTTTAGTCCCAACTCTGAAACTAAGTAATTATGGAGGTCCCGGTCCTAGCCTTCATCTTTTTTATGATATATATTTTTATTGGTATATGTTTATAAAACATGAAATTTACATTCATCTGGGGGGGTTGGTACATCCATGTAACATATCGTGATCATTTTCAATCTCCTCTTCCCCCACCGTCCCGTCCCCTCTCCCCCGATTCCATACACCCCTACCCCAAAAAGTCAGCCTTTATCTTTACTCTTTAACTTTTTTTAATTGGGCGCCCTTTTAATCTGTCTAGCTGTTCTCCTGCTCCTTACTGCACAGACAAAAACCAGCAGTAGAGAATTCAGAGGGGTGGAGGACCCCCAAGGAGTCTGTAACAGGGTTAGGGTTACAATGGGAGCCCCACACCCCGGGTGAAAGTACACTCCTCCCTTATAATACTACACTTACGATAATAGAATACTATACCTCCCTGACTTCTAAGATAGGAAAATCATTTCCATGTTTCTGAAATTGAAAATGTATCACATAACCTTACTGAACAGTATTTTTAAGTATCTGCTGTAAATTGACAGTGTGTCTTAAGGTACATATGACATTATACTATGAAATGCATTTCCCCATTCCCAATCTCCAACCACAGGGAATTTGATTACAGTAACGTGTTTCTTTCAGCCTGCTTACAGGAACTATTACTCTTTCTTGCTTTAAGTTTTAGAGGGTCAGACATCTCAGGAGTGGCCTATGACTGTTCAATATGCTGGGTGAGTGGATGTCAAATTCATGTCCACACTGACCAGTAAACATGATACTTTTCCAGTTGTTTTTACCACTAAAAAACAATAGGAAAAGTTGAATTTTTTTTCTTTTTTGAGACAGGTTTTGCCATGCAGTCTAGGCTGGTTTGAATTCACTTTTTGTACCCCAGGCTACCCCAGGCTAGCTTTGAACTCACAGCAATCATCCTGCCTCAGCTTCCTGAGTGCTGGGATTACATGTGTGCACTAGCTACCACGCCCAGCCTAGAAAAGTTGAATTTTGATCTCTGTATTCTTAGGTCCTTTATCAACTAGCTCTGAACCCAGGAAAGGTCATTATTTATTATCCACAAACTAGCAACTTAGATTCAAAGAAATACAATGGAGAATTCTTCAAATGAAAAATAAAAATCTAGGGGCTGGGGATATAGCTCAGTGTAATAAGCACTTGCCTAGTAAGCGCAGGGTCCTGAGTTCGATCCCCAGTACCGCAAAAAAAAAAAAAGAAAAGAAAAAGAAAAAGAAAAATCTAAAATAGGAAACAAAGACTTAGAAAAAGTAAGTATGGTTTCTGGTGAAATTCAAGTGTGAAAGTCACTGATGAATGTAACTGAAGAAGATACGAGAGGGGCATTCTCAGAACGGCTGGCAACCTAGCACAGGGGCAGCCATTGTCTCAAACTTGCTTGTAAGTTGCACCGTTTCTGAAATCAGGCAGCCAGTTTTTTCCCGGTTCTGGGGATTACACTCAAGGCCTTCACACTGAACCACATCCCAGACCCTCTTTTATTTTGAGGTAGGACCTCACTAAGTTTCCAGGCTTAGCTCAGACTTGTGACACTGGTGCCTCAGCCTCCCAGGGTTCTGGGATTATAGGAGTGCGCCGCCATGCTTGGGTTACAGTGGGGGCTCCCTGGGTGGCCACCCCGAGGGCCCTCTTTTTCGTAGCTGACAGAGAAGTTGAAGGCATCTCGTTTTTAAAGAGACAGATGAGTCTAGAGACACTGGAGAAAAGCCAGTGCAGCTTCTGCTGAGCTTGAAGTAAAACCATATACTTGAAGAGAATCACTGCCTTCACCCTTAGCCACTTAGAAGTGGGGAGGGGCAGGCAAAAGCACAGCATGGATCTAACACGACAAACTATGACCCTCATTTTTCTACTTTTCCATTAACTACCTCCAAGTAAGAGGTCCAGTACAATTCACATCCTTGGAGGTCCAATAAGTAAGTGCAATGGTGAGACTTCCAGGTGAAAATGCAGGAAGCCACCTTTGCTTACTCCAAAACCCCATTAAAGGGCAATAAAGTGAATTCTTTTTTAAGGCCTAAACCAGTATGAACAGGGAAAATAAAATTAGAGACAATAGCTACAGAAGGAAGAAAGAACGGCAAAAAATACAGTAGAGCTGCAATGGGAAAAGATAAGACTTGCCTCATTTTACCTGCTAAAAGGCCCCAAAGGCTGTAGGGTAAAAGATACACTAAACTAACCAGGCCTGGACCAATGTCCATGGAAGAGGTGGCTGGATCTGTGAGCACCATCCCCCACTCTACACCTAGCCTATCTGCCCATCCCCCACAGACCCCGGCAAATAACTGGAATTTCATCTTCTAGAGAAAACAAAAGAGAAGACCTCTGTACTACAGGAGTAGGGGAGTAGATGGTACAGGTGAGAGCAAATGGATTGGACCAGAGGAACATATGCATGTAGAATGCTGAGACCACCAGCCATCTCCCCTTGGTTCCCAGAATGCTAGTCCCCAAGCCCCCACACATCCACAGGAGATGCAAGGAGCTGGCCATCCAAGAACAAATGCCCAGAGATACTCATGTCAGCAGTTTTCTAAGAACAGACTTAGGTATGCACTCAGAGCCTCCGGTGTGTGCTGTCACTGTCTCCTGCAAGGGCCTCCAGGAACCTTCAGAAAGCTACCAGAAACAAGCAACGTGGAGGGTAGTGATCGCTTGGGAGAAGAGAAGTTCCAAAAGCACTAAACACGCAGACATTGAGGATTAGGAGACTTTACTGTAGCCCCCAAACAGGGTGTAATATTTTCAAAGGGAATTCATTAGTTAAGAAAATTAAAAACATGGCCAAAGAAAAATTCAATAACAAGAATGGTATAAAATGTAAAGATATGAAAATCTTTCAGGAATAGAGCTAAAAAAAGGAAGAAGAAGGGTATGAAAAAAATAATCCAGGAGGTCTAACATACAAATAATAGAAGCTCTAAAAAAAAAAAAAAAAAAGAAAGTGAAAAATAGAAGACACCAAAACCAGCAGGAAAAAAAAAACAAAAAACTTCCCCAAATTGAAGGCAACGTGGGCTTCTAAACTGAAAGACCCAAACAAGCCAGGACACCAGGTACAACTGACTCACGTCAAGCAATGTCGTTACGAAACTGAGCAGCCCGGGAACAAAGACAAGATCCTCAAGCTTCCAGAGAGAGACAGAAAAAGAAAAGTTACATATAGTTTAAGAACGTTTTTGGATGTACAGAGTTTCAAAGAAATTCACCTCCTACATACCATATTTTTTGCCAGTTACTAGAGTATGTAAAGTACGTTTCAAAAAAGAGGTAGTAAACCAATAAAAAGGAAGACGGGCAAAGCAGAGGGAGAGAAAGGGGCTCTGTGCAGAATTTGCCGCCGCGCGCCCGGCAGACACAGCAACCGGCACCCGGAGGCGGCGAAGGAACCCCTGGAGAAAGTGTTTCCAGGAGATGAAACTGAGAGAAACCTGATAGATCTGAGCGTCTTGAAAGGAGATTTAAACAACTTTGAAAGTGTCTAAGGTTGATAAATATATAGAAAACAAAGAATGGGAAAAAACAAGGAACACCATGATTAACTCTAAGAAAAAAACTAACATATACAGATAATAACGTAATCACAGTCTGACCAGAAGGCTTGGTTCTCACTAACAAACACAGGTAAATGCAGAATGCTCATTCAATCACCATCATGGTATTAACCACATTGGGAAGAAAGGATCTGGGGAAGGAAGCACACGTACGATGGAGTTAGGGGAGATGAACAAAATCCCTACCTACCACAGTGGGAAGACCAACCCCGAACAAACAAACATCTCATTGAACATAGAGAAAAACATCAAATAATCAGCCAAAAGAAGTAAAACAGCGATTTGTTCTGAGGCAGAAAAACAGGCAAGGGGGTGGATACAGAGGACTGCTATTTGGGGAGAGAGTACAATCAACTCAGCAGAATGATTTGACTATTTAAATACTATATTTTTAATGTGAAACAGTTCAAATAACCCCAATCAATCAAAAAGTGATAACAGAAAAGAAGCAACATTTTTGAGACAGAGTTTTGCCATGCAGTCTAGGCTGGTTTGAATTCACTTTTTGTACCCCAGGTACTCTTAAAAAGATACAAGAGGACTCAGAAGGAAGAGGCAATTTAGATAAGGAGTAGGCACCACCTATTAGGAAATCTTTTTAAGAATAAAACACTGCATACACTTGCACTATGGACACAGGCTTTCTCCCTGCTATGAAGTTATGGCCTGATTTTTAGTTGCCTGTCTGGTTCACCACATCATTTATCCAATCTATGGACAAGATGGCACTTGTGAAAACAGCAGGAACCAAAACTACTTCCAAGAAAAAAACAATATGAATGGAATAAGAGGTATCCGCTAGCTACCTGGACAAGTCACCAAGAATCCAGAGTGCCCTTGTGCTTTAGTACTTGTATCAGAAAAATGTCTGTGGTGATACGGAAAGGGCAACAGAAGTCACAATGGGATACAGAAGGAGAATGAATGAAGATATGCCAAAAAAATTAAAAAGAAGAATCTTAAATGATCCATAACGTAGAAAATAGTAAAAATGATAACAGATCCTAAAACTGAGTCCAACAACTGTCATAGATCCCCCACGGTCTTCTCTGATGTTAAATAATGGAAAGAATGGTTTTGCAGGAAATGTATTCACATTTTGAATGCTAAAGATTATTTCTTCCTACCTAGCCCATGAGATTGGTTAATTTTCTCTTTTTGTTAAACAGAATTCACATTTCATTTAGATTGAAATAAACTACACAAAATTTTCTTCACCAAAAATAACAGCAATATTTTCTGTATTATTTCTAGATAAACCATAGAACATTCATTTTGTAGGTTTCCCAGGTTTTGCTTATAAGTCAAGACGAGGCAGTAGATAGAGTCATGGAAAAAGAAGAAAACAGATAAGCCAGCTGGCTCTCTGACGGCCTGTGACTCCACACTGACCGTGAAGTGGGGCTGTTCAACACTTACAGATTGGTTACTTTTCTTAGATGCCTAAATTTCTCCACATAGCGGAGCTCACTGGAGATAAACTCCTGAATGAAGTTTTTAAAACAAAAACTGTTTTCGTAGCTACCAAGTGACAGTCACATGGGGAAAGGTCAACTGACTGGGCCATTAGGAGCCAGCAAGGAGCCCAACTCCCAAAGGTCCTGGTTAAGCCACAGAGTTTCTCAGGAAAAAGCCTCTCAGAAGGGTCTGGGCCTGAGTTTTTGCTCTAATCCTGGGCGAATGCTCAAACCAAGGTTGAGATCAGGGGGTGCTTCTTCCAGTGCTCTAGGAAAGGCTTTTATTGGTTCCTTACTAGGAGGACATTTCCAGTACCCTCATTTGGTAGAAAAGTCTCTTTGACTTGTCTGTTCATGGACTGCGCCGCTGAGCCCAATCTCGCGTGAATGAAGACTGCCACTGTGACAAGGCACACCTATCTCATCCTCAAATCGGCCTGTAAAAAACGTAAATAGCAGAGTGGAAATACTGTCTCAGAAAGCGAGGTATACATTTTAAAGACAAAAACCCTTCCTGGATTTTCTATCATTTGCAATAAGCCTACCTCACAAATGAGAGCTGACTTCTTTTGAGCACGTCCATGGGTTGGGTTCTAGCTCCAGGCACCCTGAGTTTAATCCCTGTACAACACATACCCGTGACTTAATTTCTATATGCGCCAGACTCACCATGTGCACCTGGGGAATGATCACAGTACCTGTCTCACAGGCTTACAGGAGGGTTAAGGCAAGAAATCTATACAGAACTCACAAGGCACACGCTTGGCACATAGTGTGTCCTGGTCATCCTCGTTGTTGTCATCGTCTTATCGTCCTCAAGCTCTCATTTTTAGGGCTGCCTCTCCCTGTTGTTCAGGACTGTTTTTCTGGAGGCAGAGGCAGCGGATGTTTGAAGGTATGGCTGCCACATGTGCACCAAAACCCGTGACCTGATGAGGCCCACATATGGGGCTTAAGGTTGAGTGGCATTAAAACACAGCACATACAAAGCAGTCCATTTAAAGGAGAATGACAGCCCTGAGGGGGCATCTCGAATGACTTCATATAGAACGGACCATTTGGAGACTATTTAAATGGTGTTTACTTTAAATGAGCCATCCTCAATAGAACGGTGAACGCCTTCATTTTCCTTTTTGATTCAACCCACTTGCGCTAGGCTCCCTCACTATACCAGCTGCAAAACAAAGAGAACATGGTATACCTGAATTAACACAGAGTTCATCTCCAGAAGCCAGAGGCCTATCACACCCTTGTAGATTTCACAGCCAGACCTGGATTCATTACTGAAGCTAAAAGGCTGGAGGAGGAAGCAGAAGCAATGGTGCTGTCTAAATGTACAGGCTGGAGGACCCACCGCTTTGACCTCCCTTTGGGACAGATTCTGTGTAACACTAGACATCAGAGATCCTCAAGAAGATCTCTTGCTGTGGCTTGTGTCTAGATGTCCCGCCAAAGCCTCATGCAGTCATAGGGCTTTTCAGAGGTGGCTGAATCTAGAGTGTGTGATGTTGGGATTAAGGTGTGTGATCACTACATTAGTCCACTGATTGGTTTGGCATCACCCAGTAGTCTGGATAAGATAAAAGAGACAGAAAGACTCTGTTAAGGTCTCTTGTTGCTTTGCTACCTTTTGCTCACCATGAACAGTTGTTACCCCTCTGTTATGTGCCACCCTGCCTTGGAGCCAGCTGATTATGGACTGAAACTTCTATGAACCATGAGCTAAATAAATCTTTTCTCCCTTAACTTTGGGCATCAGGTATTTTGGGTTTTTTTTCAATGAGAAAAGAAATTAACACAGTATCGAGGGTTGTGGGTATATCTCAGTGACAGAACACTTTTCCAGCATGTACAAAGCCCCGGCTGTGTCCAAGCTCCAAGTCTACAAGGAGGTGCTGAGGGGAAGAGACAGAGGGAGGGAGACACACAGACAGAAAGAGATCAGAGTTCTTAATTAGAGCTTGTTTAGGGGGGAAAAACTCAACTGTCTTAGTAGGGACAGAGATATGTTATGGGAGATATTGTTCTTACAGTCACAACCACAATCACAACCAAGTAGCAACCACTGTGAGGTCCAAATATACATTTTCATCTCCAACACAGAACTCCAGTTTTCTTAAAGACAACTTTGCTTTTTGCAGAGATAATAGGATTTGAAATGGGTCAACTTTCAAATCACAAGAGGCAGTTTAAAACTGAGTTTTGGCTGGAAGTATAACACTCAGTAGTAAAGCACTTGCCTAGAATACACAAGGCCCTGGGTTCAATCCACAACACTACTAAATTAATAAATGTAAAACATTTTAACAATTTAATTTTGAAAATAAGTGTCATAACTAAGGAGTGTTAGAACAATCTTTTTTTTTTCATTCACTGCTCTAAGGAACTGTTCTCTGAATAATTCTGAAGAGTCTATATCTCCTAAAGGAGGGAGAAGAACTATCAGTGACGCAGGAAAAAGGAAGAACATGATGGAATATGCATGGTAAAAACAGAACTTTGTATCCTAAACTTGTGAAAATTTTACTAATTATTTGAGAACATTTTTATAAAAGGAAAAAAAACTAAGAGAAGAAAAATCAAGATGCTGTAGTCATCTTTATCCGTCAGTCATTCCTATGAGCAGCGACTAAGTACTAGGCATGTGGGAAGTCAGGCCTAACACGCCTGGGTAAACCACTCAGCAAAATCTGAAAGCGCTGCCACAACCACACACGCCACCCTGCCTCGGTAGAGGCAGAGACAGATTACTTATCCTTGCAAAGTTAAGCATCTCATAGAACTTCATGTATTTAAGGAGTTATTATTTTCACTGAAAAATAAAGCAGGCACTTAAATTCCTCCTATTAAGAACACACCTGTACCTTTTCAACCTTCCCACTATAGATCAGACAAATAACAGGAAGCATTCAGAAACACCAAAAGGATACATCATTTTATTTAGCTTGTATCAGATTTCTTTCCTCACTCCCAGGCATAGACAGCCCCTGCTTATTTTCTACCTCAAGACTGTTTTTCTTTAGCTACAATGTCTTCTTTCAGAGCTTCTTGCTCAAACTATCCCATACTTTGTGTCACAAAGATATTTGACAATATGTATAGGAATGTGTGTATTTGTAAGTGCATCCAGCTATACTATATATAAAATATATTACGTATTTTAAAAATATATATTATGCATGCACATATATGAGCATAATATATACATAATAGAGAAGGAAAGCTTCTTTCCTTTAGCTGTTCCTCTCCTCTTAGTCCCTTTCTCCAGTGCTTGGCCTTTCAGCAAAGCCCAGCTTTCTTTCTACCACTACTTTCAAGACGCTGATCTACACATTCTGGTGTTATGAACTAGTGCCACTCTCTTGAATGCCCACAGCATGATTGTCTTTCATTAGTTCTTCCCCACTATTGCTTAAGGGTTCCAACTGGCACCAGAACAAAGAAGAAAGGAAGATGCCCTGGGCTGGTAAACACCAGCACTGGCTGGCCAGGGTGATGTGCCAGGTCAGGCCACACCTTCACAGGCCGTGATTCAGTTTCTGCCCCTGCCGCACAGTACACTCTAGGGAAGGGACACCCAGGAGAGAATGCCCTTCAAGACCTTCATGTGAATGAGGTAAAAGAGCGCCACCTACTGAAGCGAGAACACAAACACCTCTGTGGGTTAGAAGGTTTCCCTAAAGGCACACATAGCACACCAGGCTCGTTCCAAGTCTCCCTGGACATTCTGATCTAAGGTGCAGATGACTGGCTCTAAGACTTCACTACAAAACGCATGAGTGGACTGAACACCCAAGTGTACTGCTCCAGAGAGCCGCAGGAAAACTGAAGTACTTTACTCAAAAGAACATCTGTCTATAAATGTCAAATACAAGACAGAATCCCCAGCAATAACCGGTATATACACATCTGCTGAGATCTTCTCTGTCCAGAAGAAATCATGATGACTTCTACATATGTTCCATGTGGTAAGTACAGGACAGGCAAGAAGCAGTCAACAACAAGCCACAAAACATAAGAATTAACTGACAAAGATTTTAAAAGTACAAGGCGCTGCATGAGACCTTACAAGTGATATAACAGAACACAGTCCTGGTTCCCCAGAACATCTACATAGTGGGAAAAGACGGACGCATTTAGTCCATACTCCTACCCCTTGAAAACACATGTATGTATTCATACTAGCTCAGAATAGTTCTCAGTTATAGAAACAAAGAGCTTTCTCTACTTTGCATTTTTTCTTTGTGGGGAAAGAACTTAATCGTAACCATTCCTAAGTGCCTTTTAATCTACCATTTCCTTCTATGTAATTCCTGGTTGCATACTGTGGGAGCAGTCTAAATAGTATTGCTCACTTTGAGCCATCAAGAGGGAAGAAAAGTTGGCTTTCAGCTGCACACAGGAGGGTCAACTCTGAAATCATGGTTTTTTCTTGGAATTTCCCCATCAGGAGGAGAATGTCAGAGAGCTAGTCTATTGGGCAGGTTAGAGTGTAGCATTTTGCCCAGAATGAAGTAATGTCTACAGTTTTACCAAGAAAAATGAAATCAGATCCTATGCAAGGGTACGTGTACTTTTTAACCTCTTTCACTTGTTCATATGCTTTTCCTCTTTCATTTAGAAGGAGCTGAGACAGGCTTATTCATCTTCTTGAGGGTTCCTACAAAAAACAGAAGCCTGGTGCTTTATTTTTCCAGGAAGTAGGAATACGCTAAATGAGATTCTGTAAAAATGAAAACAAACAAAGCAATTACCAGAAAAAAATAATATACGGAATCCATTTTTTCTTTTAAAATTTACTAAGGCTAGAGAAAAGGGATAAAATCAAGTCCACAGCATAAGTAAAAGAAATGACCCTGACACAATTTCTCTCACTATTAGCGATGATTTTAAATGTTTACTCCATTAACATATTACTTTTGTCTGACTACACAGACCATATGTACTCAGCAAATAAATTTTTGAGCACTTGGCATATACAAAGCACTGTTCTGGGCACTGGATTTGTTTTCAATGGTTTGGCTACGTTTGGGCAGGAAATACGGGCTGACAGCAGCATAGGGTAAAACTGCTGCCCAAATGGCTCTACGCGGAGGAAGCTGAATAATAACGGAGTCAAACAAGTGAATCCCAATCTATGGCCTTACTTAGCCTTCTTGAAAAAAGGAGAACGACCACGGAGCTAATGAAACTCTTAGAATGGCCACTACCCCACAGCCCAAACCGTTAGGAGGAATGATTTTCCTCGAGCAGAAAGGACTCCGAAGTCCTCTTCTCATTTCTGTTCCCTGCCCCAGGGCTGCCGTCACTTCTGTTGTTATCTGCTGCCAGGTGTTTTGCTTCTTTCGGGAAATCAGCTGGTAACCGGTAAATATGCAAATAGGGCTGACCCTGTGTCTCTCGGATGGAAACCGTGCCTTGCCGGGGTGGGTTTTGCTGTTCCTGTTTTCAAGGACAGCTCCTCCTTTTAAAGGGCATTATGCACACCAGAGAGGGAATCCTAGGAGACCAATCTACCAGCGTAGAAATCACAGCTTCAAAAGGAAGTAGCAACATCTTGTATCTGTGTACCCTTTTTCTCTACAGAGTGCAGATACATTTGTAGACATGATTCAATCCTCAGAACAGCAACTTGGGACTCTGGCATAGAGCTTTATTAGCAGTATTTCCTGGTTGTCCTCTGATAAACCCCAGCTGTGGGCCTGTAGACAAAACTTCAGTTCTGTGCTCCCTCTCCTCGTCTAGTTCAATCCTCACTCAGTTTGACTTGGTAAAGTCCGATCTGTGAAATCATATGAGGTGTAAGCGTACGAACACGAGCGAATCCCACCTAGCATCTGCTTTGTTTTAACTCTGCCTTCAGTTGGTAATTCTGAGGGCAAAAATGGCCCAGGGAAATATTCTTACAAGTACAAAAGTTTCCATTAAAATTTTAAGGTTAATTCTCCTTTTAATTTTTTGATGATGACAGACTGACTACAGGTGAGAACACTTTTTTCTGAAAAGGGCTAGGGAGCGTATATTTTAGGATTTGTAGGCCTTTCTTGAAAATATTCAGTGGTGCTGTTATAGCAGGCAAGCAGCCCTAGACAGTGGCCATGATCCAAGATAACTTCATTTATAAAAACAGGGAGTGGGCTGGATGCGGCCAGTGGGATGTAGTATGCTGACCCCTGAAATCACCCAGACATGAGTTAGTACTGTCGAACGATTTCAGAATTCACATGTGCACCAATGTGCACAGCTACACGGGGACACGTGGGATAGCTGTAATTATTGAGAGATATTTTAAAGAGAATATAAGGGTGATGCTAGCGCCTACATAAAGGCCAAATGGCATCGCAGCGTGCTGTGTAAGCAAAAATCCTACGGCAGAGAGAAGGAAAGTGACCAAGTGGCTCATCGTGTAGCACAGATAAGACAGGTGTTCAAGCTAAAAAAAAATCCTATATAGAACTGTCTGTACCACATTTGTAACATATGGGGCAATTTCAGTAAACTATTGATCTTTATACTAAATTTTTTAATTTGAATTTTATTGATTTAGTATTCTGACCTGATTTTATTTTGGCTTTAGAGTTAGGTAATGTTAGAAGCATGCAGTTTATATCTAGTCTTAGCTCATAGTTTTGAAAATATCAGAATGACATTCATAATGTAAGTCAACTCTAGTGAACTGTAAGATTCTTTTTCTCTCTGAAAAAAAAACTGACACTCAAGTTTGAGAAGTCTGTTAAACACGAGGCTTTACATCAGAGGGCCAAACCATGAATGAGCAAGTTGCGGGCAAAGTGAAGAGGAGTAGGGAGAACCACATAGCACCTCAGGAGGTGTAGTTATCACCAGGAAACTGCAGTGGGCTGGAAAAGCCTAGGTATCAGCATCTGCATGAGACTGCAATGTGGCATGTGCTCAATCAATTCCACATGTCAGAGAACCGAAGAAAGGGCAGAGAAAGACCCCCATATAAGTCTAGCAGAACTAACATAGACAACTGCTAACAACACAATACAGCCCGACGAATGAGCTGTGTGTATGTCAGCCAACCTGCCCTCTGCTGAACTGAGCCAGGTTTGAGAACATAGGGGGACAGTGAATGGGCTAAGGGAAACCAACAAACTTTATCCTATCTGTTGGTACACACCCGAGAGAAAAGCTGTGGGAAAACAAAGTCCTACAGGATAAAAATGAACACAGACATCATTCTGAAGAATTGAGAAGAGCCTTGGAAATCAATTTACTACAGACACTAAAACCAATTTAGGAAACTGGCATTGTCCTTATGATACTATAATTTCTATGAATAATAGTAAAAAGCCATGAGAGGATAACAGGCTAAAATGTGAAGTATAACAGATTGAAATCAAAAGACAACAAAGAGATCTTTTTTAAATGAAGGACTGAAATGTTACAATGACATAATTTAAACCTCTAATGGAATTGGCAAAAAAAAAATTACACTACTCAAAATCAGTAGCACAAAACATAAATAAAAAGGCAACAGACACACACAGGGTTTTATATTTAAGAAAAAGAAAGCTTGTATCTAAAGTATTACATAAAGTATTTTTGATAACCCACACCAAAACCCTCCACATATTTAAAATAAGGGAAATGGCCCAAAAAGATGCCTTTCAAAGAAAAATATTTTAAAATGTGCAATAAGAACATGAAAAAGTACTCCCCATTATTAGTCATCAGAGTAATACAAAATGAAACCACAATAAGACAGCATTTCATACTCAGAGGACTAAAATTCAAAGGATTGACAAGATCAACAGCTTGCAAAGCTAAGCAACAACTAGAACTTTCATACACTCCTGGTAGGAATACAAAATGACACAGCCATTTTGGATATGATTTGCAGATACTAAATCATAAGTTTAAGTTTAGAAATTTAAATATATTCTTATCATATGGTCTAGTAATTCCACTTTTGGGGTCACAGCGTGTTTCTCAAAACGGCACAAACAGCCCAAAAGGGTGCCAACAGGTGAGCGGGTAAACTGGCTGGTTCATACAGTGGATCACTATTCAGACAAACAAAACCAAGTTACTGACATCAGCAACAGTGCAGATCAATCTCTTAACCACCACGCCAGACACAAAAGAATCTACACGGAATGGCTCCCTTTACATGAATTTTTAGAAGTAAAACTAATCTATAGAAATGGAAATTAGATCAGTGGCCCAGTAAAGTAGAAATAGGGAGGAATCAGTGCACCAGCACAGGAGATTTTCTAGGGTAGTAGAATCTACATATCATACATACATTATGTCTGCCAAATATCACTGAACATTTTAAATGTTTCCATTTATTTATATGTGAGTTATACTTTAATAAAATTGACTTTTTTAAAAGGCATCACTTAGAGATTTGTTCTAAAGTTTTGAAATATATTATATTCTTTTAAAAATTCTAAGCATCTAGGTAGCAAAATCAGATGACTTTCAAAGATTAAAAACATTTGATACCAAATTTCTCTTTAGAAATACTAAATATGATAGTGAAAATCATTACAGTCACTACAGAGGGAAAGAAATCACTTAAGAAGCTTATATCTAGGCAAGAATTGTTCTTAAGTGAATACACTGAAAGGCAATCAAAACATGAGGGGGATGTTCGGAAAATATATCATAAATCCGCTCTTCTTGAAAAAAACACTGAAGCCCTTTCCCAGCCAACTGAAAGACAAATTCAAACTTAAGAGCTCAAGAATTAAGAACTTTAAATACTTATTTAAAATATGATTTGAAACTGAATGAAAATGTAAACCAATAACAGTAATTCCTAGAAGATAAGATATAATACAGAAACAAAATATAGAGATAATATCAGTTCCAAACCCTAGATTTTATTAATTACAACTTGGGGAACATTAGTGAAGTAAATGCTCATAAATTCCTTACTTAATATGAAATAGAGTTCAGAGCTTTTACTTAATTAAATTGCAAAACACTCCCTTACGGGATCCCATACACCCTTAAAAATAATGAGGAAGCTCTTTATGTTCTGATATGAAATATCTGTAAGACAAATTTCTTCTAAACGAAGAAGCACCATACAAAAATGTGTTTACCATGTCATGGCTTATAAAACAAAAAGGAAAAATATACAAATAAAACCAGTAACCTTGGCTGCCTTAGGCAGTAGATTCAATAAGAGTAAGAAAGAAATTTTCTTGTAAATGTTTTTTGCCTTTGATCATTTGGAAATAAACCATGTAAATATTATCTATTTTTTAAAATAAAATTTTTAAATGTATCATTTGTTTTGCTTTTAGGAGTCAAATAAATACTCATAGAAGACAATATATATCCACACCTACCTCAAAATAAACAATGATATCACAAATCAGAAAAGATAAAATAATCTCAAAGATACTGATTTTTACTTGAAAAAGATAATACTTAATTTTCATTTCACAACTATGTTGAGAATAAACTACAGAGAGTAAAGAGTTAAGTTATAAAACTTAAACTATAACAATATTAGAAAACAGGTGAACTTCAGGGCAAAGAAGGATTTTTTTCTAAGAGAAATCTGATAAATTTTATTTCATAAAAATCTAGATCTCCTATTGATCAGAAACAGCATATAAAGTTAAAAGTCACACTAACTGGCACATTTTTACAAATGTGATAAGAAATTAATCTCTTTTTCTCCTCCACTATTCAAGCCAATCAAATTTAAAAAGCAAGACAAGCATTTTAAAAGCCTCACTAAACCCTCAGTATAAAAATGGACAAAAAATATGAACACATAGGAAATGAAAATGATTAAGAAACATATACGAACAAATGAAATTCACTAATAACCAAAGTAATCCAAATTAAAAAGCAACCCTCTCCTGCCTATCTGCTGAACAAAGTTCCAAGAAGGGAGACCCTTATAATCACTAAGAGGTAACATAAACTGGCACAATTGTTTGGAAAACAACAAGAAATATGTACCAATGGCCTTATATACAGATTCCAAATTTAGACTCTGTAACTCTGGTTTTATAAGTTTCACTTAGGAACTTAATGCAACTTTATTTATAATAGCAATAAAACTTGGTAACAATCAAAACACCTAAAATATGTGTTACATTCTGATATATTCATAAACAAAATATTGCACAACATTAAAACTATATTTTAAAAAATAACCTAGGAAATGTTCAACATATACGATGACTGAAAAAAAGCGCAATAAACACTAATTACATGCTCTGGTGATAGTTTCGGGTAATTCCAATATACACACAGAGGATAAACAGTGGAGGAAAATGAAACAAAATGTAAACAATAATTTTTCAACAGTTACTTAACCTTATTGGTTTTTTCTTTTATGAACATTTTCAAGTTTCTAAAATAATTATGTGTGAGGAAACACCACATTTGAAATAAACAAGTATTTATTACAGCTACAAAAAGTTTACTTGGGGGCTGCAGGTACAGCTCCGTGGGCCGAGTGCTGGCCGCTGAGCACTAGGGCCCTGAGTTCGATCCCCGGTCCCGGGAAAAAAAAAAAAAAGTTTACTTGGCATCAATAGGCTCAGGATTTCAACTGAAAGAGTAAATTATTGAATAACCAAGTAATTCACAAAATCTGAACAACGCATTAGCATTTCCATCCATCCTTCCAACAGACCTTTGGTTCAGCGCTTCACATAGGTGAATAGTACATACAACAGATCCTCTTCCAGGACAACCTATGGGCTGACCAATAGGAGCTCTGCCTCTCGACATAATGAATAACCATGTATAGATACAAGTCCAAACCCCAGATAACTCTGCCCTTTGTAATGATGTTTCCATGACACACTTGCCTGCTCAGAAAGTCTTCAACCAAGACCACCCACTTATGGCCCACAAACCACCAGGTGAAAGTAACTGCTGAAATAAACTATGAATTGATAACTGTGGTGAAGAGCCCCAAATCCCACACCCAGACTCCCCAGTGTCCTTCTCCATCGCCTGCTTATTTTCTCTGGCAGGATGTTTTATAGCATGTTCATTTCCAAGCTAACTAATAAAGCAGCTCTTTAAACTTTAGCAAAACAGTGCTTATTGGGTGCTTGGGTCCAGCATGTGTGCAATACCTAAATAAGCAAAGAACACATGTACAGTACCTTCACGAAGCTGTGTTGGCTTGGCAGAATTCTCTCCACTCATTAAAACAACAAAAGATGCAGCTGCTCGAACTGTAGCCTGCCATGTTGACATGGCAACGGGTGGCTCCTGGCATGGAAAAAGGGCCCTGTTGTTTATGGGAGATCCCATCGTATAAACACATGGCCTGCAGAAGAAAGACAAAGACACAAAGGAAGAGAATCTTTAAAACGAGTTGTCACTTTTCTCACTACCATGGTACTGAAGGTTAAGTTGAGCTTTCAAAGTGAAAACATTTGAGGCTTTGTAGTTAACTGGTTTCAAAGCATATTGAACTGAAACTGCCAAGGGGTTGGCTATGTGAATAGCTGACTAGTTATTTCTCCCAAATGAATTACTTAAATATGTAAAGAGGATTTTTTAAGAAAAAAATATTTTTGGATAAGATTTTAAATATAAGTCTGCCAAGGTATAATTTATGTTACCCATCCCCCTCTCTCCTTAGACCCTTATGTGTTAAAAGAAAAAAGTTTTAGAGACATTCTTACAAGCTTTTTGGAAAGTATTTTGGAAAAGAAAATATGTTTGGAGATCACTGAGATATTAATGCTTGGAAAAACAAGCCGGTGGTCTCAGATCCAGTGCTGGCGGGCAGTTACCCCCAATCTTGGAAACCACCTTCTCAAATGGAACCCTTGTGGGAATCCTTGTGTGGAGGCCAAGAACAGGGGCTGGCATATAAACAAGACTGCAGGTCACAACAACCAGGCTGGTGACGGGAAGGCCAAGTGCACGCAGCCCTTACACAAGCAAGTGTACGAAACCAACGGCATGACATCGGGACTCGTTCTGCTACAACTAAAAAATATAAATTCACCCAAACCAGGAAAGATCCCTGCCATGATTAAGTCACGGTTGACAAAAATGGAAAAGATCTACAAAGTCAAAGGAATCCATTATTCTGATACCACAGAGCAGAAGGCAAAAGACTGACTTCTTGAGAAAACATCTTAAAAAGTTTTAAAAGTTATGACAAATAGGACTTTGCTTGCATCAGCTCAGCTTATAGCATAAATGAATAAAGTATTATATCTTCATAAGACATAAGCTGATTTTCCTTTTTTATTACCATCATTCCAACTGAACATTTATTTGTTCCTACGATGTGTAAGAACAGAACAATGGCCCTACTACATCTGTTGAGGTCCAGTAAAGAAAAGAGAAACACATCTGGGTCTTAACAAACAGAACGTTTTTACGGCAGTACGTGTGCCCAGCACTCTACCACCGAACTACGTCCCCAGTCCTAACATGGTAACTGCATATAGGGAACTGGCTACGCAAATGATAGAAGAGCTAAGAAACCAAGTGGGGGACATGAGGCAACCCAAAGGTAAGTCACAGCAATAAGCACCTACGACTCTTCAGACTGGAGGAGCTGGGTGTTACTGGTCACGGTGGCGGGCCGGCAGTCACAGGGGAACTGTTCAGTGAGAGCTGAGACCGCGGAGGAGCCTTTCACCGAAGCTGCTGAAGGAAGCAGGAAGAGGATAAGAAATGCCTACCTCCCATCAGCTCCTGTTCTTAGATCTCTCACCAGAGCTCCCCACTGGCCACACCAAGTGGGAAGCCAGGGCCAAGACAGCTTGGGAAATGAAGCTCCCTGTCATTCAAAGGAGATCACAAGGACAGTAGAAAGTGGATCTTAGGGGCTGGGGATACAGCTCAGTGGAGTAAGCGCCTGCCTAGCAAGCGCAGGGTCCTGAGTTCGATCCCCAGTACCGCAAAAAAAAAAAAAAAAAGTGGATCTTAGGGCAAACCCAGGGCTGCAGCACACTGCCCTGCAATGGTACATACCATGCCAAAATTTCCACACGGCTCAGGGAAAGACCAGAAAGAGTGCCTGACCCAGCCGGCCTCCAACTTATTAAATGATAGGGTGAAGTTCTTTCACCTCTGTCTGTATTACCGGTAAAATGCAGGAGGGTGCAGAGAGGTGACCTTTATTCTCTTTTCTGGTCAATGAGTCTATGATTTTGTATCTCAAGTTTATAGTTCTGAGAATAAAGAACAAATCTGGATGCAAGGCCCAAAATTTCCTATTAATTTAAGTGAGTTGGGAACTCCCACTCTGATTCCTTTGGGTCCTTGGTTAATTGACTTAATCTCAGTTAACTGTCCAGCCTTGAAGTGGGTAAGAACTTAGTGAAGGAGGCTGCCAGTGTTCCCCTCCTCCCAGGAGCAGCTCAAATCACCAAGCAGGTAGGGTCAGGGCACACTTAACCCAGAAAATCCCACATATTAGATACTTTTCCCCCAAAAGAAGCCCATCTTAAAGGAGAGTCTCAAGAAGGAAAAGGATTACCAGTGAAAAGGGGATTATTCCCATTGGCCAAGTGGTAGGTGTAACTCCTGCTTCCTCTGACAGTGGCTTTCTTTATCACACAAGCAGAATGCAAGCCATGAGTTTTCTTATTCAAGAGTTGCAGGAAGAGTTGAACATGGTGGCACATGTTTGCAATCCCAGCACTCTGGAAAGCTGAGGAGGACCACATGGTTGAGCCCAGCCTAAGTGATCTGGAGAGACCCTGTTTCAAATTATTTTTTTTTAAAGGAGGAAACGAGACTTCCAGGAAGATGGCGACCAGGTAAGCAACAGAGAAAGATCCTCCCGGAGAATCGCCACCCAGACACTGGAATATAGCAACATGAGAAAGAGAAGGACAAAAGTGGGTCCCCTGGACCCAGGAAGGATCTGAAATGAGAATTGAAGCTCTTAGAAAGAGCAAACAAGACCTCTCCTGGAGGAAAAACTTGGAGGGCCACCATGGCACAGTGAGAGGAAGAGGAGGCAGAGAAGGAGGGAGTCACTGCTCCACACGCACCCTCGGCCCACTCCCTCATTCTGGCACTCACAGCTTCAGTTCTGGAGGCCCGTGCTCGTGGAAGCCTCCTGACTTGGCCAGGGTAGAGTGGAGTTTGGAGAGCTGGGCCGAAGCCAGAGCTGAGAAGGTGCAACCTGTAAAAGAGGCAGTGGCAGTGGGGAGGTGTAGTTGAACCCAGTGTGAGGATGAAAAGTTACAACAGCCACTAAAGCAGGATGCCCACTCTGCAGCAACCTTTCTAACCAGCGCCCTGAGGCTAGGTGGAGACAAAGCAACCAGTACACAGCCCACCACACCCAGCTCTACACCTGCCCCGAGGCTGTGGCCCCCTGCCTCTCCACTGTGTGAGCAACTACCAGCAGAGAGCAACAGAGGGCAGCAGCAGCTACCCCAGGGCCACAGCAATTCCCAGGGATCCAGCCAAAGAACAAACGGGAACTGGAGTACAACAGTAAGAGAGAGCTGCAGATGGAGGTAGATCACATGGCCTCATGCCCTTCTCACCAAGCAGGAAGCATGAGCTGAGTTACCAGGCTTCAGCTCCCAACCTGAACTCCCTCTGTAAGCACCTCGAGTCCTGGCAACCTGCACGCTCAACACATGTTCCCGACAGCAACGAGATGAGTCCACAGGCTTCAGGATTCACCCTAAACTACTCATATGAGCACCAAGAGAGACTTCATACTGCTTGCATACATGAACCTTGTATGAACCCATAAGGACAAATTACACAAAAAGCAGCAGTCCTGGAGTCCAAGAGACAACAACATACTCTACACAGAAGACCTGACAAAATCCTCCAATTCTCTCCTAGAACTAATAACTAAACTTAGCACACACCCTGGACTACCTCAATGAGCACGGGTGGGGGAGATCTCACACCACTTGTGCCCAGCATCTTAAGTGCACCCAATGCCCAGATGTAAGGGGTGGGGAGCAGCAGCACTGGAGATCGAGAGGTAGGAGGAGGCGAAGACCTGGAACTAGGGTACAGACGCGGTACTCTAGCTGGGTGGGGATAGCCTCCAAAGTGTCATAGGAGGCCTGCAGGGAAACACTAGTGGCCTATGAGGGGACTCCAGGGGACTTGACAGGGAGTTCAACAGCCTGAGGGGGTCGGGGGGCTCCCTCTAGGCTACATAAAAACCTTGAGGTCCTGGACTGGGCCTCCGGGAGTGCAGTGATGGGGTGGAACCCAGCAGTCCTCAGGGGCAACCCCTTGGACTCAACCTGGGCCCTGGGAGCGCCTCGACAGGGTGGAGCCCAGCGGTCTGTGGGGGCAACCCCAAGGACTTGACTGGACCTCTGGGTGCACTGCATTCGAGGCCAAGCCTGGAGGTTCACAGGGTAACCCCATCAACTCGACTGGACCCCCAATGGCCTTGAGGGCTTGTCAATGGGGGCTTGACCATAGTGAACCTGGTTCCCTGCCTATCTACCATCTTTGAGGATGGGTGTTTTTCCAGCTCTTGCCATAGCAATTTGTGTGCACACATGTTTGTTACAGCATAATTTGAAGCAGCCATATCTCTTCCGAATGTGAGAGCCTGAGGGTGTAAATAAACCAAAAAAGTACAGTTATTATCAGAGGAAAGACGTCTGATTGGGTGGTAGAACAATGGAGATGAGGGTAGAGAAAATTGATTAATTGAACGAGCCATCATCTGTATAACTGAGTAACAAATGACGATAACATTATGTAATACAGTATCCAGTGCTAATTCCCTACTATCTTCCCTATAATTTGGTGTTTCCTTTATTGTTTTTGTGTTAACAAATGTGAAGATAACATTATGTAATGCAGCATCCAGTGCTAATTCCCTACTATCTTCTCCATATAATTTTGTATTTCCTTTATTGTTTTAGTGTTATTCTGTTTATATGTCTCCGTTCTTTTGTCTTTAAAATACAAAATTTTAAAAATTTAAAAATAATAAAGGAGGAAATTCTGGGTTTGTAGCATGGTGCTAAGGCCCTGGGTTCAATTCCCACTACCACCAAAGAAAAAAAAAAAAGCATTCTGGGAAGGTTCTTCTAAACCACACACACTTGCATACACTTGCAGAGTTAAACCTATTCATGATATTTACAGAGAAATAAAGTAAAAAGGCCCTGTGTAGTGCCCTCCTAAGACTTTTTCTTCTCCCTCCCACTGGAGAAATACTGCAGAGCCAGAATTACGAGCATCTAGTCAGTGGTTTGCTGAAGGAGCAGAAGGAAAGGAACAGCTTCTGAGCATGCCCATGGCCTCTGCCTTCTGCTGGTCATACCATCAGGCAGTCACAGCCACACTACACCAAGGCCAGGCTTGGTCTGGATGGCCAAGAGGGTATGGCAGAGCTGAGGGCATGGCACTCCTGAGATGACAAAAATATTACTGGCTTCTGTTTCAGGCCTCTCTCTCTCAAGCCCTCCCCACATCATTTGCTCTGGGAGGAGGCAGCCATGTCATGAGGATACTGAGGTAGCCTAGGGAGGGGCCCACGTGGTGAGGAGAAGACCTCTGGCCAACAGTCAGTGAAAAACTGAAGCTGCAGCACCACTGTGAGTGGGCCTGCATGAGGAGCTCCTATCTCCAGTCAAGGGCAGAGATGCCTGCAGGCCCAGGGGATAGCCTAGCTATAAACTTTGGATAGATTCGGAGTCACAGCCACACCTAAGCTGCTCCTAGAGTACTGACCCTCAGAAACTGTGTGAGATAGTAAATGTCTGTTCTTTTAAGCTGCTAAATTTGGGGTAATTTCTTATGCAATTTGTATTAGGCAGCTTTCCCATCACTGAGACCCAATACCCAACCACCCTAACTTAAAGGAGAGGTTTATCCAGCTCAGTTTCACGGGAGTCAGTCCATAACCAGTGAGGGTCCATGGCAGAAGCCTGGTGAAAGGGTGCAGGAAACGGGCAGGGGAAGAGTGCCAGAATGGAAGGCCTGAGGAACCAGACATAAACCCCAAGACTATGCATTCATTATTCACCCAAACACACCTCAAAGTGTGTCTCACCAATTCCTGGGGTGGGTCCCAAAACTAATCAAGTTGAAGCTCTACCCTAACTACCACAACCCATCCCTTCTCAACTTGCAAACTAAATATATTGCCTTAAAACATAATCTCCAAATAAAGACAATAGCAAGTTCATGATTCGACCTAACATAATGCAGCCATCGCACATACAACCAGAAATGTAATAATGCCTTTCCTGGAGTCTCAAAGTCCAAGAACTCCACAAAAATCTTTCCTGAGACTCAAGGCAAGCTCTTAGCCTGCGAGCCTCTATGAAAGTCCAAAGTAAGCTACAAAATCCCAAGGTACAATGGCACAGAATAAACATTCCCACTCTAAAATGGAAAATAGGATAAGCCAGAATTAGAACAAAGCAAGACTGAGACCCAGCAGGGCAAACATTAAACCCTGTAGCTCCAAATCTGGTACCTGGGACACACTGTGGTAAAATGTGAGTTCCAAAGGGCTTGGGCGGCCCCACCCCTGTGGCTCTGCAGGCTGCGATCCATAGAACCTCTCTCGAGCTGGCTTCATTCACACCTACAGCTTTTGTTGGCAGGCATTCCACATTCCTGGCATCTCTAATCTCCTGGGGTCGCCACTGCACCTTTGGCTTCATCCCATGGCTTTATGCACTGCCCTTCCAGGGCCTCCTCGCCTGGACTTGCATTCCCCATGCCAGTAAAACCAGCGTCATGTGGATGAGAGCAAAGTCTGCTGTCAGTGGAAGCTGTAGTCAGGCTCCTTTGGACCATAACTGCAGCAGCCTCTGAGTGCCTGGACAGCTGAGGAGGGTAAAAGGAATCCTGGTGAACCAATTCCCTAAGAGGCCCTTCTCAAGCGGGGCTCCCAGAGACTCTCTTCACAAAAGAAAGGCTAACATTTCTGTACCTTGAGCCTTTGTACTCCCAGCCTCCTCCTTTCTTGACCTTTCCTGTTTCTCAGCTACAGGTTCGCCCCTCCCTTCCCAACATGCCCAAACCAAGTGCCAGAGACTCAGACTCTTTACAACCAAAGCCCTTTGATCTTTTACAACATGGTACTCCTCTGTATGTCTCTCATCATAGTACAAATACCTGAAAACAATTTAGATTATCACATTTTAAGAGAGACGAAAGCTTTATCCTCTGGATATATCCTTGGATGGAATCTAGGCGCAAGCCAGCACAGGGAGGACAGGTAAGCATGGAGTCTCTCCGGAGACAGCCAATCATATTCCCTGTGTAATAACTTGAGTAAAGATGGCTCCCAGCATACGTTTCAAATAAGAACTACTGTACATGGAAAGCCGATTCCCTGGTCCCCTCACCAAGAGGGGAGGGAAATCAACATGCACTTATAAACAGCCAGTGCAGTATCTGAGTATGTACTCACTGAAATAAATGCAGCTGTGTTTGACATGCACAGTCTTGCACCTCAGCTATGGTGCTCAAATGTTTATGGGATAGCTGTGCAGGGACCAGCCTGAAATTCCCCAGTGTTATAACTCCATCATTTTCAGACCAAATAATTTCTTCTACCCCACAAAAGAAAATGTTCATCTTATATATGCCGGGAGACCCACTTGTATCTTACATACCCCTTGCGGAGCCTATGTTCACTGCACAAGAGTTGTAGGAATGGGAAGACAATGAAAATCAGAAAAAAGAAAAATAAAGTAAGACAAGGTTAAGAGGAATATAGCTCCGTGGCTCACTGCCAATCAAGAGCTTCTAAGCCAAATGTGGTGGCACACCTCTAATCCCAGCTACTGAGGAAGCTTGAGGCAGGAAAATGTCAAGTTTGAGGGCAGCCTGGGCAACTTAGTGAGACTCTGTCTCAAAAATTTAAAAAAAAATTAAAAGGGTTGAGCTGGCTGTGGTGGCTCATGCCTGTAATCCCAGCACTTAGGAGGCTGAGGCAGGAGGATCACTACAAGTTCAAGGCCAGTCTGAACTATATGAGACTCTGTCTCAAAAAAGGGGTAAGGGGATGGAATATAGCTCAGTGCCTAGCATGTGCATAGCCCTGGATTCAATCCTCAATACCACAATTTAAAAAAGAACTTGTAAACTGAGGAAGAATCTGTCAGAATAACAATTACTTGAGACTCTTAAATGACTCTTCAGATGTCAACTGAGGATAAAACACACTAATTATGCCTTCTAGAGTAACAGGTAAACTAATATTCATGTACTTCCTAATCCTAAGGAGGGGCCATCTGTTAAGGAGATCTTGTATGTGATTTATTCAAACCATGTACCTTCTTTCTTTTTAGTGTTTATCTTTTCCCAATCAGGAGGAAGTTGGGTTAGCTTTAGTTTAAACTGTCGGTATGTTCCACTGGTTTCCACCAAGGTATGAGGCTTTTCTCAGATACTTGGTGATCATGGTGACTGACTGGAGAGAAGGCATCGGAGAAGCAGGAGGTGATGAGCCTGTAGGGGCCATGTGTGCTATGAGGCTGGGTGGGTCTTGTAAAAAATAAGCTAGGCAGGCTGATCACCGCAGCCTGGCCGGGGGCCACAGACTGGACAGTTCCATCAGCACGTTTTAAAAGCTTCACAGGGTTACAGTCTTCAGGGAGCCTCCCCCAAATTCTTCCAACCTGTTCTTTTACCTAATCATCTTTATAGCTCTTCTCTTTAAAACTGTGTTACATCTCCATTGTAGTTTTCAAACCTACTGTTTTCTTGTGCCGTAAACACCAAGAACTACCAGGACAGAAGTGCCAACCATGACACTCTGTCCCCCCAGGACCTGTACACACATACATCCTTGCTTCATAGTCACTGTACCTCAGGGCATGATTACCAAAAGCAAAATCCATTCGGCCTACCGACTATGTGGCAGGTCTACAGAGTGACTGTTGCTGTGAAGTAGGAGGGACTGCAAAGAGCTCCAAGTCACAAGTGAAAACCAGGCAAGCTGCCCATCAAGGCAAAGACAGTATTTCTCACCTGGAAGACCCTCCTGTGTATAGGATTATACAGGTGGAAAATAAATGGGGATCATCTCATGGAATCTTCCCACTTCACAAAGAGGAAATTAAGCTCTGACATGTAAAATGACTTCTTTGAAGTCACTTGGCTTCTTGGCAGTGTAGTTGCAACTGGTACCCAGATCTTGTGCTCTCACCTTCCAGCTCATCATCACCTGACTGTGTATGTCTATATTTGTATTTGTCACTCTCGTTTGATGTTTCTTTCATTTTCTGTTTCTTTTTGTCTGGTTGGACATTGTGGTTAGTTGTTTAGATTGAGGCAGTCCATTGTTGTCTTTTCTTCCTTGGTGACTCAAGTTGGATTCTGGGAAGTAAATCTATATATAAGTATATGCAGAAAAAGATACTAAAACACAAACCTTTTCAAACATTTTAAACTTTGGACTTTGTGTGTGTGTGTGTGTGTGTGGTACTGCATCCTCCTTTGCAATTATGCCATGGCATCAGGGAATTAATCTGTATTTCTACTTTAGTTCTCTTCAATTTTGTACTGGTTTCTTGAAGCAACTAAAAAAACAACAACAAAAAAGGAACTAACTGTAGAAATGTTCTTTTTAGACTAGAAATGTCTTTAATAAAACACCCTCTGCTATTTTTTTCATTTTAAAACTTTCTTTTATGCTGAGATATAAAACAGTAAACTAATTGAGGAAAGACATTTAATACCTGGTTTTGATGTTGAACCAAAGTACTCCAAAAGTGTACGTCCCCCTTGGTCCAACTGTTGAGCAACAAATGTAACAGAAAAAAAGTAGTAATTCACCAAGTTCATCCTGATCCACTCTAAAACAAAGAAGCATCACAGCACTTTAGGAAAGCTTAAATTTTAATACAACTTTCACTTATATTTTCCCAGTTAGTTTTCTTGTTTTGAGTGGTAATCCAAATAACTGCCATTTTTCTAATAAATTTGCTCTAATCTAATTTCCCCTCCATTCAACTCTCATTCTGTGATGTCATCTGCCAAGCCCAGACCTCCCAGGACACTTGGCTGCTTCCCCCACTGTTATCAGGATCCGAAGGAAAAGGGGGGGATGGGTTGCTGGAGAAAATGCTTTGGCTTTAAATAGCATTTTATTAAACAGAATGGAAAAAATGCATGGAAAATGAAGAAAACACATGCAATGCACTCTGAAAATGAAAATAAAGATTTTCATTTTAAACATCTTTTCTTAGGTATATGTAGGATCTAGAATCAAGAAGCTATTTAATCCTGGCCGCTTTTGACTTTGCAGGAATACCTGCACACATTCTTGATTCTGTTCTTGCTCTCCTCAAAATATTTTTTAAAGGGCATGGACACCCACACAGCACATAAAAGTAAACATTTCTTCCAAGAAGCATGTCGTATCAGATTGTTATGCATGTGTTCCCTCTGTCAGTCATTCTTAAATGTCACCTACAATCCAGTATCTGAGGTTGGGGCAGGAAAGGACATTTAGGTTTAAAAGCTAGCACAACCCCAAAGTGGCTAAACTAAGACAGGTTAATGAAGTTTCTACTTCCAGATATTTCACTTCAGAATGAGGAAAAAACAACAGAGAAAAAGAAATCACTGATAATTACCTCGGAGAATAATTTTTCTCTCTTTTATAGTTTCAAGTATATTTTTTGATTCTACGTCAGATAGTACTGCTACTTAGTAAAAGTGAAAGGAGAGCACTTACAGAAGGAAGACTTCAGGGTAGAATGATGATGACCTCCTTTAAAATTTGAAAGAACTTTTGTTTCTTTTAAAATTTTATTTTAGGGGACTTCCGGGAAGATGGAGACCGGGTAGGCAACAGAGAGAGAACCTCCCAGAGGATTACCACCCAGACAATGGAATATAGCAATATGAAGACAGAAAGGAGAGAGGTGTGTACCCTGAACCCAAGAAGGTTCTGAAATGGGAACTGAAGCCCTAGGAAAGACCAAGCAAAACCTCTCCCGGAGGAAAGGATCGGAGGGCCACCGCGCACAGTCGGAGGGAGAAGAGACGGAGAAAGAGGAAGCCACTGCTTCACACTCTTGGCCCAAGCCCTTGTTCCAGCAATCGCAGCTTCAGCTTCGGAGACTCACGCTCATGGAGGCCTCCCGACTTGGCCAGGGGAGAGCGGAGTTCCAAGAGCTGGTCCAGGTCTGGAGAGGAGAGGGCACAGCCAGGAAAAGAGGCAATGGTGGTTGGGAACTGTGGTCAAATCCAGTGTGAGGATGAGAGGTTGCAACAGCCACAGAAGCGGAGTCCCCACCCTGCAGCAACCTTCCTAATCAGCACCTGGAGGCAAGGTGGAGCCAGAGCAGCCAGTACACATCCCACCACACCCAACTCTATGCCTGAGTCGAGGCTGTGGCCTCCTGCCTCTCCACTGTATGGGCGGCTGCCAGTGGGGAGCGGTGGGGTGCATCGGCAGTGACATCAGAGCCACAGCAACTCCCAGGGATCCAGCCAAGGAACAAACGGGAACTGGAGCACAACAGCAAGAGAGAGCTGCGGATGGAGGTGGATCACACGGCCCCACACCCTTCTCACTCCAACATCAAGCAGGAAGCATGAACTGAGTTACTGGGCTTCAGCTCCCACCCTGAACACCCTTTGTGAGCACCTTGAGCCTCGGCAGCCTGCGCAATCACCACCTGTTCCTGACAGAAATGGGACGAGTCCACAGGCTTCAGGACTCACTCCAAACTACTAATACGAGCAACAAGAGTGTCTCCATACTGCTTGCATATATGAACCTTGTATGAACCCATGGAGACCGGGTAGGCAGCAGAGAGAGAACCTCCCAGAGGAATGCCACTCAGACATAGCAGTGTGGCAACATGTGAAGGACAGAGAGGAGGGAGGTGGATATCCTGAACTCGAGAAGGATCTGAAATGGGAACTGAAACCCTTGGAAAGTCTAAGCAAAACCTCCTCTGGAGGAGGGGATCGGAGATCTGCCATGGCGCAGTTGGAGGGAGACGAGACGGAGAGGGAGGAGGTCACCGCTCCAAGCACACCCTTGGCCCACACCCTCATTTTGGCATTGGCAGCTTCAGCTTCAGAGACCCATTGCCCAGCTGCAAGGGGTGGGGAATGGTAATGCTGGAGATCAGGAGGAGGTGGGAGAAGAAAGGGCCTCTGGCATCAAGGCAACGGGACAGAGCCAAAAGGGTCACAGAGGGCGCCCCAATGGGGGCGCGTGCCCTATGGCTGCTCCACTGAGGGCCCCGCGGCTGCTCCACAGTGGGCGCTGCTGTGGGCCCCGCAGCTGCTCCACGGCTGCTCCGCTGAGGGCCCCACTCGGGGCACCTCATGGACTGGACCCGCCCCCACCCATAGCACGATGACAGGGTGGAGCCGGGTGGTCCGCTGTGAGCATATGTGCTTTCCCACCTCTAACTATGGCAATTTGTATAAACCCATGTATGCTATAGTATAATCTGAGGCAGCTGTATCTCTTCCCAAGGCGAGAGTCCAAAGATTTAGATAAACGCAGGAGTACAGTTATTATCACAGGGAAGATGACTGATTGAGTGGTAGGGCAACGGAGATGAGGGAGGAGAAAAACTGAATGATCAAATGGGCCATCATCTGTGTAACTGAGTAACAAAGGTGAAGGTAACATTATGTAGGGCAGCATCCAGAGCTAATTCCCTTCTGTGTTCTCTATAATTCTGTATTTCCTCAATCAATTTTGTATTAACAGAAGTGAAGATAACTTTATATTATACAGCATCCAGTGCAAATTCCCTACTATCTTCTGTATAATTTGGTATTTCCCTTAATGTTTTTGTGTTAGCTAATGTGAAGATAACATTATGTAATACAACATCCCGTGCTAATTCCCTACTATATTCTGTATAACTTTGTATTTTCTGTATTGTTTATGGCTTTTCTGGTTCATATGTCTCCATTCTTTTGTCTTTAAAATAAAATTTAAAAAAAAATAAAATTTTATTTTATTTTACTTATCACTGTGTTTGGGTTTTTTGAAGCAAGGTCTCAGATATAGTTCAAGCTGGCCTTGAAATCACTATGTAGCCCAGGCTGGCCTGGAAGTCATGGCAATCCTCCTGCCTCTGCCTTCCAAGTGCTGGGATTATAGAAATACACCACCCCACTCAGCGGAAGTTTTTTTTCAAATACAATTTTTCCCCTTTGGTACTGGGGATTGTACCCAGGGGTACTCTTCCAGAAAGCTACATCCAAAACCCCAACCCTTTTTAAAAATGTTTCATTCTGAGACAGGGTGTGGCTAAATCGACCTGTGCATTGGTTACTTTTTTCTTGTTGCTGAGACAAAATACCTGACACCCAGAATTAAGGAAGGAAAGGTTTATTTAGCTCACAGTTTGTCGAGGTTTCAGCTCATACTGGGCTGACTGCAAGGCAGAGTGGCACAGGGCAGAGGGCAACAGTTCACGGTGGTGGAAGAGAGCAAAAGCAACAAGAACAAAAGGGAGGAGCAGCAGAGGGAGGAGCAAGCCTCTTTCACTCTCTTATGCTGTATGCAAACCACCCACCCCAGGGCAGGTTTAACACTCACATCCGTAACTCCAACACTGGACCATGAATCAATCAAAAATGTAGAAGCCCACCCCACGACTGCATGAGGATTTTGGGGGACATTCATACACAAACCGTAACAACCTAGTTGACCTTGAATTTAAGGTCCTTCTTCCCTACCCTCCAGAGTAGGTGAGAGTAAAGGAATTTGCCACCCTGCCCAGCTAAAATAAACTTTTTACTTTAAAAGTTTTAGATTTAAAATAACACACAAGAGTTCCATATAACATGTGTAAACATCATATTGTCTCCCTGGTGTAGAAACCTGAAAGAGTAAGTAAAACCCAAAATGTACAATAGATCGTATGAAAGAGAAACAAATTGCTCAAAGGAAGGAACAATTGGGATGAGGGAAAGAAGAAAAAGAAAGAAGGAAAGAAGGAAGGCAACATAGATAGACTGGATAGATAGATAGACAGCTGGGATAACTGTACTGCCGAGGTCTGATGGTTTGTTGCAAGGAACAGTTAATGCTTAAAATTTTTTATATGTTTTAATTTTGCAGCTTATATCTGGTGATCTGATCAACTGGTTTGAAGACAACAATGTGCAATAGAACAACCACTGGTGAATTCCTACCATCTTGTCTACTGAAACTCTGTATTATCTCTAATGTTTTCTCTAATAATTATTTTTTTATGCTCTTTAATGGTTTGAGCAATCTTCCATTCTTATATCTGGTAACCCGGGCAACACAGGTGAGGATAACAATATGTAATATAACAACCAAAAAAAAAGTTCCACAGACTCCACACTCGGTTTTCCTGGCTATTGCCATCTTGTCACAAATTATTGCACTTGTCACAGTGTAGAGTGCAGATTGCATTCACATTTCCTTCGTTTTCCCTGACTATCTCTTTCTGTTTCCAGATCATCACATCTCTTTAGGCTCTTTCTGACTGATAATTTCATACAATTTTCTCGTGTTTACTAACCTGATAGTTTTGAGGAACCCTATCAGGTGCTGTGCTGAATAGTCTTCAACTGGGGTTTACCTGATGTTTTTCTCAAAACGAGACTGGAGTTGAAGACTTTTGAGAGGAAGACCACAAAGATGTCGCTTTCATATTAAGTTAGGTGCCTACTATCAAGACTAAAGACACATATTATCAATACAACTTATCTCTGTTGCTGTTGATCTCGACCATCTCACTAAGGTAACACTGTCAGATTTCTTCACTGTAAAATTATTCTTTCCCCACTTTCCATGCTGTGTTCTCTGGAAGTAAGTTCACAAGTCAGCGGTGCAGTTATATTCCACCTCCTTGCAAATGGAATATGTACATCATTTATTTGGAACTCTTCTACACTGTGGATTTGTCTAGTCTTCTGCACTTGGTTATTGATTAAATCATTTATTAATATCAATTTTGACTCACAGATACTTATTTTAAATGCTGGGTTACCATCCAGCGTCACCTCACCTATTTGGTTGCTCAGCTTTGGCTATTAGGAGCTGTTTCAGATGGACATTTGTCCATCTGGCATACCTCTGTTGTTTGTATCTGGTTCTGCTGTTCGAATGCTTCCTTACTTTCTGACAGGCTTATCTTGTGTATTCCTATCCCAGTCCTAGCCATTTCTCTAAGAAATTCTCATTCCTTTCATTGAAAGGAGAAAGGTATCAGAAACCAAGATCTGAGCCGGAGGTCCTTGAATCAAGGCCAGCAGTTTTCTGAAGCTGTTGGTTTCAAGCAGGAGCCTAAAGTGGTTATCTTTCTATTGTCTGTTGGGCATTTCAGAACTTTAGAAATGTAACGGCCAATTCATTAGAAAGAAACAAATAACTAAATAAATTTTAAGTCAGGTGCTATAATCACAGCCCTTGAGAGGGTGAGGCATGAGGACTGCTGTGAGTTTGAGGACAGCCTGCGCTACATTAAGTGAGTTTAAGGCCAGCCTGTACTGCATAGCAAGACCTGTCACAAAAAAACAAAAACCGGCGGTTCCACCATGGCTTGCAGAACCACTGGGTGCACGAAGCTGCCTCCAGGCAAGGTCCCACCACGAGGAGGAGGCAAAGCAGCCACAGACCACAGCGACGCCATGGGGGGTGTGGAGCCACTGCAAGATATGCAGGACCATGCAGTTCTGCTGTGTGGGGCACGCAGAGATGCCCTGGGCCCTGCGGTCCCGCCCCTGCCCCGATCCCTCTCCCTCAGCCGCCACCCCCAATGCTGGCCCTGGAAAATCCTAGGCAAGCAACCTGGATGAGGAGCAACAGCCACGGGTAAGCGAGAGCGGCCAAGTCAATGACATACTGGAAGGCTGAGGTTTGCTACTAATATGAGCACTGAGAGAGACTCCATATCACTTCCAAATACAAACTTTGTATAAACCCATAGAGACGAAAGATATATGAAAAACAGCAGTCCTGGAGATGGAGAGATGACAACATACTCTAAGACCTGAGAAACTCCTCCAGTTGTCTCCCAAAACTAATAACTAAACTTAGTACACACCCTGAACTACCTCAGTGAGCATGAGTGGGGGACACTTCACACCACTTATGCCCAGCATCAAAGGATTAGAAATGAGAATTCAAGCCCTCACAAGGAACAAACAAGACTCCTTCCTGAAAAACAGCTCAGGCAACTACCACAACACAGAGGAAGAAGAGGAGGAGAAAGAGGGAGTCACCACTCCATACACACCCTCGGCCCACTCCCTCCATCCTATGCTCACAGCTTCGGCTTCAGAAGCCCATGGTCATGGAAGCCTCCCAACTCAGCAAGAGGAGAGCAAAGTTCTGAGAACTGAGCCAAAACTGGAGCAGAGAAAGCCCAGCCTGGAAGGCAACCGAGAAAACAGCAGAGAAGGATCCTCCCGTATGATCGCCGCCCAGACACTGGACTATAGCAACATGAGAGTGACAAGGGGGAGGGAGGTGGGTCCTCTGATACCAGGAAGGTTTAGAAATGAGAATCAAGTCGGGGGGCTTCCTGCAGGCTATGTGGGACCCTGAGGTCTTGGACTGGGCCTCCGGGAGCGCCTCGTTGGGTTGGCGCCTGGAGGTCTGCAGGGGCAACCCTGCAGATTCGACTGGGCCTGCGAGAGCACCTCATAGGGGCAGGGCAAAGGCTGGCAGTCCTCGGGGGCAACCCTGAGGACTTGACTGGGCCCCCGGGAGCACCTCCTTGGGACGGAACCCAGTGGTCTGCAGGGGCAACCCTGTAGACTGGTCTGGGTCCCTGGGAGTACCTCACTGGGACAGAGCCTGGCAGTGCTCAGGGGCAACCCCAAGAACTCAACCAGGCCCCCGGGAGCACCTCATTCGGGTGGAACCCAGTGGTTTAGGCGGGCAAACCCAGGAACTGGTCTGGGTCCCCGGGAGCAGCTTACTGGGGCGGAGCCCAGCTGTGCTCTGGGGTGACCCCGAGAACTCAACTGGGCCTCCTGGAGCACCTCGTTGGGGCAGAACCCAACAGTCTGGGGGGCAACCCCACGGACTGGATCAGGTCCCTAGGAGTGCCTTGCTGGGGAAGAGCCTGGCAATGCTCGGGGGGTAACCCCGAGAACTCAACCAGGCCCTTGGGAGCACCTTGTTCAGGCAGAACCTGGTGATCTGCAGGGGCAAATCCACGAACTGGTCTGGGTCCCGGGAAGCACCTCGCTGGGGTGGAGCTCAGCAGTGCTCGGGGGCGACCCCGAGAACTAGTCAGGCACCTAAGAGCGCTTCACTGGGGCAGAGCCCGGTGGTGTGCAGGGTTGCCCCCATGGACCAAACCAGGTCCTCGGGAGCCTGGCGGTCTGTGGGGTCAACGCCGCAGACTTGACCAGACCCCCAGGAGTGCCTCATTGAGGTGGGGCTCGGTGGTCTGCAGGGGCGAACCCGCAGCCTGGACTAGACCCCCGAGGGCCTCAAGGGCTTATCAATCGGGTATGACCATAGTGTATTTCATTCCCTGCATATGTACTGTCTTTGAGGATGGGTGCTTTTCCACCTAGTGTCATAGTAATTTGAGTGCACCCATGTTTGTTACAGCATAATCTGAAGCAGCCATGTGCCTCCCCAATGTGAGAGCCCAAGGGAGTAAATAAACCAAAAAGTACAGTTATTGTCAGAGGGAAGACGATTGATTGGGTGGGAGAAGAGGGTGGAGATGAGGGTGGAGAAAACTGTTTGATTAATCAAATGTGCCATCATTTGTATAACTCAGTAACAATAGTGAAGATGTCATTTTGTAATACAGCATCCATTTTTAATTCCCCAATATCTGCTCTATAATTCTGTGTTTTCTTTATCGTTTATGCATTGTACTGATTTATAACTGAGTAAGAAATGTGAAGATCACATTATGCAATACAACCACCATTGTTAATCCCCTACTATCTTCTGTATAATTGTGTATTTCCTTCATTGTTTTTGAGATAACTGAGTAACAAATATGAAGATGATATTATGTAAAACAGCATTCATTGACAATCCCCTACTATCTTTCCCCCTGCAAAAAAAAAGATCTGAGCTGGTTATGGTGGTACATGCCTGTAATCCCAGCACTCAGGAGGCTGAGGCAGGAAGATTGCCTTGAGTCTGAGGCCAGCCTAGACTACACAGTGGGTTCAAGGCCAGCCTGAACTATATAGCAAGACTTCTGTCTCAAAAAAACAAACAAACAAAAAATCAAGATCTGCACACTAGATGTGCTCCCTGATTCTAGAACCTCTCAGATGACAAGCAAAGAAATACATGTTTGTGTATTAAACCTTGGAACCACTCATACCCATAATTTTCTATATGTAATCATCTGAATCTGTATTAAGTTAAATATGAGTTCACAGTGCTCTCCAACTCTAATTAGTAGCCTCTTCCCCTTGCTATCTATAACCTTCCACTTCAACAGTTAGAAGGTCTGCTCTACATCTTCTACCATCCATTTACTTCATTGCTCAATTCCACCATACACATATAGAAGTATTAGAATTGTTAACCTATAGCCCTATGGGAAACAGTGTTACCAGTCAGTATTCATGTATGGTTCCTTTTGCCTTTACTCTTACAGATTCTACTTATTTCCAAAGTTACTTAGGGCAGGCTGCTGGTACTAGAGTACTTGGCTAGCATGCAAAAGATCTTGGGTCCCATGCCTAGGACCATAAAACAAAAATAGTTCCTTATGGCAGCATACCCTCCCCAACTCCCTTCAGGGAGGCTATTTCATGTGTTCATAATATCACTAGACTGACACCATTTGCATTCCAGCCTGGAATCATTTGACCTTTAAATGACTATTTATTTACTACCAAACGAAACAATTCAGTTTAATTCTTTACTGTGGTAGGGTAAAGAGTGAGAAGCCACTAATGGAACTTGAAAGATTCCAATTTAGACATTTTTTTAAAGTTTTTGTCCAATCTCTACTTTAAAATAAAAATTTATTGAAAGCTACTATAATTCATTTATTTTTAAAATATACTTGAAAATTTTGCATATAATAAATGACATGGTAAAAAACAATTATTTCCTTGCACAACTGAGACTTGGATTTTTCTAAGAACTTCCTGTTACTTTATTCAATTTTCCTCCCTGCAAGCAGGAATAAAGAGTTTCCCAACCACGACTGTGAATTTAGGGTAAATGTACTGATCGAATTTTGTCATTCAAGGATAAATATGCAACAACTGTCTTAATTTAATAAACGTGGAGTTTATGCCCTGGAAGAAATAAGGTCTACCTAATAATTTTAACACAACTGTGAAATTTTCTATTTTAGCACAATTAACTTCACAAACTACCATATGATGCCCCCCAACACCTACCATTCACTCTCGTCACTAGAATTATTTTTGTCTAGCAATCTGGAATTTTCAATCAACTTCAGTCCTTAAATTAAATTACCTGCACATACTTATATTTATTCTTAAGTTCACAAGAGACTTTAGAGAGAGTTGATCACTCATGTAAGTTTATCTTCACTATAAGAAAATTCTCCCCCAAATAGAAAAAAAAACCTTTGTATGATTTTGTTACATTAACATTTCTTATCCTTATAAGACTACATAAATGACCATAATATACTAACATATAATCACAAACTTCCAAGAATATAGTGTAAACTTCTGCTGTGATCATTCATTTCATAGAATCACCAGAAAAGGAGACATCAAAAGTACATTCACCATGTCAGCCTTTGGAGGAATGAAATGTACCCAAACCTCTTTCGTTTCCTTATGGAAACCAGCATTTATCTATAAACTGTCCTACTCAGCATTTTTGCATGTAATTTAATTCAAAAGTCTAATGTCTGTCTTTGTAGTAAGCATTTAGGAGACAAAAATCATGTTTAGTTCACTGTCAATAGTTTATTTCCCCTCATTATTCTAGCTTAAAAATGCAATCTCTAGAATACTAAAAACTCTAATCCCCTAGTTAAATATTCTGAGGCAGTATACTGTTAAATTTTATTGAAAATCTCATTCTTGATAATTTTTTAAAATCTGAAGATACCATAAGAATGATTATTTCTTTCACTCTGTCCCCAGAAAACATCCAGTAAGTTACTCCATAAATAAATTACTGTGCTTTTGTGCTGACATAAGTTTGTACCAATCTTGCAGTTTCCCAAAGGTTGCCTCAGACTCTAGCTACCTAGATAGGAAGTGAACTCTTTTTGAGAAGGCTGGAGACAAAAGCAGGAGGTAGGATTAGAGGCAAATACTGGGATAAATAGGGCTCAAATAAATAAATAAATACTAAAAGGTTTCTGAGGGGTGGGTTGAGGAAGAGATATGAGCAATTCCAGGAGACAACTGCTTTTAATTAAAGGGTTCCAGGGCTATAAAAAGAAAGCTCTTAGACACAATTAACAAAGGTCAAAAAAAAAAAAAAAAAAAAACAAAGGTCAACACTCTTCCATCCAAACTCTGCAATGGTTATCATAATGATTTACAGGACATTAGCATAAAGAAATAGATCAAATAGCAAGGAATCAATAAAGTTTAGAATTTCTCAAATCCAAAAATAACCTGGACAACAGTTGGAGGAAGGACAATAAGAAGATTGCCTGAATGCATCCCCTGGAACACCACACCGCATCAGTTTCTTCTCTCTGCACCAAAACCTGGGAGTTTTCCTGGTACCAAATACCAAGAATCATGGCCAAAGAAGTGAGCAGACAGCCTCAGCAGGACTGTTTCATGCCTCAGAGATAAATCTTTCAAGTTGCTCTGGCGGTTCACATAATGCAGCAACTAAGAAAGTGCCAAGGAAAAGCTGCCAAGGTAGATACAGTAAGAATATCACAAAGCAGAGCTGGCTTTATTTGAAAACAGTTTGCCTGGCTTCACACCCATCCAACTTCACAGCGGTCTGTTCTCTAAGTTGTACTGGAATGGTGAGAAGTACTTGCCCCCAGACTTACACTCCCATTGACAGCAGGGAAAGTCACTAGCTATGATGTCGACCAAGAGTCAAGCCAGGATTCCATCACTAAGCTTACCTTTCAATTTGCTCACTCACAGGAAGGGGCATTTAATAGTCTTTTCATTTTGACTTACAGGAGGCAATCCTACTAAAAGTTCAGCATGCCTGAGAATTCACCTGCTTCTCTGTGGGTCTCAGGATATAAGGGTACCTGGGTAATACCTGAGAATAAACAGCAGCATTTCTGTAGACTTGGTCACTTGTCTGAGAGCATCCCGGAGATGTCTGAGATTAGCAAAGCTGCAGAGTACTGGGATAACCTACCTGCCACTCTGGTCTGAGGTCCAGGTAACAGACTGCCCCTCTGGTTTGGTTTTGTAACATATCCTGATGGCATGAGGAAAGTCAGCAGCTGTCTGGGCCCCTGTCTTCCTGATCTGTAAGCTCCAAGTGTCAGTGTCAAAGTAGAGCTCCCCACAGCTAGGAGCCTGGCTGCAGCGAGCAAAATAGTCTAACTGCTCCTTCCAATGATCTGCAGGGAGAGTCACAAGTTCATGAACAATCTCATTCCTGAGCTCTTCAGAAACAATTGTCGGCTTGGAAGGCCTTGTAAATTTTTCAATACCTGGCACAGCAGCAACATCCACCTCCTCGACCTTTAACACAGATAAATCACAGCAGTCCAACACTAGCAAAAAATCCTCTCTCCCACAATTTTGTGTGTCACAGCAGTACTTTGAGCTACAGATCCCTGATGCCTGTTCCTGGTTGTCATGGTTACCATCTTTATCAGAAGTATCTTCTTCACCTTTATCACAGATTATAAAATCATTATATCCCACATTAAATGTGGTCCTTGCATTTGTCATAGGAAGATGGCAGAGTTCAGATGTCCCAAATTTGCAGGATTTGTTTGATGCCAACCGGCAGGTTTCCTTGGTAGAGCTAGTCTGTTTCTTGAATCTGTTTCCATCCTCAAAGAAAAGCACTATGGTGCCCTCAATGACGTGACTTTCAAAATCCACATCTAAATCCAGTACATAATGCTTCACAAGTATGTGGCTGGTGTTGGCCATGAGAGGCAGATCATCTCGGGAAGGGTCCAGCTTTATCTCCATGGTGTAGTTTGCTTTTCCAAAGCTTTGCTAAAATCTCAGATGGGGCTTTGTCTCTGCCTTAATCTTCCACAATCGTAAGTGGCTACTAATAAGAAAAAAAAAAAAAAAAAAAAACTAGCGTCACAAGTTGTGTTTCACAATTTTCAGCCACCTGGCAAAGAAATAAAGCACAATTAGGTAAACTCCAAAGGCCCTAAATGCTCCTGCAGTCTGCTGCTCCTGCAGGTTGACTACCATCCTTATAAACCCCATTGTGGTAGATTCTCATGGCTAGAAGGCAGACTAATCTTGACTGACATGAAAGAAAGCTGCGTTATGGGGTTTCTAAAAATATTTCAATTACCAATGGAATGAAATGGGCCTCCACAAAGGCAGAATCATGTTCCTAACTAGAATAGTCCTTGTTTTGGAAAAGACCAATTGTTATGCAAAATCGTAACTGAGAATCACTGTGCCTCTTGTTTTAAAGATATTAAATGTATCATTTCTAATTTTGTGCATCAAAAGATAAGTGATTGTTTCTCTATTGTGATTCTAAGTAACAAGTGTGAATGAGGACTAAATGGCCTCATACATTTTATTCTTTGAGAGTAATAATTTAATACATACAATGTAACTCCAGGGATTAATGTACTTTCACATTAGGACTGCTCTCATATCAGCACTTCCAGTAAATTACAGGAAAATGAGCCAATTTACCAGGAGTGCATTCTAAGTATTCCTTTGAGATTGTTCATGGAGATTTTTCAAATTTATAGTTAAATACTCAAGGTATATCATTACATCTTAATAGCTGAAAACCCATTAACATTCTGGATAATAGCCTTCTTGTAGCAAACAAAAGGTCTTCTCATTTGGAAAAAAAAGTATGCAAATACCTATAAAAGGAGAGAAATTAAAATGTAGAAACAGATGTTGTAATAAAATGTACAAATTCTTCATAAAAGTTCTGAATCAAAATGTATTCTTATTATATAATAGCAATACAGCTAAAAGAAAAATTATTTGAAATTATTTCAGTGCCTAATGTGTACCTAATTTCTTTAAGTGTATGCTATTCATTTATTCCTTTAACAAATATGTAAAAAAAATGGCTAAGGAAAAATAGGAACTCTGACAAAAAAAAAACTCTAACAAAGTAGATACATTTAAAACAATTTTTGTATTTCTAAATATCAGGAGGCATTGTTTTATTAACTACAAAACGTTACTTGCTTGACTTTTGAAGTAAATTGTGCCCCGATACTAACTCCTCCTCATCTCCCTTCTAACTTTATCTGCCTCTCTCCTATATCTCTTTATTTCCTTCCCTTCTAGAATCTCATTTCAGCAAACAACCCTATGGAATGTTTAGTTTCTACCTCTCTACAGGTGATTTCCTCATCAAAGTCTCAGTTAATCTTAAGACTGGCTTCCCACAGCCTATACAATTGGTTGAAGCTATGTTTCCAGTTGTAGAGTTGACACTCCCTCTGCACACTGTCTGCTAGCCAAATGGCTTGATCACGACACTGCTCCCTGAAGATGGCCCAACTCCATGCCTCCATGACTTCTGCACTGAGCCCTGTGCCGTCCCAGGGTGTCCTTAGAACCCATCTCTCATATCTATGCTCCCTCCATGCCTCAGCTCAAGCACAGTTGCTTCTCAAAAGCCTTCCCTGGTGCTATTGCTCATCCACCAAACTGAAGGGGGCCATGACTTTACATGCAATAGGAGTAAAGAGAAATCAGGGATGCAAATCGTAGCTTGAGATTTCTTTATACAGAAGCTGGTATTTCTCTTGAGCCTAGAAAAGTCAATGGGCATAGGAGACAAACTAGGGTATATTGTTTTCTGTATGAGAGTGATTGAACTTGTTAATTAATGATTAATAACCTTTGATAAAGTCATTGACTGTATCCATGTAATGAGAAACAATGATGCTAAAATTCCATCCTGCTGGTCCTCTGTGCTACTAACATGCAGCCTGTTTGCTGGGTTTTTCAAACAGTTTTGTGTGTGTGTGTCTTTTTGAGACAGGGTTTCACAGTTCAGGCTGGCCTTGAGCTCACTTTGTAGCCCAGGCGGGCCTCAAACTCACAACAATCTTCCTGCCTCAGCCTCCCCAGGGCTGGGATACAGGAATGCACCACCACACCCAGTGCTAACTTTTTAAAAATGAAAACACACACACAAAAAAAATCTTTGTGGCTGTCTAAACTATCATATTTGAGGAAAAATGGCTTAGCATTTATATAAATATAGATATAAATATTCATTATCTAACCTTAGTAGATGCCTTCATTTATTTCTGAAAATTTGTATAATTTAAGAACAAAATATATTCTATATATAGACACCAGGACATAATGAGTGAAGAGTGAGTGATCAAAGCTTCATCTGTACTGACAGCCACTCCCCATCACTCACATTACAGCCTGAGCTCCACCTCCTGTCAGATCAGCAGTGGCGTTAGATTCTCACAGGAGTGCAAACCCTACTATGAACTAATTGTGCATGACAGGGGCCTAAACGGCTTGCTCCATATATGATCTGAGGTGGAGCTGAGGCAGTGATGCTAGCACTGGGGAGTGGCTGCAAATACCGATTAACATTAGCAGAGAGGCTTGGCTGCACAGAGACATAATAAATCAATTGTTGCAGACTCATATCAAAACCCTATGAGTGACTGGCAAGTGAGAATTAGGCTGTATCTGATGGCAGGCTTTACAGTGGCAAGTGAGTTGATATACTTCAATTGCACAGCTGCATCCAGTGGCAGACTTTAAATCAGAATCCAACACTTATTCCAATCCACACTTGGCACATTCACTATTTTATTTACCACTTCTGTCCATACCTCTTTCCCCCACTGCATGCTTGTCTCAGTCACAATTTGGGTAAGCTCATAAGCTAACCAGCCAAAATGATTAAAATGTAAATGTCACTGGAGAGTTTCTTTGTTTTTTTTTTTTGTTTTTTTTTTTTGTTTTTTTTTTTTTGGCGGTACTGGGGATTGAACTCAGAACCCTGCGCTTGCTAGGCAGGCGCTTATTCCACTGAGCTATATCCCCAGCCCCTGGAGAGTTTCTTTGAAAAGGAGGAAAGGCCCTATGATGAGATAGCAGACTCTAAGACTGCCAACAAAAAGAAAGCTGCATATAAAAAAAGGAACCAAGAATTATATTTAAAGTACAGATTCACTGCAGCAGGTGATACAAGTTCTCCAAGCCTGCTTCGTATATTATGTGGTGTCAGCTATACAAAAACCTTTAAAACTACTTTACCACAGGGAGATCAAGCATCTGCATTAAAAGACAAACCTTTGGAGTTTCTCAGAAGAAAATAAACATTTAAAGATGCAATTACTGATGGTCTCTATTTCATCAAATGTGTCTGTACTCAGAGCATCATTCTTTGTGGCTAGTTGTATAGCTAAAACTAAGAAACCCTTTACATTGGTGAAAAACTGATCCTATCTGCTACCAAGGATATGTGTTGCAAACTACCAGGAGAGGCTGGAGTTTAAAAGGTGGTACATGTTCCTCTTTTCAGCTAGCACCATAACTAGACAAACTGATGAACAACAGCAAATACTGAGGAACAAATGCTAGAGAAGATTGAGTCACCACGATATACAATCCAGGTCTAAAAAGTCTACCAATACTTGTTGAAGATGAAGCAACAATGCTTGTTCTTGTTCAATATATTTTTCAGGAGGATGTGCATGAGGTTATGTGCACTTTTATTGCCAGACAACACCACAGCTTTCTACAGGCCAGAGTTTCTGAGTTATGAGAATCACTCCAGAGATTTCTTTTAGAAAAACAGTCACCACCGGCGGCACATTTCAGTGACACAGAATGCGTCAATAAACTTGCCTACGCATGTAACATATTCAACCTACCCAACAAGCTCAATTTGTCACTTCAGGGGAGAATGAAAAGTGTGTTCAAGTCAGCAACTAAGGTGGTTATATTCAAAGCCAAATTGGCATTATGGGTGCAATGAGTCATTACTAAGGCTTCTGACATTGTTCAAACATTGGCAGATTTTGAAAAACTGAGATGGAGTCTTCTTTCTCCCAGCTGGTGCAGGATCACCCATCTCAGCATTAAAGGAGCTTGAGCAGTGCTTCCCAAACAATGAAAGACCCCTGAATTGGGAAGGAATGGACCCACAACCTGTTTGTGAATAAGCCAAATGAACTGACTTTGCCCCACCAAAGGATCAACTGCTTGAGATTGCAAATGATGGTGACCTTAAAAGTATGTTTGTGACAACTCCAAATCTCTATAAATTCAGAATTAAAGTCAAAGCAGGTTATCCTGAGATTGCCACAAAAGCACTGAAAAACCTGCTTCCATTCCCAACATTCTATCTTTGTGAAGCAGGGTTTTCTGCAGAGACAGTAACCAAAATGAGCTAACAGAGTAAACTGGACACAAGCTACACACCTCGGGTGGCACTGTCTTCCAGGAGCCCTAGATGAGACATCTAGTTGCAGGAAAACAAGCTCACAGCTTCCACTGATTCTGTTTTATGGTGAGTTGTATAATTATTTCATTATATAGTACAGTGTAATGCTGATAGAAATAAAATACCCAATAAATATATAATGTACTTGAATCATCCCAAAACCATGTCTTCCACAAAACTGGTCCCTGGTGCTAAAAACACTGTGGACAGCTACTGTACAGCAGTTTACTGCACTGGTCCTTGGTGCCAGAGAACAATGCTATGGCACTGCCATAGGGCCTTATCTTTTCAAACCTGTTCTCCAAACCACTGTTATCAAAACCCCCAGTGGTTAATCATTACTACCTCTAAAGTAAGTGTACTGTATTTTGTGTTTTGGAATTTTACCTTTGCATGTTTTTCTTGTTTTGGTTTCTGGGGGGTTTTTTGGGGGGTGAGGACACAGAGTCTTTTCATGTTGCCCAAGCTGGCCCAAACTCCTAGGGTCAAATGATCATCCCATCTCAGCCTCCCTAATAGTTGGAACTATAGGCATATGCCACCACACCCAGCTTTAATTTGCTTTTTGGGTTTTTGTTTTGTTTTGTTTTTTGGTACCAAGAATCAAACTCACAACTTCATTTAATTTGTATTTTTAAGTACTTAAATATTTGTCATATTGCCTGGCAATCCTTTGGTTCTTTCAGTAGATTTCAGTACCTTCTTCACAAAGACCATTCAAAGTCTGGCTCATTCTCAACTGATTATGGGCCTCTTCTTTACTGAGACAATTCTGAATCTCAAACTCACTCACATCTCACAGTATGCCTCGCATCTGCATCCGACTGTATCCGGTATCTGTATCTGACCGCCTTCTCCTGAGTCAGAGGGAATAATGTCCCTCTGTTCATGCTGTTCCCATGAATCCCAAATTTGGGGTGCTTATACGGCCAAATAAATGCCACTCTTCTTTCCCATCCAAATGCTGAAAATACTTGAGAAGTACAGTAAAGACACAGCAGAGGAGAACCAAAATATCGTTATTAATAATGAAAGCTAACCTGGAGGACATGGCTTACTAAGAAAGCCAAAGATAACACAGCAGCATTGGAGGAGTAGAGGACCACGGCTCATGTGGTCAGGACTGCCGGCCCAAAGCAAGAGGGTGGAGATCAATGGCACATGCCCAGATTTATCTGACTAGGTCACTCCACTCTCCTGTGGCTAGAAGCAAAGGCACCAACCCAGGAGCGTTATGCTAATTCCCCAAACAAAGAAGGAAACAACAGAAATAAGGTGTATTCCTCCACTAACCATTCCCTCCTGCTTAACTGTACCTGGAACCTCACTCCTCTTCATGTTTTTCTCTTGCCAACATTTTCTCTCTCAGTGGCTCCATTCCATTCCCAGTATTTCGTATACTCCCAGGGTTACCGTCTTTAAAAACAAAAACATTTGACTCTGTTGCTTGCTTGTTTATTTTTGAGGTCCCGGGGGTGGAACGCAGGGCCTCATGTAAAAAGCATTCTCCCACTGAGCTACGTCGCCAGACCTCTGTTGGTTATTTTAACTAGTCTTTATTTCATTGAACTTTGAAGCTGGAAAATTCTCTAGGGTTCACACAACTCGATCTCTCTAGTTTTACAACCCACAAAGGTAGAGCAATTTACCTGAAGTTTCCCATTTATCTCTTTTCTTGTGAGAAACAGAACTTCTCCCACTAGCTGATCCCTCGCCTTAGACTAAGGTTTGATCCCCAGTCTCACAGTCATCTCTTTTGTACTGTCCAACCAAACGTCACCTCTTCCCTATCCTCGTTCCACTTTCTTTATCTTCCTCAAGGGTTAGACTAATAACCAATTCTTCCTGTGATCATTTTGGAGGTAAAAGGAGAAATTTTGAAGCCAGCCCTAGAAGATTCAACAGAAAACTACTGCTTTTGCGTTTTTTTCCACTCTAAGTAATGTGTGCTCTATCTTTTATAATTTGTTGCTTATTTACCTGCTTCCCACTTGTCTTGGATTCATGGATGACCTAAATCCCCTTTCTTTAAAAGCACACAGCTCTTACTGGTGTCAGCTGGGGTCACAATCCCACATTTGCAAAAAACTGAACTGACTGTGGTTGTGAACACGTGTCTGTGGCCACCTTGAAAGGCCTCGCTCAGCAAATGGTAACCATATTTCTAAGCAGTCTGTTGACTTCAGCATTTTTGGCTATCATTGTGCTCCAGTTTAAAATGCCAGCCTGTCTCACTGAAACATTTTTCCATTCTCTGTCATAAGCCATAATATAAAAAGTCCCCCTTTTATCAAAACCAATGGTTAGTTTTCCAGTGGCTAACCACTGTACCCTCTAAAATAAGTGTACTGTGTGGGATATATTTTAAAATGCTTAAACAATTTTCTTAGCAGCACCATTAAAAGGATTTGAAAAGATTAATGTCCAACTACGTTTTTCTTAATCAGGTGGGGAAGAATCAAATAATAAACAGAGCTAAGGCTCAGAAAAGGAACTGCCCTGCCGCTTTGAGTCACCCAAACTGAGATAGACTCCGTAGAGACATTCCCAACCCCACCAATGAAAATAACTTCATTCTCATGCTCAGGCTACAAAGCAATGGGTTTCGCTCTCATGGCCTTTAACTCATCCTGCCTCATTTTATAGCGTCCCCATCCTCCAGTGTTCTATCAGTTCCTTGGGACGCCTCATTTTTGTGTTCATCACCGTGTTAAACAGAGTACTTTGTACACAGTAGGTCCTCAGTAAGTATCTGTGAAACTCATATCGAAAGGCATTTGTAATTTTAACCTCTAGTTACTTACAGAACTGGCCTGGCTTGCATGAGTTATACAGGCCAGTAGAAAATATCTTTCTCCAGACATCTCACTGTTTTCTTCTCAGGATACACCTATGCCTCTTTATACCATACCTATTTTCTTATAAGCAGCTTAGGGGAAAAGAAAAAATGTTTACATATATGCTTATTCTAGAGCATTAAGCACACTGTGATTTTACAGATTACTTGACCAAAACATGACAGCTTTCTCTACTTTCTCTGTGTTCATTCTTTAGGACACATCTAATGCTCTTCATGATAGCCAGTTTACTTGTGGAAATCGTTTCTGGGCCAGTTCCAAAGATACTCAAAAGCATGTAGTCATAGGAACACAAGTTATTGCTGTGAAATTAAAGAATTTCAGAATTAGAAGAAAATTTAAAGTCTAAATGTATGTTTAGAACTATAACACTGACATATTACTCTGCAAGCCAGGCATGGCGGCGCACACCTGTAATCCCAGCACTCAGGAGGCTGAGGCAGGAGGATTGTTGTGAGTTTGAGGCCAGACTGGGCTACAAAGTGAGCTCAAGGCCAGTCCAAACTGCATAGTGAGACCCCATCTCAAAAAAAGACAAAAAAAAAAAAAAACCACATTATTCTGCAACTTCTTTTAGACAATGATTTTGTAATGTAACCGTATACTCCACAATCTTTCTGTTCATCCCCCTTTTGGTAAATATTTAAATTATCTTAAATTTTTCACTGTTAAAGAATGCTGCAATGAACTTCCTTGTATATATCTGAGTGCCACTTTTCCTGGGTAAAATATCCAACAATTCCATGTTGCTGAGACAGCCACATCCACTCTCTTTTGGGTTGCTTATCGCCAGTGCCTCGCTTCTATCCCTTTATTTGTCTTTCTAACTGTTGTGGGTGGTTTTGCCTATACCGCCTTTCTAGAATAACACTGGACCAGATTTTTAAAAACATAATTATCATGTTTAGTGACGGAAATTGATTTATTTCCATCATTGCATTGTTTTTCTAACTACCATGATTTTCTTTGCTTTTCAAGGTTTTTACTTTGATTTCTGCATTCTTGTCCCTCCCACCCTGCTAATATTTCCTAAGTTATATAATGTTTCCTTGCTTTAACAGTCCTAAAGTAAATTTCTATCAGTCTTCTAAACATACAAGGACCTTGAAATTTAACCAACAGCTATTTTTCCTACACACCAGCTTCCATATCACTGTTGCTAAAATTTAGTAACACATTTTTAATAATCTATAACCAGCTTTTTAAAGTCAAATGTCACTTGTATTTACAAATATGCTCATCAGCTCCTTACTCGTGACTAATTCATACACCCGCCTCTGCCCTTCCAGGTTCAAGGCTGCGTGACTTTCTGCATAACTTGCCATTTGCTTTGTGGCTGCAAACGGCAATCATTTTCTTCTATTTTCTTGGTAAAGTGAAACTCAGCCAGGTCATTCTTCTTCATCTTGTGAATCTGATTATGTCACTCAGTGGTAGTCAGCTAGAGGAGGAGCTTGTTGGAGGATGACCAGGGTGGCTACGCAAAGCCTCTTTAACATGAGCACGTGAGAACAGCTGGACATCGTATACGGTGGCTGGCACCTCACCTCCAAGGGGAAGTATCACAAAGAACAAGCTGAAAGCTGCATGGCCTTTCTGCCCTGGCCTGGCAAACCGGTGCGGCTATCACGTCTCCCACATCCTGAAAGTCACGAAGTCAGTGCTGATTCAGGGAGAACAGAACACACTCCACTTCTGATCGGGAGGTGGTAAAATTGCATAGGGGGAGAGCACGGGAAATGGGAGCTAATGCTATGGTCATTTTCAGAAAATACAACCTGCCCAATTTCCTATTTACTTGAGTACGGTCTCCTTAGTAATTCTCCCAGTGGGAGTCAGAAGAGCAGCAAACTCAACATCTGAATATCTGCAATGCCTTTATTATACCCTCTATTGACTAAGTCCTCAACAAAGTATAGGCTTTCAGGTTGGCAGTTACTGTCACTTAGCACTTTGAATATGCTACTCTATTTGGCCTCGTTTTGCAGATGTCTGTTATTTGTGTGCATTTCTTAGTATATGTGCTTCTTTTCCTCTGTGACAGCTTTTATATTTTTTCCTTATATTTATTTGATCTTCAATGTTTCACTTATTGTGTCCAAATGTGGATTTGTTTTTACTTGGCTTGCTCAAGTTTTCGAGGGCTCCTTCATTCAGTCTGAGGGCTCAGGAATCCTGTCCATGCACAGCCTGGAGTGGAGAGCAAACTTTCTTTGTCTCTCTACCGCAGCGGGGGAATAGGAATCCCTTCTCCAGTTCATACAGGGGCGACTCCTTCAGGGCCCTGCCTTTCTGTGGGTAACTCAGTTCCAGTTATCTACATGTACTAGTCACTGGCTGATTCACTCAATTCCCTATTATTCGGTCTCACAGCACCGTATAGTTCTCCATAGCCGCACAGTTTCAGTTTTACATTTGTTTGTTTATTTAATTCGTATCATGACATTCTTACATGAAAGGGAGTACCACTTAAGGCAACAGGAATACTTATATCAGATTAATCGTCCCACTATTATCTTTTAAAAACTCTGAAGAACAACAACAAAAAAATACATGGATATGCTCACACAAAAATGGGTAAAAAGCAGGCAGAAATGGCAGGGAGTTAAAACTTAGAAGAGTGAATGACACTGAGTTTACTGTTTTATAGCTTTTCATTTGAGGGCAGGCCCAGGTTGGTGCTGGGCAAACCAGCTGAAATTCATATTAAAACCTGTAGTCTTACTGCCTGAAGAATCAGAGAACAGCCTGCAGGACTAATTCAGCAGCTGCAAAATAAAAGAACCTCAGGAAAGGTGGTATCCACCGTATCCTATGTTTAGCCACTGATTATGTCTCCACTTGCCCCTTAAGCTGTGCACGTGCAGGGCAAAATAGCATAAGACCAAATAAATGGAACTAAACTGAGTTTGTTGGGTTTTTTTGGGGTTTTTTTTTTTTTGGTACTGGGTATTGAACTCAGGACCTTGTGCTTACCAGGCAGGTGCTTACGCAACCAAGCTATATCCCCAGCCCTAAACTGAGTTTTTGACTGCTGCCCCTGCAGAAAGGTACAGTTAGAAGTTTGATAATACAAAACATTAACATTCTTCAGAGGAACATAACAGAATTTAGTTTCTACAAAGTATGGATCGCAGTATAATTGCTAAACATAAAAACAAACAGAAAATATAAACTATACTCAAGAAGAAAAGCAAGCACTGAAAACCAACTTGAATGAGTCCACGTTAGAACTAGCAAACAAAGATTTTAAAGCAGCTATTAATATTATAATTAAGAGTATAACTGCCATAAGAAGATAAACAAAGGAAAACTCAGGACAACAAACAGAAGCTACAATAAAAATCAAAAGGAAACTCCAGAAATGAAGAATAATACACATGAAATTAAAAACTAATAGTTTAATTAGAGATTATATATTGTAGCAGGAAGGGTATGTGAACTTGGTGGTAAAGCACCGGCCTGGCATGCATGAAGCCCTGCACAAAAAAATAAAAAGAACAGAGCACACCCCGCCCCCATCTTTGGGACAAAATCTAAAGGCTTAATATGAATGTAATCAGCATCCAGGAAGAGAGGTAAAAGAGAAAGAAGTATCGAAGAGCACCATAAAAAAGGGTAAGCAGTGAGAACAACCAGCACTTAGATCTTGGTTTCTAAATACCATTTTCCAACAAAAGGAACCAAGCCTCTTTGAGAAATGGCTGATTCTAGTATGGGAAAGGGGAAATACAGGATGAACCCAGAGCATTAAAGAATCACACAGGCCCAGAAAGTAAAGAGTAGGGGCAAGAAAAGAACGAAGAGGGAAGAGAATAAGAAGACAAAGAAGGTGATGAAAAATAACAGGGCATCTCAAAATGACACAGGCATCAATCTAAAAGAGTTTCCAATGGCCAGAACAATCTAAGCAACCAAAAAAATAATGGCAGTACAGGATGAGTCCAAAGAATAAAATACACACCGAGTCCATTCAGTTGAATAAATGATTGAATAAATAAATTGAGGATGCATCTTCTTACAGAAGAACTCCAAGTAATAGGTGTATTCTAGGTCTGTATGTCTTCCCAGAGGTAGAACTTAATTCCCCTCCCCTTGCGTGTAGGCTAGACTTAGGGACTTGCTTCCAAAGAATACGGAACAGAAAAGGGAAAATAGCATGTACTGGAGAAATCTGGAAGACACAACTGCAACCACATTATCAAGTTTAACATCACCAGTGATGAGTCGTAGTGATACCATCATCCTTGATATGATGCAATGAGAAGGGTACTTCACCTCTGTAGTATTCCTAAAACCTATAACTTCATGTAAACATGCGAAAATATCAGGTAAGTTTACAGTGAAAGACATTCTAAAATCACCTAAACAAAACCCTTCCAAAGTGTCAGGACTACAAAAGCAAGGAAAGTAGAAAAGCGGTCACAGAACTGAGGAGTCTGGGGGATATGATAAAAGGCAATGTCATGTCCTAAACGGGATCCTGAAATAGAGACTTAAAAGAAAGTACAGGGCTGGGGATATAGCTCAGTGGAATAAGCGCTTGCCTAGCAAGCGCAGGGTCCTGAGTTCGATCCCCAGTACCGCAAAAAAAAAAAAAAAAAAAATCAATGAAAGTACATTAGTGGAAAAATATAGTTCATAGCATCGTGCCAGGATTACTTTTCTAGTTTAACAAAGATCATTGCATTAGACATGAACCATATGGGGAAGCGGGGTGATGAGCATGTGGGAACTATCCATACTATCTTTGCAACACTTTGATAAACCTAAAAGACACCAAAAGAAACTTTATTTTTAGGATAGTCAAAATTTTCCAAATTTGGTGAGAAAGATTCCAAAATCTAAACAAGCCCAAGCAGGATAAATACAAAGGAAGCTAATCTTAGCCACATCATTGTCAAACTGCTGAAAAACAAAAGCTAAAAACAATCTTGAACACAGCCAGAACAAAATGGCACAGTACACACAGGGAACAATAGTATACACCAAAGTTAGTTTCTCATCAGAATAACATTGGAAGTCTCATCCGAAACAGTGAAGCCCCAGAAAATGGTAAAATAATTATTTTTTAAGTGCTGTGTGAATGAGGGGCGTGTTTGCCTCAGTATACTAGTCCTAAAAACCACACATATATTATCAATTTGTTAGGAGGTCCCTATTTTTGTACTTGGCAAAATGGCTGCTCACTCTTGATGAAATTATCCAAAAGTCTAAATGAATGGATGTAGAACTAAGTTCCACTGTATTCAAAATGGTAATTTCTCAGATGTCCTTATTTGTGTATTAACTTTCTATTTCAAAACAAATATGGTCTCAGGCCAAGCCTCCCTCTCAAATATCTAGATATTTCTCTTTAAGAAATGCTTATGCGCACTGGTTTTGATCAACTGACACAGCATAGAGCTACTTTTCTACTCAAAGGCTCAGGCAGCTATTAAACTTTCCGGGCCCTCAGAACTTTTGTTTTAGCTCAGCTTAATACCTCCCCAATTTGGGAAAAACCATTCAACAGTGTCCTTAAATAGTTATTACCTTTTTAAAGATAAAAATCACTTTTAAAGAGCAGAAACAGGTCAATCAAAGGATCAGTGTTATCTTCGGTTTAATTTCCATCTTTGAGTTTAGGTCATTTGGACTTTAGGTCAGTGACCTTTCGTCATTTTATTTGGTTTCCAGCATTTTAATCTTAAGCTTTTCCCCTTTGTTCATTCCTTTTTATTTTCTTTCACTTTGAAAAAAAACAGTGTTAAAGCAACATAAAGCTGTATGCTTTAACTGTACAAGTACCAGGATATTCCAAATTTAAATTCCCTCTGGAACCATAACTCTAACCACAGCCCCTACATACATATATATATACGACAATAGGGTCTTTCATTGCAAACTCATACCCAGGAGGCAGTGTCATTTATCACTGAGTAAATAACACAAGATAATATAATGAAAAGGGGATTTTGCTTTACTCCCTTAACTATAAATAAAAATATGTAGCACTTTGCAGGATTACCACATGTGGCATGATATTAACTTAAATACCAATCTTTAATACAAATTGTAAATAGGATAAACTGTGATCTCTGGCCTCAAGGTTTAAATAGCCTCTCTTTTCTATGAATTTATTGCTTTCATGAAGCATGTAAAGGTGCCTGCATGTAATTTGTAATCATGTAATGAAAGAGTCTATTGTGATATATGAGAGAAGAGGGGGAAGGAGAGAGAGGCAGGGAGAGAACACAAACTTGAGTCAATGTTGTAAGAATTATACAAAGTGCTTGTGATGAAGATCGATGCACTGAGGGCAAACCGAAGTCTGAGTGAAAGACCTTTGCCAGGAGAAAGAAAGCAAATCACTGTCAGATGTGGCCTGATTTATATGTTATAACCAGTGAAGGGTGGGAGAGGCCTACTACGCAGACCCTGAAACAAAAGCCGATGTGACTCCACCAGCATACGTCCGTCCGCCCGACCGCTGCTTAAGCGTGAGGTGACATGATGGGCCACAGCCTCCCCGTGTCAGCTTGTTCGTGCTGGCCGATCCGGCCACGTCGGAGCACACAGATGCAGTTCCTCCATGGTGCTTGCTGTGTTTATCCTTAAGTTATCAGCAGGCACTGGGTTGCAAAGATCAGATTGGACAGTATTTCGCTGTTTTCAGAGAGGAAAGAATTTATCCCTTTGATTGCTATTTGCTTGCAAAGGACAGCCTGCTTCAGTTCTCTAAAGAGTGCCACTTCAACTAAATTCGAATGATCAGAAAAAAGATTCCTAAATGGAGATTTCATTTTCTACTCCATTTTTAAGAAGTTATACCTGCCTAAGGAGCTTGACCAATCTAGGAGCTGGAAGGTTATTACCTACTCAACCACAACAGCTAACTCCACATGAGGAGTTGCCTATGTCTTGAAAACACTGAAATATTTGTTTCCTGGCACTATTAGCAATTAAAGGTTTCACGCAAAATATTTACACTTAAAAACTAGAAAAAAAAACTTTCTGTGTGAAAATGCTTAAAAGACATGTCCATAGACTACAACAAAGAACCAAGAAATCACAGCATAGCTGTTGAGGGTGCACCTCTTCCATCTTCTCTGATTTTCTCTTCATGAACCCTTTGTCCTTCCCTCAGACCTTGCCATCTTGCTCAACACACAAAATTCAGATACAGCCAACTCTCCATCCAGGCATAAATAACTTGACTTTCTAGTTGTTTTGTTTTTTAAGTACATTTATGGGAAAAGAAAACTGTAGTAAGAGCAGTGAAAGTATCTAGCAGAGGTAATCTGTTTAAAGATAAATAACTGATATTTACAGGGTGCTTATTGTATGTCCAGCATTCTCCCAATCTCATGTAATTCTTATTATACCCCTTATTAGACTTGTTAAACCCATTTATGCAGTGTTCCATTTTTGAAAGGCCCATAACAATGAAACACAATAGACATTTTCTCTCAAATTCTTCCTCCTTGAATTTTTCTATGTAACATATGAATTTCATGCAAAAATTCAAAACAAAAACATTGCAAGCTTTCTATTTTTTTTTGTCTTCTTGAGACAGGGTCTCACTATGCAGTTCATGCTGGCCTTGAGCTCACACTGTAGCCCAGGCTGGTCTCAAACTCACAGAGACCCTCCTGCCTCAGCCTCCCAAGTGCTGGGATTACAGGCATGCACCCCCACACCCAGCCTGCAAACGTTCATATAGATGAATTAACCTCATTTTAGAGATGAGGAAATGATGCTTGGAGATTTTAGGTGACCAAGATTACCAAAGATTTGAACTCAAGTGATTGGACTCCAGGGGGGTTGTTGTTCACTACATCCATTGTCTCTACTACATGGCAATCCTGCACAATGCCCACGACATGCCTCCTTACAGTGGTGTCACTTGGAAAACCAAAGAGAAGCTTATCATTAAGGTGAGGGAGACCCAAGGCTAGGGTCAGGTCAAGGAAGTGAGGTAAGTACTGTACAAACAACAGCAGTGTATCTCTGCCCAGCTCTCATCCTGTTCTAACATTTAAAAGAGACCTCAACGAGCCAGGTGTGGCCTGTAAACCCAGCACTGGGGAGGCTGAGGCAGGAGGATCATTGCGAGTTTGAGACCAGCCTGGGCTACAAAGTGAGCTCAAGGCCAGCCTGGACTGCACAGCGAGACTCATACACACAGAAACAAAAAGAAGATAAAAGAGTCCTCAGTGAAAGTGAGACGATGAGTAGTAGATTATTTTAACAATTTTAAGGCATTTCTTTCAAAAGTGAGAATGTTTAGAGTACCTGAAACACAGCACTTGTTATTTCATAACTTCAGATCATTTTTGATGAATAGGTGTGTTTTCAAATATTAGATGTAACTTAACTAAATAATTTTATCCAAAGCCATTTTGTGCTTCATTTTCATGCTTGTATTCTTGGGGATTAAGTAACTCTACTCCATCCCTCTCGTTCCTGTGTTATCCCTCACTCATTTTTATTAAGTGTGCATTAGATAGGAAAATGGAATAGCTCAGGGTGCCCTCCATCCACATGAAAAACCACTTCACCAATGCTCTGACTAGAACTCCCAAAGCACCACTAGCTTAACTTCGACTACACTTACCACACTGACGGCGGAAGCCAGGCCAGTCCCCTATTGGTGCTCCCATCAGAGTGCATTGAAAGCTGCGTATCCCCTTCTGTCTCCCCTTCTAACCACTTGTTTGCTTTATGGAGAGTCGCCTGGGTCCCCGCCACCCCCTTGTGGCCTGACTTCCGCTGCAGCTGTAGCTTCAGACTCCTGCGTCCCTCTCACACCCACTATCCCACCTCTCAGCACATAGGAGCCTCCCAGGTTGCTCAGGTTTTCCTACTGGAAAAACTAGCACAGTGACAACAAAATGTGCCTTTTCCTTACTGGGCTTGACAGCTACAGTATTAGCTTTTGTCTTTGTTTTGCTTTTAAATTTCACCAACCCGTAGGTTATACCCTCATCCATCTTATGGCCATACACATTTCTCCTAACTACTGAAACCTGGCATTTGACCCTACCTCTTCACCAGAAGTTTACTTTTAAACATTCACAATTCACTCCTTGAAATACCCAGCCTGAACTCTGTCCTCATTTCCCTTGACTCTCTGTGGCTTCTGACATTACTAATCCTCTAGCCCCTGGCTGTACCTCCTCTAACAGCTCTGCATCCAGAGCTTAGTCCTGGGCCCTCTTTTAATTCCAAAGTCTATTCCTTGCTTCCATCTCAGGTAAAAACAAAACAAAAAGAAAAAAACTAATCGCTCTATACAAAGACCTCAACTCCTTATTACCAGCCGTGACCTCCAAGTCTCAGCCTCCCAACTACAAAGCGATGCTTCTTAAACCACCGGCCCATTTGTAAGCCAGAAGTGTAAGAAATGTTGGCATGCAGCTCTTCCACTTCAGCATCTCCCTACCACTGTCCAGTGGAAGAATAAATCTGCAGAGAAGCTCCGAGTGGCTGAAGGGCTGTTGTAACGGCTGCCTGAGTCTTCAGCTACTGAACAAGCTTCAGCGCTTTCACCCAGTTCTTGCATGACATGGTTTGTAAAACCTTAAAAATCCTTGTCACAATCAAGTTCAGTCCTGTCCCTAGGGCAGAATGGTGATGCCAGGTTTTGAGTACAAAGGCTGAAATAAGGCAAGACAGTAAAAGAAAAGGCCATTGTTCATGAAATGCTTTGCACACCAGGGGCAAGATGAGTAACTGTTGAACACTTTCTGTGGACATAACTCAACTAACGCAGATTTTAAAAATAAAATAGTGGCTTAATTTTTAAAGATTTATCAGGCCACTCTGATTTCTGCTCTACTATGATAAAAACCAGGAAAATATTTTAAACTCCATTAGGAGAACTAATGTAGTTTATTATAGCCTATAAATATTCATACTGGAAATAGGATCTAGATTAATACACTGGGTTAACAGTTCAGTACAGTAAAAACAATGAAATGAGAAAAAATATAGACAAAAATATTAGCTCTTCCAGTAAGATTTACTCTCCTAAAAATGTTGAAAAATAGTTTAATAGCAACTATTTCTGAAACTCGGTCCTTAAGTAATGTGAAAATATCTCCTGTATTAGGAACAAATGTTCTGCTATGAAGAGAAAGTGGCTACTCCAGCTCTTAGGAGAATACATTTTACAAGCAAAAATAAATTAGAGATACATAATCCTCGAATCCACAATCAAAAGAAAGTCCAAATCTAATTCTCACTCACAACATAAATCTCCCCTAAAATATATCCACAGTCCTCCAGTGACTACCTGAAAAGCACCAGTTATGTATAATGTTGTTTAATTCTTTAATATTTTATTTTTATTAATGCATGTTTATAGTATATAATGATTACATTCATGTGGGGAGTAACACATCTTTTTAAAAAGCACACACACATAGCACTACAACACATACCTCTGTCAGCTGATGAACAGAGAAGCAAAACGTGTTCTCTCTATACAGTGGAGTACTAGCCAGCCATAAAAAGGATTGAAGTACATGTTCTAACATGTGTGACCCTTAAGAACACTATGCTAAGTGAAAGAAGGAGGATATAAAAGGCTACATGTAGTATTCTATTTATATACAATGTCCACAGTAGACAAACCCACAGTGACAGAGAATAGATAACTCATTGGCAGGGACTAGAAGGAGGGGAAATGGGGAACAACTACGAAGGTACAGATTCAGACAGAGGTGACGGCTGCGTAATTCCATCACTGCAGTAAAACTCACTACATTGTATACTCTGAAAGGTAAATCTTACAGTATGTAAATTATACCTTAAGAAAGCTTTACAAAGAGGGTAATAAGGAATAGCAAACAATATTTTTAAAAAGTTTTACAGTGATTTTCTCAGAAATGTCCAGAAGATTAAAAAAATCTTAATTTGGAACAAAAGATTCATGAATGCATATAAATGATATTTGCAAGATTTTAAGCTGTTTTGAAACTACTTAAAATAAACATGTATTACTTTGAATGTGAAACTGCAGTGAAAGAGCCACGCTTTGCCAAGTTCACATCTCCTTCCAACAACACAGAACTTCAACATTACAATTCATTTAGTATATTATTTGGAACAGTGTTTTTAAAATTGCTAGCCTTGAGTATTTGTTTAAAAGAACATTTCCCCAACTCCGGTCACACAATACCTCCAGTATTTCTGCCATCCTCACGCTGTCCATGCTACTACTTAAGTATTTTTCTTAAATCCGCTTAACCACTCACGTACCTTTTTTCCTAACTTCATCTTAGGCAATAATACACCTAAAGCCTGGGTTTGACATACTAACATTTCTCCACTTATATTAAAAGTCAACATAAATTTTAAAATTTTTAAGTAAATATAGTATATCTATGTACCACTTTAAGTTGCCTTATATACATGAGAAGCACTGGCTTAAAAGAAAAAAAAGCTTAGCCTTGTAACAAATCTACGTCTATTACTTTCAAAAGTGACGGGAAAATTCAAATGTTCAGAAAAATTGATTTTCAGCAAAATTTAGATCTCCTCTTCTCCCTAAAGCGAGGCACATGTTTTGTAGGAGCAACAGGACCAAGTGTCTGAGAACAGTATTAGGCGGAAGTAAAAGCAAATGGCGGACAGTAGAAGCCCACAAGGGGAGCAGCTCTGGGTCTTCTGAGCATCACTTCCTGGCTCTCAGCCTGCTAACACAGACCCTTCATCCTGCTGGCACAGATTTTCTAGCTGACCTTTGGGCCTTCCTAGCACACATCCATGAAACAGGCCTGCACGAGATATTGTGGTGGGCTCTGGGCCTCTAGTTGGACTCATGAGAGACATTGTTATAAGCACTAGGTATTCAGCTGGACTCATGAAGGACGTTGTCGCAAGATCCAGGCCCTCAGCTGGAGTCCTTGGTCTTAGCGTGTGGACAGATTTCCTGCACTCTTTTTTATATTGTTCTATGGGTGACTATTACAAATAATCATATAAAGTATGCGTTCTGCGTTGTATTGTTTCGCCTTGCACAAATAAGCCCCAAACCAACACAGAGGGCACAGACAGAGCCTGGGCTCACGGTATCCAGTCCTCCCCTCCAAGGAAATGTGGGTTGGTATTTCACTTGTAAGTATCAGTGCAGTGAGTGGCTTATAACAGAGGGTTTCCTAAGAGGGGAGTTCCACCCCATTCCTGATGGGGGATGTCATTATGTAAATCTTCAACACACATTGAAAACACTGGCATAATAATCACCCTTGCTTTCTGTTGGCAATTACATGCACCCTAGAAGTGAAACAAGACCGCGCCACTGTTTGCTCTCACCGTCCCAAGCAGCCCGGAGTGAATCCCGGCACAGTGACTGCAGGCCGTCTCCACAGAAAAGGCGGAGGGGGCGCTTTCTGCCACTTGCTTGTTCATTCATCATTTTCCTGAAAACTAGATATAACAGCTTTATTTTAATAGTCCTATGCAGGAAAAAAGTTCTGTCACTTTAGATTAATTACCTGGCTCTGACAGTGACTAGGGATCTAGTCTGTGGGCTCAGCAACCTCACAACTGCCTCAATACCCCTGAGGCCTTGTACACTTCTAACACATCAGCTGGAGACTATGCAAAGTCCTTTTTCCCAACTATTTTCTTAATTTATTCTTTTCCCTTGTGAAGCTTTAAAATGTAGCCCTACACAGGTAACTGTAAAGACAGGTGTTGTGGTTTGGGTTTTTGCAAGGGGGACAACATAATACAGGACACATATTTTATAAGATTATTTATAATAGTCACCCAAAAACTCGTATACAAAAAGAACGTGCAGGAAACTGTCCACACACTAAAGACCAAGGAATCCATCCAAGGGCCTGAATCCCACGATAATGTCCTGCATGAGTTCAGCTGAAGACCTAGAGCCCATAACAACATCTCATGCAGGCCCGTTTCACGGATCTGCGCTGGGAAGGCCTAAAGGTCAATGGTGGAAGCCAGAAAGTGTGTGCCAGTAGGATGAAGGATCTGTGCCAGCAGGCTGAGTGATCTGAACTCAAGCCAGGAAGCAATACTCAAAGTAAGAACCAGAGCTCTCCCAAAAAGTACCACGGCTGTCCTCAGCAACAGTGAGGTCCCGAGCTCCTCCAACACTGAGGAAAGCCGAGTTCCCATCAGGAAAGCCAACATGACAAGCTTCTCCAGGAGACTGAGCAGTGCACCCTCCAGAAATGCAGGAAGTGATGCTCAAAGTGAGGACCAGAGCTCCTCCTAAATGAACAGCAGTCATTTTCGGTGACAAGGTCCTGAGCTCCCCAGAGGATGAGCAGAGCTGAGTTCATCAGGGAAGCCAGCACGACGAGCTCCTCCAAGAGAACCAACAGTTCCTTACAGCTTCTGACAGCACCCAACAGCTTCTACCAGCTCCCAACAGCCTCAAAACTTCTTCCTCTCCAGTTCTGCCCCTTATGCTGCTGGCAACAATCCTCAGATGGGCCTCCCACACCCAGCACCATGCTGATTCAGTTCAGCTAGATGTTATAAGTTGACCACCAGTTGCCAATCTACAACAGGCTTCCTAAATATTATTCAGAAAATATGACAGAACTGCAAAATGTTTGGGTCTGATTGGTTTTGTGTCATACTTTGATACTGTCAAAGCAATCTTCAGGAGTTTATTTTATTGTAGTACTAGGGATGATCCTAGGGCCCTGATACTGAGCCATATATCCAGCTCCTTTTTAATTTTTTATTTTGAGACAAGTCTAAGTTGTTAAGTTGCCCAGGATGGTCTCGAATCTGTGACCTGCCTAGCTCAGCCCTCCAAAGTGCTGAGATTACACCACGTCTGGCACGGACTCATTTTTTTCCACCCAAGAAAAGTACTCATGACTTCTACAATAACTGGTAACTCCAGGTCTGTATAATATTAAACAGTCATCTTTACTGCTAGTAATTAAGATTAATATCTATAGTCTCAGAAATTCAAGAAAACATTTATATCTTGGAATTTTCCCAGCTAAAATTATTATCAGATAAATCACCTCTCTCCTTGGAACTATAGCACAGTATTTTTACAAGTATGGTCTGAGGCCAAGAGTGGCGGTGCACCCTGTAACCCCAGCACCCTATGCGGCTGAAACAGGAGGACTGCAAATTGAAGCCCAGTCTGGGGAACTCAGCAACCTATTGAGCTCGTTTCAAATGAAAAAAGTGAGAAACAAGGTAAGGTGAAAAGGTCTCTTCTGGTATCATCCAACAGAATTTAGATTCCTTTCAACTTAAACACAGCACACTCTATAAGAGGAATTCTATCGCCACACAAAGATGAAAGGATATTCATGTAGTAAAGCCACCCACTTTTTTCCATCACTGTGTCTTTGCCACTTAGGTTGAACTGGTTCTCAAACTTGAACATGCACTTAGAATTGCCTGAAGATCTTTCTAAAACACAGGCTACTAGGTTTCTAACAAGTCCCAAGAGATATTGGTGATGCTTGGTTCAGAGATGATGAGACTTTGAGAACCACAGGTTTAATCTAATGCTAGCTTCCTCCCAACCAGCATTATGTAGAATTCACTGGAGATTTCACTGATGCTAAGAGTACTTCCATCTAGCAAATGCTCTAACAACTTGTTGTTGGGCTTCTTCTCTTGATGCTTAATATACTGAGGAAGTTGTCAGCACGCAAAACTTGCAGTACGGTGATAAGCATGTCCTTTCCTCACAACTCTAGGGATTAGCACCCTTTTACCGCTCCCCAAACCCCTGGCCTTTGTCTGATCTACAGCCTCTACTTCCTATCCTGCACTGACCTGCTTTCTGTCCTCTCCGCAGGAAACTATGGCAGGAGAGCCACAGGAAGGACAAGAGGCCCCTCTGTTCCTGTCAAAGGAAACTGTACTTCCCTAGCCTGAAAGCAAGACAAGCTTCTTCCACCTAGAGATTTATTTGGTGATCATGTCACTAGGCTGCAGCTGTACAGATAAATTGAACAAGGAGTATCATACCCAGGAGCAAAATTAGGTCAAACATAAGCTCAGACATTCTCTAAGAAATATCAGAAGGATTCAACCTCCATGTTAACATTCTGGTTCCTTGTGAGTATAGGTATATACTACAACACAGATTTCCCATTCAGAGGTAAATCCGTAATTAACATAATGCAAATGGGCACCCGCTTCTCTCAAACTGCCTTTTGAATCCAGCTGATCAAGATTTAAATATATTCCCAGCATCAGATTCTACATGGTGAACATGCATTCAGTTCTTCCTTCTCAAGACGAGAAATTCCTAGAAGCTGAAAAGTACTTGGGAGTCCTAAGAAAATGTATTTGCTATAGCTTAAGTGTCTTTGGAAGATATTCAGAAGCTCAACCATCATTTAACTTTGAACATGCAACTGACAGCTGATTTGGGAATCATGTTAAAATTAATTGGGAAGTTTTAAAGGTTAGGTTAAATGGTTTGTTTTCCTTTGAAATTCCATTCCTTGTATAGGTTAAGATACATATGCTTAAGAAAAAAAAATGTATAAACCAAGGGAATAAATATAGAATTATACCACTAGAAGGAAACTGAAGATCTTTTTAAAGTGCTGGCCATAGCTAGTTAAATGTTACAAACACTACATAACATTATAATTTACCGAGCAGTATTAAAGATATGACTTTTTTACATCATTGTAATAAAATGACAAAACACAATATATACTATAACCACGCTATTTCCAGACCCTGAAATACCCTCTTTATCAGAAAACAAATTAAGCCATGTTCCAAACAAAAAAGATTTGCTATAACAATATTCAAGTCCTCAGACATCCACTTGTTCAAATGTGACCATGGAAAAATCTTGGATTTGGCCAATGGCACAGCTGCAGATAGCAACCAAATTGTCCCATGTTGCCTGTTATTAGAGAGGAACTGCTGGGAGGTTATGTTATTTTAAACCATAAAACATCATCTTCTGCCATGGTTAGGGGTCTATGTTCTGTATTTGGTACGAATGTCCATTTTTACAGTCTGGAGAGGACATCCCATTTCTCTTTTTACCAGATCCTAAATATCAACACAAATCAGGTCTGTATGAAACACTGGTCATCACTCCTTATTGAGGTAATAAATTAACATTTTTCTTAGAAATCTTCATGTTTAGGTAAGGAAATAAGATGTCATTTTTAATCATGAATAGGAAATTTACCTATCTGGGAATTCGTTGATAGAAGCCATATTTTACACTGCATCAAACAGATCATGAAAAAGAATTTGGATGAGAACATAGCTAAAACGTCAAGGCTTTTAATACGATCTACTTATTTCCTGTTTTGCAATGACAACACTAATGATACAACAGCAATACCTACCTCTATATCTATGATTAGATTTTTCATTTTTGTGTTTAATGCTTTGTGAAAGAGGTGGCAGTTATGAAAATGCTTTCTTGATGAAAATGTCAGTTGTGATCATTAATACTAAAAAAATTTCGCTGGAAGTATAGATTTGTCAAATATAGGAAAGGGCATTAAAAAGCATATTCTATAGATTCTTATATTCTCTTTTCTGAGCCCACTATAATTAGTTCTCAACTAACACTGCACATAAATATAAATTAAAATAGATATAGGCTGAGTGTGACGACTCACACCTATAATCCCAGCACCTGCAAGACTGAGGCAGGAAGATCTCAAGGTTTAAGTGTCCAGCCTGAGCAACAGAGCAACACCCAATTCTCTAAGTAGGTCATTTTGAGAGACGGGAAATGGAGACTGAATATCATTTATACACTTCCACAGAGTCTTCTGTTTCACTTCTATCTTCTGTAGGTCACTTGTGAGAGAATCACTACAAAACTTTCTTTAAATCATTTGCTATTGTTACCCTTTTTAAACTTTACTGAATAATAATTTACATACCATAAGATTTGTCCTAAAGAGTATACAGTTTAGTGGGTTTTACAGCATATACAGAACTATGCAAACATCACCACTGTTTAATTTTACTTTCATCGCTCCAGAAAGAATCTCTGTATCTTACCAGTCATGTGCCATTTTCCCTTCCCCTAGACCCCGGCAACTACAATCCATCTTTCAGTCACTGTGCATCTGTCTATTCTGAACATTTTATACAAACAGAGCAATACTACATGTAGGCTTCTATATTTTTTTCTTTCATTTAACATAATGTCCTTAAGAGTCACACATATTGTAAAATGTACTTAATACTTTTTATGGCTGAATAATATTCCATACCATACTGACCACATTTTGCTTATCTATTCACCATCTGATAGGCATTTCCACTGTTTTGCTTCATGGGTGCTTTCCAAAAAGATGTGTTATGTACAGGTACCAACTCCCCACAATGAATGTAATCATTAAGTACAGCAAACACGCCCTAATGAAAATAAAAATTAAATAATATTTAATATACCTAGTGCTTTTCATGTAGTCACTGGATGACTATAGGTGTGTTTGAGAGCAGAGAAGCGGAAGAGATGAAAATGGAAGGGAGACCAATCAGATGCAAGGGAACAAAACAGTGGGTAAAAGGAAGGGGTGAAGGGGACAGCTTGTAGGAATTATACGATTTAAGGATATGTTTATGCTCTTCTGCCAAAGGGGGCAGACTTCCCAATCAAATGCCCACATGCAAAAGAAGTGCTCTGAAATTAGGTCACACAGCACAGAAACCAGGGTTTTGGTAGAGGCAAAAGGATCACAAAATTGGATCAAGAAAATATTGAAAACAAAAAAGGAACTGCTTGCCTAAAAATTGCTATAAAAACCAAGCTGGGAAATCTCATGACTTTTTAAAACACAGTATGAAAGGGGTACAACTTAAAGGAAACAATTATGTCAAAAAAAGAATTGGCAGCAGGTACGGTGGCGCATCCCTGTAATCCCTGAACTCGGGAGACAAGGCAGGAGAGTTGCTGCAAGTTCGAGGCCAGCCCGGGCTAAGTAGTGAGTCCAAGGCCAACCTGAACTACGTGGAGCAACCCTGTCTCAAAAAGCAAAACACAACACAACAAAACAAAGAACTGAAAAGCACTTACTAGATAGAGTAAGGAGACAAATACCCAGAAAGCCTCAGTTCCGGTTTCACTTCAGAAACTCTTGGGCTGTCCCAGTTATGTTTATTTGCTCTATTTACCGACAGGCAGGCCAATTTATCTCCATTTCCTCTTTCACAATGACCTGCTCCAGCCAACCATCTTCAACCTCACTCCATTCCGTAAACTAATGATCCTTTTCTTAAAAACATTAAATAACACATTTTATTCAGTATGTCAATTTCCCAGTATCATAAAATACCATGAATATATTAACCAACCAGTAAGAATTACAGCCACACAGACCCAACTATAACCTAGTTTTTCATAACTACTGTGATACTATTATTCAATCCTGAGAATAACCTACACAGGCAAAAACTGACATTAAAAACTAGTTTCTGAACTGCTTGAGCTATACTTTTTATATAGGCAGTGATTTTATCCTTTCTACTGTTTCTTAAGACAATTTACTTTTTTTTAAAGTGTTTCTCATCCTATCCAGAGAAAGGGAGTCTTATTTTGCCATCTGGTATATAATCTTAATGAAAATTAGAGGCTTATTCTCAAATAGCAAATAGGTTAATTACGTATTAGTCAAGAAATAACTTTTCAAAATAATTATTCAACAAATTAATGAAGGTCAGGCTGAAAATAGTCACTATGCCTGAACAGGTACTACTAATGTTCTGGCTATTGCTTTTCTTCTCTCAAAGAAATGTATAATCATCTTTGATATTAATATTTATGAGATTATAACATAGATAAGACCAATGGTTCACTGTTGACATTTTCATTATTTGGAACAGGTCCACCTCAAAATATTAATTTCAATAATTGAATCACAGAAAAAGACTTCATCTTCTCATTTCCTTGCTCATCCACCAACTCTTCTAATTATTTCACTAAGATTCACCCTTTAGCTTTTCAGTTTTATCTGATCCATCTGCTCCTTCAGACTGCGGGGCAGTAGTTCTCAAATGGGTGTGATTTTTTGTCCCTCAGAAGACATCTGGGGACTTCTGAAGACATTTTTGATTATCACAACCAGTTGCTACTGGCATCTAAAAAGTAGAGATGAAAAAGTCTGCTGAACACCCCACAACCCACAACACAGTCCCTCTGCAACAGAAAAGTGTGATTCCGAAGCTGATGCTTCTCTACGGCCTATTTCAGACAGCATGGTCCTTTCCTTAATCACTCTTGTAGCAGTTTAACTTCAATTCTCTTGTACTTTCATTCTTTTTACAACTGTTCTATAAAACCTACACCTCGATCTTCGTTCGACATCATCGGAGAAGCAACCCTTCTAGTCCATCACCCCTCAACTCCTGTGCTTTCCTCTCAGCGATTATTCTAAATTTTACGGCTTTCCCTAATCTACACGTCACCAAATCAGCACTCAACATCGGCAAGTTCATTTGCTTGACTTAAAAACTTGCCCCCATCAGACAAGAGCCATTCCCTCCCCAGTACCTATCTGCACCCCCCTCCTCACCCCTCCTAGGACAGGGTCCCAGCGTCCCAGCGCACCCAGTGATTGCGGCCAGTGCCCGGGTACCACCTCACTGGGCTCCTCTGGGTCCTTGCTTCATCAACTAGCCAGCTCCCTGAGTCCTCTACCTCCATTTCTTCCTCTTTCCCCGGCCTTTACACCTGAGCAGTAAGTGCATGTCCCAGTCTTTTCTCCAGGGGCTGGGGGAGAGATCACAGAGGAACAAGACCCTCCTCTAATTCCAAATCTCCCTCCACTTCTCCTCATAGCCGGTTTCCATACGAACTGTCTTCACTCCATATCCTCACTACTCCATTCCTGTTTTAGCCCACTGCTCACTGCTCACATCCCTACTATGCCATTAAACCTCCACAGTAGAAGCAAATCAAAACACCCTTAGCAGTCAGTTGTGGGGGCGCAGGCCCATAATCCCAGCACTTTGGGAGGCTGAGGCAGGAGGATCACTGCAAGTTTAATGCCAGCCTGGGCTACAAAGTGAGCTTAAGGCCAGCCTGTCTCAAAAAAGACAAAATTTTTAAAAATCCTTCGCAAATTCAGGGTATTCTTTCAGCCCTTAACTTTGGAGCATTAACAACAATTACTATGCCCTCTTTGAAATTCTCTCTGCTTTAAGCATTTGGGATTGTGTTATCTCTCCTAAATCTTCCCACTTCTTTGGCTCTTCCTTCTCCCATTTCTTAGATGCTGGTGTGTCCTGCACCCCGGCTTCAAATCTTACTCGCTCGGCTGTGTGATACAGCTCTGGTAGCTTCAAATTCATATCCCCAGTCCTGATGTCTTTTAACTAAGTTTTCTTAGTGAATGACATCACCATCTACCTGGCTGTCTAAGACAGAACCCTGGATCAGCTTTAATTTATCACGCTCATATACATAACCAGTTCTGAAGTCATTTCACTTTGATCTAAGCATCTCTGGATCTGTTTTATCTGCCCAGTCCCTCTGTAACCTGCTTCATCCAGGTCGTTATCCCCCATCTCGAGCATGTTACTATAACAAAGAATGACACTGAGCACACACAAGTAAAACATCTGGCAGTTCCACTTGTAAGCAAGGAAGCTAAACAAGTAAGATATGATTCAGAAAATAACACTGGAATTCTTTTTTAAAGAGTAATGCTGAGCTGGGGATATAGCTCAGTGGCATAAGCACCTGCCTGGCAAGCGCAGGGTCCTGAGTTCGATCCCCAGTACCGCAAAAAAAAAAAGAGTAATGCTGTATGAAGATAGGCAGATCATTTAATCATCTGGAGCCTGAGATTCCCAACTGTCTATTGAGGAGTAAAAGAGATAAATCAAGGAGCCTTTGAACCCTTAACATTCACTCTATGATTCTGTATCTACTAGATGTCACAGACAGTTCATACCTCCAAATATACTGTACTTGTGACATATGCAAGCTGTTACTGGTGCCAAAAGGAACAGGCTGATTTGTCTTCTTTGATGCCAAAATATATCAGGCATGCAGTGATTTCCATCACTTTCAAAAATGAAATTTTCAATTGCAAATGTCAAAGAAATAAAATGTAAGCAAAAGAAAAAACCAAGAAAAAATTACAATGAAGTTGATCATGTATATAAAAACGCTATTTCAGAGTTTTGTTTCAGGAATCGAGCAAGAGAGTAATGAGTTCGCAGCAAAATAAGTGCCATAAACCATTCTGACAGTCACTAACGTCATGAACAGGAAGTTCTTCCCACCCATAGAATTCTTGTAGTGTGAAAAGTGTGCAATATTGAAAAGCAAACACAGAATGATATATATGCAATATAAAATCATAAAGTTTCAGATTCTGCTCTTCAAAAACCCAGTTCTCAGAGAAGGACACTAAGAACTAAGCTGTAAAAGTGCTGTATGAATTCCCCGTAACTGTTACCCCAGCAGAAGAGAGGCACTTGTTACTCTGGCGGCCGATTAGGTTTAGTTGGTCTTCCACTGCTTAGTGAGGTCAAAAGTAATCTTCAATTTTAAAGAGAATATAAGAGGAAGACAGAAGAGTGTAGCAAGTAAAACAAGCTACACTACAAAGTTGACACTAACACCACCCAACCATCATCAAACTTGGGAGCCAGGCAGCCCGAGTTCAGATCCCAATTTTAACATTCATTACCCAGCGTAGTGTAATAATTCACTTAGTTTCCCTGTGTCTCAGCTTCCTCAACGAAACACCCACGTTATAGGTGGGAACAACAACACCTGCTTTATAGGTAAAGTACAAGGAACAACATATGACTTATTGCAAACACCATGGAAGTATTAGCTAATATTATCGTTATTGTCTGTACTAGGTTTTTTTCATCTATAGTCAGTGTACGCTGACTCAAGTTAACAATGTATACCAGGCATTTTGTTATGTTTCAAAAACAATGTCATTTAAGTTGACAGCTCCATTTCAAGGGCTCACCATTTGGTTCATCCATACAATAGAATATTATTCAACTTTTAAAAAGGAATGTAAGCTGGGTGGTGGTGCATGCCTGTAATCCCAGAACTCGGGGGGCGTTCAAGGCCAGGCTGGGGTACAAAATGAGTTTGCCCCTGCCTCAAAAACACCCAAAAAAAAAAAATAAGGAACATAGTTCTGCATATACTACAACATGGATGAACTTTTAAAATATCATGCTAAGTGCAATAAGCCATTCACAAACAAACACTGCATGATTCTACCTACATGAGGACCAGAAACGGAAAGTAGAACAGAAATGAGAAGAGCTGCGGGGGAAAGGAAAATGAGAAGTGGTTTTCGTGGGTAGAGGGTTTCTCTTGGGGGTGATGAACTAGTTCCGGAAATGGATCATGCTGATTATACTGTACAACACTAGGTACATAAGTGCTTAGTACCACTTAAATGTGTATATTTTACCACAATAAAAAGAATCATTTTTACAAAGTACAGTATGTGTTTTGAACAGAAAGGTGTAACATAAGAGCCATAATGGCAAGGATGAACAAGTCTTATGTTTGTAACTATGGGCACCAAAGGAGTCAAAATTAACCCCTAGCTGACTTGGATTAAAAGACCCAAAACATGTACATATCTTATAAATTTCATGAGCAACACTATTCTTGTCGACATAGGCAACAACACAATTATACTGAAGAAATATGTTTATGTATGTCAATGCATAAATGCTGTTGTTTTAAAAAGGAGATACTTATCCATACAGAACCATAATGAGGGCAACAGACTACGTCTGCAGGGGTTTCCATGTACCAGCACCTCATAATTTAAATCACTGAAATAGCCTCCAAATTCAAAACAGAAATGAAAAGTCCATTGTTGTGATACACATAATAAAATGCAATAGTTTGAATCTCCAAACACCTCAAAGTGCTTACTGCATAATGAAGACACAATTAAGTTAATAAATTAGTATTTTCCCAGAATTACTTATGATGAAATATTCCACTTGGGTTCATTTAATTATCTAGTAAACTGGTAATTAACATATATTAAATACCATTCAAGCAACAACAATTTTCAAAAAATTAGAAAGTAACTTTTAAAGACCTAAAGCCTAATAATACTACCAAACACTTACCTGGCCTTACCAATACGCCTTGCACTGTTCTAAATTTTTCATAATATTAACTCATCTTAACCTCACAATAATCTTACAAGTATTCTGATTACTCCTGCTTTACAAATTAAAGACTAAGATGTGGAGGGAAACAAGTACCTTACCCAGGCTCACTGCATTGCTAGTAAGTGGCAGAGCCAGGATTTAAAATCTAAAAGTCTGGCTCTGCAATCCGCAGTTTTAATCACTATGTCTCACTATCTGTTGTGACAATGAAGAATGAACCACAAAAGAACAGTGAATTCCAAATGCAAAGCAATTTGCAGATCAACTATAATAAATGCTCTGAGGAAATCGTCAAATGACAACACAGGACAATAAAGGGTGTTTCTGATTGCATAAGAGAAAGCTAAATCTGTTCAGTATGGGTAGTGTGCAAGAAAGCGAGAAATGGTTTCATACATTTAAATTTTTTCCATCCTGTCAATATGATTTTCATTTCTCAAGAAGGGCTCCACACAGACGGTATTTATTGAGCAACCTTAGCTATCATTTCTCTTAGTCGTAGAGATGGGGGGTCACAAATTATGCTTTCTTGATGTTTTATTTTCTCAAATATGAGAATGTCCTGAAAGGTAAGTATCAAAACACTTGGATAGGCAAGTGAACAACATAGAATATGTGTAACTACTGTTCAAAAGCCCAGAATTTGATCACTAATAGTAGCTTTAAAAAACAAGGTGCAGCTTTTACATAGACCTGAATTGAAATCTTCCCCCTGCCATTTCGTTAGTGTGAGTTTTCAGCAAGCCAATCTTATATAAGTGAGCGTCGGGGTTTTTCCTCTGTCGATTAGGGATCATAATTTCTGGCTCAAAAAACTATTGTGTGGGCTAAAGAGAAGATATATGTAAAGCGTTGCACGCCATCCCTGCGCTACAGCGGATGGTCAACAGTCATCAATTATCAGAAGAATCTAATCTATCAAGTAGCAAATCATTGGTAGGCTTCTCAGAATTACTGTATATCAAGTACAATATACTCTATTCAAAAAAGGATCATACTATTAATACAAGAAAACAAAAACAAAACCTCAAGATGAAGAATTGCAGAATTTACATTTCTCATCTCATCTACACAGCATCTACTCTGGTTTTGAAATGACCCATATGATTCCTTTATCAACAATATAAAGCTGTTATTTTAGCGATCTAACCAGTCCTACCTAGAGAGATGTTACTCATTTATTTTGTGGGCTACCTTTGCAGGGGTAATTGTCATCACTGCTTGAAAACCGAAAAGAAACCCAGGGACGAATCTAGTATGTGAGCATTTTAATGAAGTGCTATTTACTGTTCCGTGCATCTCAAATTGATTGGATCCCAAGGGAATCTTTATCACAATAGATGTTCGTTCACATTATTGCACAGCCGCGGCCGCCGCCACCCCCTTACCCCCAGTGCCCACGAATACAGGGGTTAATGAGCAACATTCTCGGCTGACAGAGAAGCTGTGTTCCACGTGGACATCAAACTTCAAAACGCGGTGCCCTCAATAAGGATCCTGGGCACTGGGAGGGAGGACAGGCTTCACTGCAGGTGGAAAGGAGCAGAATCGAAACTCTTCTGCTTAAACCAGACTGGGGACGAGCCCTGCGCCGCTGGGGAGCAGAGCCGGGCGAGGGAGTAGGGCCTGGAGGGCAAAGAGAAAGGGGGTTGCGGCATGGGCTTAAGGAGAGGACAAAGTCCCTCGCCATCCGGAGCGCGGAGGTGCTGAGAAGTGGCTCCTGCGTCCAGTTCCCAGGACGGGTTCCGGACCCCTAAGTCTGGGAGAACTGCAAAGGGAAAGGGTCCCCGCTGACAGAACGAAGGTGAGGGCAGGGCCGGGCTCCCGGCCGCCTTCCGAACTGCGTACTGCTGCCCCGCGGTGCAGAGAGAGAAAGGCAGGGGTCCAACCGCGAGCGCGCGGGTTACCTGTCTTAGCGGACTGCCCACAGGTCTCCACTTCCGCGGACTCCAGGTTACTACGGACTACCAGGCACGCGTCAGGTGACGTCATCCAAGCGCGCCCAAGGCCTCGGAGCCCGCCCCCTCGGGAGGGGAGGAGTGGGCCCTCCTGGGAAGGTCTGCGCAGGCGCGGTGCCGCGGCGGGCCCGGGAAGAGGAGTACGTCGGTGCGCAACTGCTTCTAATTGTAAAATCTCTTGTGTAATTTTAAAAGTTATTGAAATACAAGTGTGCACGTTTTATTCCTCAGTCTCTTCTGCTTCTGCTGCATGCCTGTTCACATATTCATTGCACCACCATTTGTTAAGCTCTGTCTACGTGCTGGGCCAGCTCTATTACACCGTGGGGCGGGTGAAGCAGGCAGCTCGCAGTCGCTGGGCCGGCCCTCAGGGGGAGTGTTTTCTAGTTGAGAGAGCAAACGTGGAATAACTCAACAAAGATTTATGCTTTGTACATGCGTTTTCAGAGATAAATGTGTGGAAGGAAAATATTAAAATGTTGGAAAATTAAAGGATGGCGGGTGCCCCTTTCTTCTGAGACTCCAAAGTGCTCTCCACAGAGGCGCGTTAAACCAGAGCAGAAGCCATCGGTTCTGGGAGATCTGCGGGAAGAGCCGCCGAGAGAAGGATTTACAGTGGTGCCCTTGGGCAAGCAGGCTAGGAGATCAGTAAGGCAAGGAGTCCCGAGTTTTCAGATCCTGTCTGCGCTGCTGTAAGCAGCGCGGATTGTAATCTCAGCTGCCCTGGGAAGCCAGTGGAGCGTGAGCGTGAGCGGAGCGACAGGATCTAGTTTTCTAAGACCATCTGCTGGCGTGTGAATATGAAAAACAAGAGGCCGGAAAGGATGCAGGAAGTCCAGCTCCTTTTGTAAAGACCACATGAGAAACGATGGAGGTGATCCTCTGGTGATTGAAGAAATTCTCTACGAGTATCTACGCCAGTCCTGTAATCTGTGTAGAGGCATAAGAAGCCAGAGACCAAAATAATGTGTGTGGGGTTTTTTCCTGTTATTTCTGAGCCTGTTGGCTTTTTTTAAAAAATTAACTTTATTGGTACATTTTTAGGTATACATAATGATCACATTTATCAAGGGGAATTTGTACTTGTACCCGGTATATCTTGATTCTTTTTTAAGCCTGTCGACTTTTAACAGACAGTACTTATATTCTCTGACCCTCAGATGATTTATACAAGGAGATAAGACTAAAGCTCTGTTTTATGTCATATATTGGTTTGAGAAATTGAATAAAATAATGCAGAAGAAAAAAGCAACAATGGTTGAGCGGAATGAACAACTTTAAGGATTAGAGGTAAATATGTCAGCTGTGGAGATGAATTAGAGAAGGAGAAGAAAAGGAATGAGTTAAAAATGACACCTAAATTTTGGTTGAAACAGCTGGATAGAGCGGTGCAAACACGATGTCTTCCTCCTCCTGTACCTTCTTGTTAGCAACCTCCCGGTTCCCTTCTTACCTTTTTACTCATCCCGCTCAATTTTCATCATGGGTCCCCCTCTTTCCCCTGTCCTTAACTCTTTCCTCTTGACCCTCCTGTGCTGTGTCAGAGGCTTTAAATGCAAAAGCCTTTACCAGCCACACAGTCAGCATAAAAGATTATGGGGAACCGGAGCTCTTGTCCCTGCTCAGCTTGAATTAACTTTTGCCAACCAGGAAGCCAACCCAGTAATGTTGGATTCTCTCAGTTTTAAAGAGAAATAAGTATCAAAATACTAACTCATTTTCTTAAAACTTTTGTGTGGACCAAATGAAATGCTATGTGTTGGCCGAAGGAAGCTGACAGGTTAAAACTCTGCTATTTTGGAAGCTGACAGCTGTCAAATTTATCACTCCAAACCTTTAAATTTTTTTTAAAATCAAATACCTCGATTCCACTGCTATGTCCAGCTGGCTTTTGAAAAGCTAAACTTGTCCTCTACCCACATTTAGTCATCCTGTCTGTCATGGCATCAAAATCCTCCCAGTCACCTAAGCCTGAGGGCTAAGATCATCCCAGACTTGTCCCTCTCCCGCCTTCCACAGTCAAATCAGTAGTTACCACATCTGTAGGGCAGAAAAAATGAGAAAGTTTAACTGTAACGTGAAATTGAAATTTGCTCTAGAAAAAGACTTTAGTGATGAAAATCATTGGTGTACGTGTAATTTTGGTTTAAATGCTTATGTTCACATACACAAAATCAGTACCTCAAGATGAGCCTTCAAGAAGACTGGCCCAAAAGTTCTTACATACACTAAGGGACTTCATGGAAAATGAATGTTCAGTGAGATACCAGCTGTATTTTCAAGACGTTTTCTTCTTCTTCTTCTTCTTTTTTTTTTTGTCTTTTCTTTGGGATAGGGTTTCATTATGCAATTCGGGCTAACCTTGAACTCACTTTGTAGCGCAGACTGGCCTTGAATTTGTAGCAATGCTCCTGTGTCAGCCTCCTGAGTGCTGGGATTACAGACTTGAGCCACCAGGCCCTGCTCAAAATGGGGTTATCTTCTACAAAGCGCTGCTCTGGAAGTATTCACAGCAAACCAAACCTTGGTTATGTTTAATTTCCCTGATCAAGCAACAGTAAAAAAAAGTTGTTGATAGCTCACCTCAGGTTGGAGTAGGGACCAGCAAAGGTTTGACACAAGCCTGGAGGATATCACTGGCCACTCCTTGACAGTTTTATAAAGTCAATTTTATAAACCCGACTCAGCGCTGGCAAAGAAGGGAAATTTCAAACCTTGAATATTTGATGTTTCTCAGTACTGTAGCAAGATAGGTATATAATGATTTGAATCAATACCCTGGGTGTTGACAAGCTACGAATCAGAAGAATTGGACCTGCCTCTTCCAGGAAACTTCAGGTATCAGTCAAGCCCATTGGTGCTTTGAATCCAAAGAGAGCAGTGTTTTACACAGAGCACCGCAAGACCTGGGAAGATGAGCAAAGCCCAGCCTACCACTATAATACACATGATTGAACAGGGACGTCTCCCTTGTTTGAAGTGAACATTTCTCAACCTTCTGCCTCAATGAGAATGATGAAAAATTGGACCAGCCAGATGGAACCTTCTCATCAATTGCAAAGTCTTGGAGAACTAGTCAGAGTGATACTTCTGATGTAAAGAAACCAATTCCAGGGTTCTACTACTGGCCAGAGATGTCTGTTAACAGTAAAGAATAGCACCTGGTGTCAGAGAAGATGAAGTAGTAGTAAGTGATGTTGCTCTTTCCCCTTGGGCAAGAAAACCCGAAGATTTTGTATGAACCAACAGGATGTTTATATTGAATCAGAATCCAAGCTATTAATGAAGATCCTTCCCTAATAAAGACTTCAAGGTCACTAGCCTTAAACAGACATTAAAGAAAAATAAAGCAATTTTCTTTATTATCCACGGAAAAAAATCAATACCTAAGAGGGTCAAAGTAACAGGAGTCAACATCTTGTGTTCACTCAATGGTCCCTAAAAATCTTTAGTTTTTCAGTTTTTAAAATTCATATGACTTTATTCATGCCACAAGCAGAGGTACTTCCGTGAAGTCTGGCATAACTGAAGTATTATAGCGTGGTTTTGAATATGATTTTCATTAATGACTATTTTTCCCCTCTGCTCTTAGTTCCATGAAATCTGTTCCTATCCCCCACCAAAGTTTAGTGGATTGGAAGCAATTTCAAAATAATGTCTGACAGGCTCAGATAAATGAAGTCCAATAGAGAAGATGGTAGAGATTGCTTCTCTTTTCCTGCACTGTGGTGCAATTATGAGATTTTAGCCAGTGGATTGTCATTTAAACTGAGCAGATACCACCCAGAGGCAAGACAGCGTCTTCAGCCACCTTGCAGCCAGCTGTAGCCCTGAACTATGTGCTGGCTAACGGCTGTAGAAGGTATAATGACCCAAGCTGTGGCAACTGTCTTTGAAAAACAATGGAGCGTACATTTGTCTTCTTTTCCCACCCTCTTCCTGTTGGTTGGGATGAAGATGTGCTGGCTACTTCTGGAGTAGTCATCCTGGACATAATCCAATCTTTGGAGCCCTGTGGTAGGAGTCTGAGGCTCTGAGGACTTGTTGTTGTTGTTCTGAAGATTTTACTTTTTTGTTTGTTTTGTTTTTGGGTTTTAAAATAGGGTCTCATTTTGTAGTTTCAGGCTGACCCAGAACTCACTTTGTAGCCCAGGCTGGTCTCTCACTCACAGCAATCCTCCTGCCTCAGCCTCCAGAGTGCTGAGATTAGAGGCAGGTTGTTAACATTTCAGTTGCCTTTCTTTTTAATTCTAGAATCTGGCAATGCTTCGTTCCATAAACTAGACTGAGCATTTCACAAGGCTCTCTGAATATAGCCGCCAGACCCATTTTGAATTACACACCTTCGTATTTTCACCAGGAAAAACAAGCTGCTGTTTTATTAAAGTTGTTTTATTTTTGGTCTGTTTCTTCCACCAAATCTAATGCTAACTGATATAAGGACCAGGAGTCAAAAAACAAAATAAAATAAAATACACAGTATAGGCATTTGCACCTTTCATGCAAACTTAGACAACAAGAAGAAAGATCCCTTTGCAGGAAGTAGAGGCTCACTGTGGAACCCCAAGCCCTGCGACTAAGGCTGTAACGTCTAAAGTCAACTTTTGGTTCCCTTTTCCTGGAAACTGAGCCCCGGGTCTTTGCTCTGAGCTACATCCCCAGTCCTTTTTGTATTTATTTTGAATCATTCCATCCCTACACTCCCCAGAGTGACCTCAGATTTTGCAATCTTCCTGCCTCAGGCTCCCAGAGGGCTAGAATGAGATGAGGGCCACTATATCTGGTTTAGATTCAGCAGGGGTAGCAAATTTTTCCCCTTTCTCTTCCTTCCTCTTCTTCTTCCCCTTTCTCTTTCTCCTCTCCCCTTCCTATTCCTCTTCCTCATCTCCACCTCTATCTCCACTGCCATTTCTTTGCTCTTCTTCAGTGCTGGAGATCAAAGCCAGGGTCCTGTACGTGCTAGGCAAGTAGTAAGTACTCTACCACTGAGTTACATCTCCAGCCCATAGTTCAGGTTCTTAATAAAGCAAATATTTTATAATTTACAGGTACATTTGTTGTATCCTTTCCAGTATCCCTCCTTTCCCCTGCTAACACAACCTTGATTTTTTAAAGATTATTTTCTTTTATTAGCATGTGTTTATAATTCATGCAGTTTACAATGGGAAGTGATTACATGTACATATTAGAGCTTGGTTTTTTTAGGGGTTTTTTTTGAGACAAGGTTTCACCATGCAGTTCAAGCTGGCCTTGAACTCACTTTGTAGCCCAGGCTGGCCTCAAACTCACAGCAATCCTCCTGCCTCAGCCTCCCGAGCGCTGGGATTACAGGTGTGCGCCACCACACCCTGTTTAGAGCTTGGTTTTCTTATCCCTTTCTCCTTCTTTCCCCTCTACCCTGCTCTTCTGATTCCCTGATCACCTTTTCTCATATTTTTCTTTCTTTCTCTCTTTCATTCTTTCTTTACTTTTGAGGCAAGGTCTCACTATGAGGTTCAGGCTAGCCTGGCATTCTCTAGGTAAAAGCTCCAGTGACTCACACAACTTCCCCAAGTTTGCACTGTCTTCATTTGTACTAGGAAAGAATGTCCATAAATTATTTTATGAGAGTTTCTTTTTTTTAATTTTCAAATTTCTACTCATCTAACTACCTTTAGACAGTAACCATAGTCATGGTTGTAAACTATAGTCATGGAGTACTTTGGCAGAATACAAGAATAAGAAAATTAGTTTCAAGCCTGTTTGCCGTATCTCTGGCCCATTTAATGTTGCTGTAATTCACCCACACATCACACCAAACAGAGTAAGCCTGTCAAAATCTACCTTGGGTTTGCATGTCTTTCTCTCCTAAGATGAGAGATCTTCCTAAAACTCACTGTGGGTTGATAACAGGCGGGTGGGATGAATATGTCAAAATATCAATGCAGAATGTAAAATATTTGTAAGTTTCTGAGAGAAAAATCCTACTAAGGATGATGGGTGGCAAATGAAAGTTGAGCATGATGACTGGTTTATAATCATAAGCTATAGGTCATTTCAGTGGTTTGATCAAAATGGATGGAAAGATTGCTGTAAATTTTATATACAGCACCATACTAATTTGGTCTCCAGGTCCCATCCTTCAGGAGCGTACTGTGGCTGGTGCCAGAAATAAACAGGGAGAAGAATCAGGCTGAAAGTGACAGTCATTTCCAAGAGCAATGAAAATGACGCTTTCTTTAATAATAAAAAGAAGAGGCATGAAGAGAACTTGCGGTATTACTGCCAAAGAGGATGGAATATGGTAATTCCTAGAGAAAAAGAAAGTGGCATTCCTGATAAAAGATTCATTTGCCCTGGAGAAAGAGCCAACAACAGTTTTCAAAGGATTCCAAAAAAAAAAGTAAAATACAAAAGCGGTCCTGCTGAGGATGGAAAAGAGCTTCTGGAAAAGAGTAAAAAGGATCTACTTCCTCTGCCCGCAACTCTGGTTTTTCTTTCCTTCTGTAAGCTAGTGAGCTTTGTGGAACATGTTCAGGGGGAAAGGGGATGTGCAAGGCTTAGCATTAACACAATCCTGCTAACTAAAGGTGTGCCATATACTCGCATTAATTTTGTTTGCTTCCAGCAACATTGACTGAGTGCCACCATAGATCAGGTCCATGTCTGAGCTCTGTGGCTACAAAGATAAAAAAAAATATATGTCCCTGACATCAGAGAATTTCCAGGCTACTGTGGAGATGATAGTGGTTTGTTACATTAACATGCAGAGCTCTGGACTTGTGTCCTATATGGGAACCAAATAGCAAAGCCAGGGTGAGTAAGAAAAGACAATACTGCATGAGTAAGTATGAGAGACAGAACTGAAAAGCCAAGAAAGCTAAAGACACGGTGGAGTGGAAGCGGTCCAAGGAAGATGGCCTGGGTGTCCGTGGGATGCTATTTCCAGTTGGCGGGCAGTAGAGACTGGATACGGACTCGGCGGTCTCAGGCCGACTTAGGGTAGCTGCTCTCAATACCCGGCCTTGACTGATCTCTCAAAGGAGCTCAGTGCGTTTTATTTATTTACTTATTTATTTAAAAGAAGTGACTGCACAGTTATTTATTTAACAGGTAAATAAAAGGGAAGACTCCTATATGACTTTTCTTTCCATGTCTTCGGGAGTCAGAAGAGTAGAAACATAAAAACACGAAGATTTCCCATGGGTAAGACTGAAAGTATGTTCTATCTCCACCCAGATACAGGGCTGACAGAGCACAGCAGAGTATTTCACCGAGCACAAACCCCATGACTTGGTTTTGGGAAACGCCAGCAAGGCTCTGTTGGTTGGGGCCCCTCATAAAGGAGTGCGCCCCACCAACCCAGGCAGTCACTCTGCAGGAGTTTCCTTCTATAGCACAAAGTTACACGAAGCTCGCTGTACTGATCACCAGTGACAGTGTTGTCTTTCCAAAACCCAGTGATTTCATTGTAGACACAGAAAACACTAATTGCGTCAACTTCTCTAGAGAGACTTTGCTGTGGGATTCAATTTGGCTGAGGCCTTTCAAAAGTCACTAACTCGGGCTGGGGCTGTAGCTCAGTGCTAGCGCACTGGCCTAGCATGTAAAAGGCCCTGGGTTTCTCGTACCACAGCAAAATACTAGTACCACAATAAAATAAAAGCTAAGATTTTTTTTTTTGGCGGTACTGGGAATCGAACTCAGGACCCTGTGCTTGCTAGGCAGGTGCTTATTCCACTGAGCTATATCCCCAGTCCAAAACAAAAGTTAAGAAAAGAATTTTTTAAAGGGATAGAGAGGTAGTTTAGCATTCCCTGGGTTCAATAACCAGTACCACAAAGGGAAGGAAAAAAAAAAGACAATGGCCTTTTCTAATGCCATCACTGCCAGTAACAAAGGTTGTAACACTTACTTGAAATACAGCTGGGTGCGGTGGTACAGCCTGTAATCCCGGCACTCTGGAGGCTGAGGCAGGAGGATCGTTGTGAGTTTGAGACCAACCTGGGCTACAAAGTGAGCTCAAGGCCAGCCCGAACTGCATAGTGAGATCCTATCTCAGAAAGACAAACAAACAAACAAACAAATATACAAACACTTCTAGGACTGATAAATCCTAATCTCTTGTCTCCTGACAAAAGACTAGTACTGGCTATAGGCTTATATTATTTGGAACTCTGGTTTCCAGTATCATGTAAAATTGATTAGAAAACTTCAGTAGTGACTCTCCGAAGCCAAGGGCAGAAACACGTGGTCCGCAACCATGGGAAGCCTACGGAGATCCCTCTTCCAGCTTTCTTCTCCCATATATTTTGTTTTCAAGCACTTCTGCTTTATCTTTTATTTTTTCTTAGATTTACATTCTCTGAACCTTTAGTCATGCAATATTAAAAGATGGTCACTTCAGAATACCCTATTTATTTATTGCCTTTTTGAGACGGGGCGTCACCGCAAAGCAGGCTGGCCTTGAACTCACTTTGTACCCCAGATGCGTCTCCTGCCTCAGCCTCTTGAGTGCTGGGATTACAGGTGTGCACCACCTGTGATATCCAATTTTATATCTCCTCTTTCTAAGGACACCAGATCTCTTAATTCCGATTGTAAATCACTGAGAGAAGGACTATGATTATGGCCACTCAGGAATCAGGACATTGAATGGATGCTGAGTACCCTTCTCTGAAGGGGATGGGTACCAAAGAAATACTTGCCAAATGTAATATTTTATGGCTATGAATGTGAAAATATCCTACCCAGCAGATAAAGCTAATCCCACGCTGATCATGCACGATTTCTAGATAATTGGAGGCATATATGCAATATGAGAACACTGGCTTCACAGAGAAGACAAAGATAAATTTTGGCAGCTCAATAGCCTTCCTGTCTCATATGCTTTCCTGCATCCCTGGAAAAGCTTAATTAAAATCGACAGATTACCGCAGGAGATTCCCCAAGTTAAATGCCTCCATCTATCTCTGAATGTATATAGCTGTGGCGTTTGGTTAAGAACGACTGTAACAAAATAGCTTCAGTGAGGTTTCTTGCACGGAGCCCTATTTTAGTACTGTTGCCAGAGAACCAGTGTGATTAATTACTTGTTGGAGATCCCTGAGATTACAGAGTCAGAGCTGTTGGTGTGCTCTTTCTCATGAACTTCAATTTCTTTGCAGTCATTAAAACCTAGTTTGATGGGAAAACATTTTTTATTCTTGAGTATTGAAAGGATAGAATCAGCCGAGGAGAAGCATAACCATTCTCTCTTCTTCTATTTACCTTTAGCCATTTTAGGGGAAAGAACAATAGAATCCAGTTGCGTGTAAGACAGCATGAGCTTTCCTCCATGTTCTGCTCACAAGTGTTTACATATTTTTAAAAATCACATAGCTCATTATTGCCAATGGAGTTTTAAAGAGCAGGAGGTTCACTGTGGAGTCTCACTTCAGTGGCTCTTGGGAAGTGCTTTTAAAAACACACACATGGGCCGGGGATACAGCTCAACAGGCACAGTGCCTGCCCAGCAAGTGTGAGATCGTGAGTTTAATCCCCAGTACCAAAAAAATTAAAATTAAAACTAAAAATAAAAACACACGCTCAAATTAATTAGGTCTTCCGTAATGTCTCCTGTTTCCCACCAGTGTTCTTTATTTTTATGCAGAGAAACTGTTAGCATAGTTATGTATTTCTTCTGGATGAACAAAAAAATGAGCATATGTTTCTAAATCGCCTCACTGATAGAAATGTTCCCAGAAAAGGCGCACAGCCAAAGCAGCTGGCGATTATGACAGTCTTCATTAAAGGGGTGTATGGTATGTATGGTAATGTATTATAAAAATAATACATATGTAAGAGGAATGTCAAACATGAAGTGATGTTTTCCTATACTGATAGCAAATGGATAAGGTTAGGATTATAGACCCAACTTGTGACGTGATGATTGTGGCAGAATATTTATTAGTGGTTTGCTCCTACTGCTGTGCTTATAGAAGTGAAGAAGTGGTCTTTTTTTTTCCAACCCAGGAAGTCATTATGTTCTACATCTTCACTCTCTGCTGTAGAAATGGCTTTTGTCTGGCAAGTTGACTTGTATGGTCCCTGGAAATCAATTCTCTGCCTTCTAGAAAGGATCACGGGTGATGGCACGGAGGGAGTGACACTGGAACAGAGGTACAGTTGGCCACAGCAAAAAGAGGGGAATCTTATCCCACAAAAGGATGGTCTGAGGGGTAGAAGGCCAGATTGGCATGGAAGGGAAGGTTTAGGAGCATCCCGGGAAGGACAGCATAAGCAGACAGATGCATAGAACGTACCGGGAACTTAGCAAAGTAAAGAGGAGCAAAGTAGGAAATAAAGTGTGACACTAAGGTGGAGCTGAACTTTAAAGAGTCTTGAAACTTGTATAAAGATATTGCTATTATCCCCAAGAACCGTGAGTTTTTAATCAGGGGAATGAGGCAATCAGCAGGGGAGTGAGGCATTTGAGCTTTATAAATTATAAAGGACTACCTTCTATAGCAGTTCTATAAGTACGATGGCAGCCTCCTGGTAATGGCTTGGAGGAAGTTTAGCAACCCAGTAATCTCTAGCAGCCACTCCAAATAAGCATACACTTTATAACAAAGACAGCAGTGTGCTTACTAGGGAAATTCAACTTCTAGACAAAGCCGATAAGCACTCCTTCCTAATACTTCTGCATCCAGAGAGCCAGATGAAGAAATGGGGGCATAGAGAAATTAAGTAATTTGTTCAAGGCTAAAGAGCTGTTACGTTTCAAAGTGAGGATTTGAACTGTAGCCTTCTTGGCTAGAGGCAGAGTTCCTGGGGCAGAGGAAGTTACTGCCACACTGCCACGCTCACAACACCTTGGCCCACCCAAGAGGGCACCTGCGAACAGTCTCTCTTAGTTACTTTTCTTGCTGCTGAGATGAAATACCTAACACTCAAAGTTAAGGAAGGAGAGATTTATTTAACTCACAATTTGTAGACGTTTTAGTCCATAACTGTCTGGCTCCAAGGCAGGGTGGCACACGGCAGAGGAGCAACCGTTCATGACAGTAGAAGACAGCAAAAGCAGCAAGAGAACAAGGGAGGCAAGCCTCTTTCTGTCCTTTATATTGTATTCAGTCTACTGGGATCAGGGAAGTACTAATCAAATCAATGGGCTGATCCAACCATCACCCATCCTTAGTCCCACCATCCCTAATCCCAGCACTGGACCACAAATCAATAACACACTCTAGATTTGGCCACCTCCTACTGTAACGCGCAGTGACTTTTAGCACAGCATTTTAAGATAGACAAGCCTCAAAATGTGTCTTGAGAAACATCCTGGAGGGGTTATAAAGGGTTAACTTTGCAGTTCTGACTTTGTCCTGGAATTCTTCTCCTTGCCTGAATTGTTTAAGTATATATATCATTATGGCCAGAGCCTGACCTGGTCACATGGTGCAAGGTAAACAACTATGGCCAGGCCTAGACATTCCAATCTATTACCATGGAAACCAAAAATGTATATAAGGCGAGAACAAAGGCAGTTAAGTGCCACATTCTCTGGTCGGGAATGGGGGGTAATGACCAGTCCAAATTGATCCTAAATTAAAATTAATTAAAACTCCATTTGTTCTGAATGAGTTTTTTGGATCCCCTGCGGAGTTTGACCCGGTTTTTGATTTTTGCCGCAACACTATGGCCACATGAGGCTTTGAGGGGACATCTAGACACAAAACATAAGTCTCTTTATCCACCCATAAGCTTATAGTGTATCTCTGCATAGGACCTTCCCTGGCCACTGGGATTCATGTGACCTATGCAGAGGGATCTTAGTTCACAGAAGCAACACTCAACAAGTGAGGGCAAGAGCTTCCTCACTCCTCACCTAAGTGATTCTGCGATGGTTTCATGACGTCTCTCATGGCATTCCCAGCAGGACTGAGCCGCAGAGGTAAACTGATCGTTGATCTAGTTGGCATTTCTCCTGTCCTTATATCATTTCCCGAAGTCTCCCTTAGTTCTTCCTGGCACCAATTTCTACATAAATTATTTCCACCTAAATTCTTGTCTCAGGGTCTGCTTGGGGGGAACCCAAACTAAGACACCTCTAAGCTCATACAGTCTCGTCTTTCTTAATAGAGATTTAAGAATGTCCAAAAATTCCATACTATCAGATCAATTTAATGGGCATTTAATGGGTAAGTGTTCCTGTACCAGTAGATACAAAGAAAACACAACTCCTTTTTGGACCATTACTTTGGACGAAAAGTGACAATTCCAAAGAGTAAAACAGGAATAGAGAGCAGAAAGAGAGAGATGACAGTTTTGCATGTAGGTGGCCCTTTATAGAGGTTTGATAGAGCAATAGCACTAATTTCCTAATATATTATTCTTCCAGGATATTAAATGGCTCTGTCAAGGAAAATAATGTCTTGCTATTAAGAATTAGTAATATACACTTTTTGGATGACATTGCCCTATTAATTCTAGCTCTATCTGAGTTGAACACAAATGCTGCTCAGTGTTAGGATGATTTATCAAGATATGAAGCAAAGCCTTCCAAATGTCTAGCTATAGTCATAAATAATTTCAACATCTTCCATTTCACATTTTCAGTTTAAAAGGCCATACTATTGGCAGACTTACTATGGTTGGACTTTATGCCTCAAGTATATTTTGAGCACAAACTCTAATCTTTAAAAGCAGGATGCATTTCATGATTTTTAAGTATAAGTTCAGTGGTACCATATAGACTCCTACTTGAGTCTTTCATAAGGTTTTCAAATCGACTTTATTTTTCTAGGCATGGTGAGGATGGCTTTTGCTATCCTAAGAGAATACCAGGTGGTTTGACTTGAACTGTGTTAACTATGGCTTAGATGTGGTTTGTCCCCACCAAAACTCATGTTGAAATTGAATCCCCAATTTAACAACGTTGAAAGGTGTTATGGTTTATATCTAGATGTCCTGCAAGAGCCTCCTGCACTCGTAGGTAGGGCTTTTGGACAGTGATTAGATTGCAGAGTCTGAGTAGACTTTCTGTTAGGAAGAGAGACCTGGATGCAAGAGGTGAGTACCAGAGTTGCAGCTTAGGAAGGGTCATCTCCTGACCCTGCCCTTGATCATCCTCTACTTCCCCAAAGCCATGCTGGAAGCAGCCCTCCTCTGCCATGCCAACCTGCCTTAAAACCAACCGACTACAGACAGAAGGAAGCCTTTACAAACTGTGAGCAAAATAGACCTCTCCTCCTTTAACTTGGTGTTGGGTGTTTTGTCCTAACAACTAGAAAAGCAACTAAGACAAAAGGGAATCAATTTCTACATAAATTATTTCCACTTAATAATGGTTGTAGAGGCTCTATCCTTATGCAGGGAGAAACTATGTTCTTGCATGAGTGAGATCTTCTAGAAGGAGGCTAATTGTCATGAGAGCAGGTTGTCATAATTGCAAGTCTGGCCTCCTATGCTCTCTCTTCCTTTCTCATCTCTTCTGCCCTCCACCAGGCTATGATGCAGTGAGAAGCCCTCACAAGATGCCAACCAGATACTAACTAGTTGCTAGTGTTGTGCTCTTGGGCTCATGAACCATGAGCCAAAATAAATTCTTTCCTGTATAAGTTACTCAGACTGTGGTATTTTGTTATAGCAACAGAAACCAGATTAAGACGTGGGGATTTCCAGAAAGAAGTAGTTTACTTCATGATTGACTAAGACAATTTGATTATTCTGATCCTTGTTTCAACAAATTTCCCAGCTTTAATTAAAATCATATTTGCATAAATTTGGTCTGTAGATGAACATACAGAAGTCTAGACTGTCCCAGCATCTTGCCTTATTTCTAGTGTGCTGCAGTACTAAGGGTTCTGAGGAGGTGATATGTGAGCCAGAGAGTGCAACTCACCAGAATTCTTAGACGTAGGACAGGTTTTGGGAATACTCATAAGTGGAGGGAAGCTCTAATCATCTCAAACAACTCCAAAATGCCAGGTGTAAGGCAGTCTTTGGAATGTTGCGCATTCTATGAGGAAACAAATCGCCTGTTATTGTACCAGATAAGCTTTTCTACAATCACTTTGTACTGTTGCTGCACTAGATATTCTAAGGTCAGGGTAAAGGTATACAATGAAAGATATGGTGGGACAAGGGATGCAAAATCAATCGCTCTGAACGAGTATCCATCCTCTTCTAGAAATCCCAAATCATTGCAAACAAGAGATGGTGATAAGACCAGATGAAGACAGATCATTGAGATGCTGAAGATAAGCAGGATGGAAAGATTGCAGGGAGGAACTTTGCACTGGCATCATCTGATCACAGTTTAAGTTTCAAAACAACTGAAGAAAAATAAATAACTTTGCACCAGGCTATGAAAACCTATGTAGGTGACAACATGCTCCAAGAAATCAATACAAGAATGGCGGAGCAAGGGCTCATTCCACAGCAAGAATGTCACCATCAGCAGAACAGAGTTCCAAGATCTATTTTGGTTGATGACAATTTTGCAATATTTAAACTATTGAAGATCAAGTGAAACAGCAGCTAGTATTCCTTAATTTATATTGTTCTTTCCATGAACCACTTTTTTATTCTTTTGACAATACAATCATACTCCTAATAGTTATATAAAAAAACAACCACCCATCCTCCCCTACACTGTGAAATTGCCTGAGAGGATGATTTCTTTCCTGTCCCACTATTATGACCCTAGGCTTACGAATCACTATTTAATTTTCAACAGCTGTATCAAGATATAATGGTGTACAATAAACTGCACATATTTGAAGTGTACAATTTGATACTTTTGATGTTGTATATATGTGTAACATCCTACCATCACCCCAAAAGGTTTTTCCTTTTCCCTTGGTGTGATGGATTGATAACGATGGTCAACTTATAACTGAACTGAGTAATCATGGTGCTGGGTGTGGGAGGCCCACCTGGGGATTGTTGCCCTCAGCATAAAAGGCAGAACTGGTGAAGAAGTTAGGCTCTTGGAAGCAGAGAAAGGCTGTTGGAGCTGGTAGAAGCTGTGAGGAGCTGTTGGTTCTGTTGGAGGAGCTCGTCATGCTGGCTTTCCTGATGAACTGGGCTGTTGTCATCCTCCGAGGAGCTTGGGACCTCATTGACACTGAGAATGGCCTCGGTTCACTTTGGGGGAGCTCTGGTCTTCACTTTGAGCATTGCTTCCTGGCTCTGGATGGGAAGATGGTGCGCTGCCGGTCTCCTAGACAAGCTTGCTGAGTTGGCTTCCCTTGACGGGAACTCGGTGATCTTGATCAATGGAGGAGCTCAGGACCTCACTGTCGCTGAGGATGACTGTGGTACCTTTCAGAAGAGCTCTGGTTCTTCCGAGCATCACTTCCTGGCTCCAGTGCAGATCCCTCAGCCTGATAGCATAGATCCTTCATCCTGCTGGCGCAGATTAGATTCCACACTGACCTTTGGGCCTTCCCAGCACAGATCCATGAAAAAGGCCTGCATGAGATGTTATGGGCTCTGGGCTTCCAGCTGGATTTGTGGGAAACATTGTTATGAGCTCTAGGTCTTAAGTTGGACTCATGCAGGATCCAGGCCCTCAGCTGGATTCTTAGTCTATGTTGTGTGGACAGATTTCCTGCACTCTCTTGTATATAATCCTTTGAGTGATTATTATAAATAATCTTATAAAATATGTGTCTGGTATTATAATATTCCCCTTGCAAAAATAAGCCCCAAACCAACACATTTAGTAATCCTCCTCTCATACCCATCCCTCCACCAGACAACCACTGGCTTTTTTTTACATCATTGTAAATTAATGTGCACATTCAAGAATTCCTTACAAATGGAATCCTACAATATCTACTCTTTTTTTGGTCTGACCTTTTCATAGTACAGTTATTTTGATGTAGTGAGCCAATAGCTCATTCCTTTTTACTGCTAAGCAGAATTCTGTTGTATGGACGTATCACACTTTGTTTACTCACCTATTGATGGCCGTTTTGGTTTCCTGCTCTTTGGTTATTACAAATAAGGCTGTTAAGTAAATTTATGTATAAATATTTGTGGGGACATATGCTTTCATTTCTCTTGGGTAATACTTAGGAATGAAATGACTGGATTATATGTTTAAGTTTTTAAGGAACTGCTGAACTGTTTCTCAAAAAGGCTGCACCAACTATATATACAAGTTCCAGTTTCTCCCCCCCGCCAATATTTGCTATGGTTTGTCTTTTTAAATCTTAGCCATTTTAATAAATATATAGTGATATTGTGCTGTGCTTTTACTTTGCATATCCCTAATAACTAATACTATATAGCATATTTTTCATCTGCTCAGTTGCCACCTGTTGAAATCTTTTACCCATTTTCTATTGGATTGTTTTCTAATTGCTGGGTTTAAGCATTCTTTGTATGTTCTATGTATAAATCTTTCATCATGTATGACTTAGAAAATATTTTTCTAGCATATGTTGTATCACTTAACTTTTTCAAAAAGTATAGCTTCATTTAAATTCAATTTGTCTATTTTTAATCTTTTTAATCATATTTTTGAGGTTGTATCTAAGAAATCTATATCTAACTCACAGTTCCAAAGATTTTCTTATATGCCTTCTTCTGGGAGCTTTATGGCTTTAGGTATGTTATTTAGATCTGTGCTACATTTGATGTTAATCTTTTCTTTTCTACTGGAGGTTGAACCCAAGAATCCAGCATGTTAAATGTGTTCTGTCATTGAGCTACATCAGCCTGGAGTTAATTTTTGTAAGAGGTCTCAGGGAGGAATGGATTAAACTTGAGATTCTTCTTTTTTTCATGTAGATATCCAATTATTTCAGCATTTCTAACAAATTTCTAGATACTGTTGATATTGTCAATCTGTGAGACCATATTTTGAATTGCAGTGTAATAGAGCACACACAAATAATTAAGGATATATGAGTAACAAACTTCATGCAAATGAAAAAACAATGAAATTCTTAATTCTTTGTTTTGTTTTCTTACAGCACTGGGATTGAGCTACACCCCCTCCCCTTTATTGCAGAAGGATCTCACTAAGTTGTTCAGGTAGGCCTCAAACTCTGATCTCAGTCTCCCACAGTGCTGGGAATACAGGCATGCACCACCATACCTGGCTAAAATTTCTTACTTCTTAAAAAAAATAGTAAAAGAATTAGTATATTCAGCTCTGCAGTGAGTGTATGCATGGTCATGATGTAAACACTTAGTGATTGATTTTTTCCCTGAAAATATAGTAAACTATAAAGAGGGAATGAGAATATCTAAAAGAACTAAATCTTCATTTATCAAAGCAAGTCAAACTCTGCATGGTGGCTCTTGCCTGTAGTCCCATCTACTTAAAGGGCTGAGGCAGGAGGATCACTGGAGCCCATAAGTTCAAGACCAGCCTGGAAAACACAGCACGCCTCCATCTTTTAAAAAAGGGAAGGAAAAAACAAAATCAAGAAGCTCAACATATTATACCAAAAAATTGATAAATCATGAAATAACAGTATAAGACCATTGTTAGTGTCATAAGTCCTAATACCAGCACTCATGAGAATTGCTGGGATGGAACATACGGGGGCTAGGGAAGGAAGCTGGGAAACTTTGCATCTATTGATTCTAAAGGAATGAGACTCTATATTGATCTAAAGCTATTACTGGAGTAAGGCCCTGATGTTATAGTACATTTTTTTCTTTGTCCACTCTTGTCTTCTGAGTCTGCCATTGGCAGTTATAGACAAAGCATTTATAATAGAACATGGTCAATTTGCCATCCAAGAAAATGAATGGTGGCCCCCAGGAAGATATTGTAATGAAAATACTGAAGTGCTAGAAACAGTGGTCAGAAACGGAGCAAGTGAGCGTGTCTGTTACTTTAACTTAGTTCAAAATGTGCAGTATTATGATCATTTCTGAGCAGCAGACACTTAGGTCTTTGGTTTTATATGTATTGCTCAGTTGTGACTCATAATCTCCTCTGTGAATGCAAATAAAATGTTATTATTATAGAACAATTTAAACATATAGGCAAAAATAGAAGGAAAACTTTAGTGACTCTTAATGTACTTAATCATGCAGCTTCAACAGCAATCAACTCATGACCATTTTTGTTCCTCTGTCTTCCTACTCCTTATTTCCTCTGGGTTATTTTGAAGCAAATTCCAAATGTTATCTAGTTCCAGCTGTAAATATTTCAGTCTGTATTTCTAACTTTCAAGGACTCCTCCATTTAAACATAATCACAGGGTCTGGGGATAAAGCTCAGTGGTATAAGGGCCTGCTTGGCAAATGTAGGGTCCTGAGTTCCATTCCTGGTACAAAAAAATCCACAAAACATAATCACAATATCCTCATCAAACACACTACAAAAACCAACAATAATTCCCCCAAAAGGAATCTTAAATAAAATGTACTACCACATGAAACAAATAAATGAACTCATGAAACTTTAGTCAACACAAACCCTGTACTAATGAAACATTGTGGTCCAGTATAAATACTGTTCTGGTACCATTTCAGGAGAGATAAATTCAAATACTCTATGGGGGTATGAAGATAACCTGCCATTTTTCAAAGACATATTAACGCTGTTCACTCATTCATTCATGGATCCAACAGCTGTTAAGTAAATACATATCTTGCACAGATACAAAGACCAATATTACCTGCTCTTTGCCCTCAAGGTTTTGTGGAACAAACAAGTACACACCTAAGCACACAGAATCCACAGCAGAAGGAAATTACACATAGGCTAAGTGTTGCTAGAATCATCACTTTAAAAGAATTCTAAAAGATCTATGTCTGTTCTGAGGTAGGCAGTAGAGAGCTTTGATTGTAGGAATCAAAGGCAAAGAAGACAACATATCCTAAATTATTCATTCTTCAAGAGCACGATCTAGGCCAGTGAGGGCAAACCGTTCAGAGATCAAGTGCCCAAACTGTGGCCCCAAGCCCACTTATTCATACAAAGTCCCAGTGCTGCAATTAAACGCGAAAACCAATCCTCGGCTGCTGGGGCAATGTTGGGGCAACTTGGATCAAGTGCCAACAGGAAAGGCTCCGTGTGCCCGCTGTGGCATGCATGCCATAGGTTCCCCACTGCTGACCCAAGCCATCCATATCTTTGTGAGTACTCTGTCCCAGGGTATGACACTTAGCATAATTCCAGATACACAGTGACTATTAACATGTGTGTGTGTGTGTGTGTGTGTGTGTGTGTGTGTGTGTGTTTTGGAGGGGGCTGAAAGGCTTTAAATTAAAACTAAATAGCTCTCTATAATCATGACATGGACTGTATAGTCCTAAATAAATGTAAAATTCACTTTTTACTCACATGATTTTTAATAATTCTCAGCCAGTCCAAACACTCCTATATTATGCTATCATATTTTCATATGCAAAAACTATGCTACAGAACCTCTGTAACTCCTGCCAGAAAGAAAGAACTTTGAATTATTTTCCAGTGAGGGACAAGGCTAAACATTTTGAAGAAGATACTGCTTTCTTTATGCTCCAGTTTCTTTCATATACCTTAGTAGTTAACTGGTGAATAACCGCTAATCATCTTTACTAACCTAAAAGCTGATAAAACCATCTGGGTTTCCAGTTCTCATAACCTGCCTATTGGTCTTCCAGTGAGAAGATATGAAATTTACTTCACTGGCCGTTTGGCCTGAAAACAAATGCGTGCATACGTGTGTGTGTATGCACGTGTGCGTGTGTGTGTGTGCATGTGTGTGTGTGTTTGTGTGTGCACACAGGCTGGAAGGAGTTGCAAGGCTCTAAATTAAAACTAAATAGCTCTCTGTAATCATGACATGGACTGCACTGTCCTAAATAAGATTTAATCCTACCTATTCCATAGGAAAGAAGATCTGCATCTTTCCCAGCTGGCCAGCAGTGTAGTAAATGTCTAGAGACTCATTTTCCATATAATTGTGTTTATTTATACAGGCCAGACCCTTTCAAAGGCTTAACTTAGTGTGGCTGTCGTAGACAGCTAGTTTACACCAAGTCCGTCTTGGCAAGACTTGAAAGCAAACGGTAAATGGTGTAAACAATTGTATGTGATTATGCACTGCCAAATAATGTGCATCTGGGATGACAAACAAAACTTACTAAACACACAACAAATAGCTGAGGTAAATATTAAATATGTTAACTCTACAAAACGCTGAGCTGGAGCTTGTCAAAGCCTCATTAACACAGCACAGCTGGATTTAAAAAAAAAAAGAGCCATTTAGACATAAAAGCAAGGGATCTCCGAGTTAGAAAGTCTGGATTCTGTTCCTGTCTCCATCACTAATTCACTAAGTGACATCGATTATTACCTTGATTTTTGCTTGCATTTCTCCATCCACAGAAAGAGAATTTCAGGGCTGCTGCTGAGAGCCCATGAGACCGATTGCCAGATGACTTGTCCCAATGAGAACAAAAGAAAACCACTGTCTGGTCACGTCCCTTCTTATCTTGCCATCTCCCAAAGCTGAATGCGTGCTAGACACAGGGTTGGCCTGTGCAAAATTTGGTGAAGGAGATGCTAACTGGAGGTCAGGTTGGTGTCATGTCTTGGGGTAGACTTTGGAATCTCAGCTTCAGTACAAGGAGATTGTTACTGATGACTACTGGTTGTTACTATGACTCTCTGTTTCTGAGAGCATAATACAACAGAAGGCAGAAAGCAGCCCCTAAATTTGTACTTACACAGATACCTATTCTACACACTGGTTTCAGAGGCCTGGTGGGGCCAAACATGTTTATGCTCATCTCTAAGTTTTCTTAACAGAACTGGCTTTAAAAACAAAGCACTGCCAGTGAATTCTCAGACTTCATTTTATCTGTCTGCTACGGTTTGGAAACGGTTTGTCCCCCAAGAGGTTGATGTGCTAGAAGCTTGGTCCCCAAAGCAACAGTATTGGAAAGAGAGGAAACATTTAAGAGGCCGGGTTTAGTGGGATGTGACTGGTCTCGTCCTTGCACCTTTGTGCAGGGATTAATGCTGGTCTCACGGAGTGGACTGGGCCTCAAAGGAATGAATTCATCCCCGAAAGCAGACTATTATGTAAGCATGACCTGACCCTTCTCTGCACTCTTTATTTCTCTCTCACCATCTGACTGCTCTCTGCTGCACACACCTGCTTATCCGCTGTATTACAGTACATCCAGGGGCTCTTGCAAGACACCTGCACCATGCTGTTTGGACTTCCCAGCCTCCAGACTGGTGAGCCAGGTAAGCCTCTTTTCTGTAGAAAATCAAGTCTGGGTATGTTTTCTTGCAACTCCAAATGGACTAAGCCACTACCCTTATCCCTTGCCTGTCTTGTCCCTTGAGAGTCCCTCTACCCTCCAACACCAGAGCTTCTGTTATTCTCTAGATCACAGATCTCGGCTATACAGAAAAGGCGTCCAAAATTTTCAAAGTCCTGGTCACCAAGCCGCACTCCTAGAATATCTGGAAGCGAAACTATATATATAAAGTCTCTTGGTGTTTCTAAATTGCAGCTAAGGTTGGGAAGCACCGAAATAATGGTCTAAATCACTGATCATAATTTGGAGCAGTGACGCTCCTTAACTTTAGAGATGCGCTGGAGTCTTCCATGGTGATTTAAAGGTCATATTCACTTGGGCTGTACCATCTGAATACATCTCAGGTACAACACTCCCTCCACAGAATGAGGATTTGAAGCATAAATCTAATCTTTTGCTGCCTTCAGTGGCTCCCCATCATGTTTGGAACAAAAATCAAGGTTCTGACAGGGCCACCTGGCCCTATGTGACTAAACCCGGCCTCTCTGGCTTCATTAATCCTGGCTCCACAGTTTATTCCTCAGTCTTTGCACTGTCCCAGTGGCATGTGTACCGTGACACCCCGTCTCTGGGCCTTTGCACCTGCTCTTCTCCCTGCCTGGAATCTTTCCTTCCGGAAACATATACTTGGCTTTGGTCTCTTACTTCATTCAGAATTTTGGCCTCTTAACGAGATAACTTCCTATCTCAAAGAACAAAAAGCCCCTTTGTTTTGTCCCCTGACCCTGTTATATTCTCTTTCACAGCTTGTATCCCTACCAGAAACAATATCACTTCCTAGTTTGTTTATTTTCCATTTTCTCTATAAAGAGTGAAGACTCCATGAGGGCTGGGGCTTTGCTTTGTGTGCCTATACTGTGATACCTAGAATAATGCCTGGCACGTAGTGTGCACTCAGGACGCAGTGACTGGATGGATGAATACAGAAATAAATGCTGTTCCTCCAAAAATACAATAATTAGGAAGTTATCCTAGCAAAAGCCTTTGCAGGTCAACTATGTTTCTCAAATAAAGCAACATGGAGGTGTATTTTCGCTCTAATTTATTTGACTTCCTTTAATTTGAATCCTCAGTTTCTCTACACCTTCCAGCCCATAAATACACTGGGTCACATAAAACATCAATAAAAAATTATCTTTACTGAAAAAATATAAGTTCTTCAAATTAGGGCTGTCAGTTGTAGCAAATAAAGATACAAAATGTCGAGTCTGGACAAATCTGTCCAGATACACATATTTTTAGTATGCTTCATGCATTATTTGGAGCCTACACTAAAAGCATTGTCTACATATCTGAAATACAAATTGGACTGGGTGCCCTGTATTTTGTCTGATAACCTCAAAGCAACAGAACGTATTTTGATACAGGAGAAAATATGGAGTCAGATAATTGGGTTTGAATCTTAGTTTAACCATTTTCTGGTTGTGTGACCTTCGAAAGTTAACTTTGTAAAGCTGTCGTTTTTCCATTTCTAAAATGGTGTTATGGTTGATACATTGTGTCAACTTGGGGACTCTAGAGATTTAGCTGAGTGACTCAGGAGGAAGCCAGAGTGCTTGCTTTGTAAACATCCTGAGCCTGTGGGAGTGGAGGGCATGGAGATTGTGTGAGAGCTACACACCCCCTGGGTGGGGGTAGGTTGTTTACAATGTAGGGGAGAAAAGGAGGCTGCTTGCAGCCATTCCCCCCTTTTGCTTGCGGCTTTTGCTGTGCTCTGCTGCCGTGAACAGTTTGCCCTCTGCCATGTGCCATTTTGCCTCAGAACCAGCCAAGTAAGGACTGAAACCTCCACAAACTGTAAGCTAAATAAACCTTTCCTTCCTTCAATTTGGGCGTTGGGTATTTTGTCTCAGCAACGAGAGAAAAGTAACCAAGACAGAATTTGGTACCAGTGGAGTGGGGTTGTTGCTGTTACTATACCTGACCATGTGGTTCAAGAGCCTTTGGAAATTGCTTGTGGGAAGAGTTTGGAAAGGTTCAGAGATGTCGCCTGAAAGAGAAGCGCTAGAACGCCTTCGGCTGATCTGTATGGGAGATTCTGGTCGGAGCTCGGCAGACCAGAAGGCTGTTAAAAATCCTGCCTGTAAAGACTGGGTTTGGAAGGTTTCTGATGGGAAGGACTGCATTGGTTGTTGGACTCCAGAGGATGTATGTTATGGCTTGGAAGAAAGTTTGTCTGCATTTTGCTCGTGTCCATAGACTTTGCCTAAGACGGAGATTAAGGGCAGCAGTGAACTGATTAATCTGGCAAAAGAAATTTCAAGGCAGTCAAATATTGGGGCAGTGGCATGGCTATTGGTGGCAGCTTTTAGCCAGATCTATACTGAGAATCAAGAGCAAAGAGCCCAGCAGGATGATTTAAAATGTTGTGCGTTTGACCAGAAAGGAAGCTCCAGTAAAGCTGTGGATTACAAAGATAAGGCTGAGGAGATCTCTATTGCTGAGAAGGAACAAGAAAATGGAAAAGATGGCCTGCGGGCATCACAAGCAGCAAGACTCCACCCTTTACAGCCTGAAAACTGTAAAGGTGAGAGACCTTGCCTTGAGAAGGAAGCCAAGGAGTGCCATGTTCCAGAATGGTGGCGGCAGCCGCACCAGGTTCCAGGACGGAGGTGGCATAGAGAATTTGCTCCTCAGAATTGGATTCAGTGTGCCCAGTGATCCAGGCACTCGACCCCTATGGCCAAGAGAGGAAAGTTTGGCTACTGCTCCAGGTGGCAGCAGACCTTGGCATCATCCACGTGGCCCTGGCTTTAGGTGTAAGGAAAATGCAAGAGTTCTGAGGTTAAGGAGGCTTCCATCCAGATTTCAGAAGGCCTGGGAGGCCAAGCAGTGTGCCCCAGAGAGGGCAATTTGTGAGGCTGTGAGTGTGAAGCAAAAGGTGCCCTGGAGACGTCAGAAGTTTAGAAAAGACAGGAGCGTGGATCATCTGAGAAAAGCTGCAACTGGGGAGCAAAGGAGACCTAAGAGAGAAGCTGTGGAGGCTGTAACCACCAGAAGTGCCATAGGGGTGGATTCATGCAAGCCCTTTGGAGCTCACAATGTGCCACAAGTTGCTTCAGATGCTGGATGTGGAATTACAGGACACAATGTTAGCCCTGCTGAATTTTGGAACTGCTTAGTCCCAATGCTCTATATTACCCTGTTGGTGCCTTTTGGAATGGTAATGTTTATTTTGTGTCTTTAAATGTTGCAAGTGTTTAATTTTTGTTTGAGGTAAAATATTAATGGTTCTAATATAAGCATGTCTCTGTATCTGGAAACTGGTTTAAAAAAATGTGTCTGGTTGCCAAGTTGTCAAGGGGTGGAATGTTATGGTTGATACATTGTGTCAACTTGGGGAGTCTAGAGGTTTAGCTGAGTGACTCAGGAGGAAGCTGGGGTGCTTCCTTTGTAAACATCCTGAGTGTGTGGAAGAGGAGGGTATGGAGATTGTGTGAGAGGTTCACGACCCCTGGGTGGGGTAGGTTGTTTACAATGTAGGGAAGAAAAGGAGGCTGCTTGCAGCCATTCCTCCCTTTTGGCTGGTTTTGCTGTGCTCTGCTGCCCTGAACAGTTTGCCCTCTGCCATATGCCACTCTGCCTCAGAACCAGCCAAATATGGACTGAAACCTCCACAAACTGTAAGCTAAATAAAACCTTTCCTTTCTTCATTTTGGGTGTTGGGTATTTTGTCTCAGCAACGAGAAAAAAGTAACCAAGACAAATGGTCATAATATTATCTACTTACTATGGTTATGGTGAATATGTATTTTTTTTTTAGATAGGGTCTTGCTATGTATGTAGTTCAGTCTGGTCTTGAATCCCTATGTAGTCCAGGATGGCCTCAAACTCATGGTGATCATGGCTCAGCCTCCCCAGCGCTGGGATTATAAGCATGCTGTAATACAGTGAACATTAAATTTTTTTAAAGTATCTAAATGACTTAGTATTATACTTGGTCAAATGAGAACAAATAATATTACTACCGTGAGTGTTAGTATATGTAGAATGGCCAGTCATCCTGGTTTATTCAGGACTGAAAAGCTTTCTGAGATATGGAACTTTTAGTGCTAAAACTGGAAAACTTTTAGGTAAACTAGGACAGTTGTCCATCTTTGTAACTAATTAGAAGTTTACTACTGCTATACCTGTGAACTTATACTTTAGGTAATGTGTGCAATTTTTTAAAGTCATTTGTCAGGAAATGTCTAGTTGCAATGGAAGTCTTTCAGCTCATATTTAAAAAACAAATTTATTTTCCCATTGACCTGAGTGACATTTAGATTTCTATTAAGATAGATGTGCTGCCAGGTACTCAGGAAACTGAGATCATAAATTTAAGGCCAGCCTAGGCAATTTAGAAAGAACTTGTCTCAAAATAAAAATAAAAACAGCTGCGTATTGTAGCTCAGGGGTAGAGTACCTCTGTATTAAGTCCCTAGTACTAACAAAAAGGAAAAAGAAAAATTGATCCCTGTACATTTAAACACCATTCAAGTGGCACCATCCATGTTGATTGTCACACTTTAAAACCATTAACAATCAAAACAGGGCATTTGACTGCCATATGGCTTTGAGCATTTGTAGTTCAATTCTTTGTTCTCTGCACCAGAAAAAGAAAAAGAAGAAAGAAGTTGTGAAAAAGCAATTTGTTCCACAGATAAAATGGTGCTAATTATGCAAATGCAATGATTAAAACAGAAAGGTTCAAAGAGGTTATATCCTGAGCTTCTTCGGCAGAGGAAATCAGTTAAATGTTAATACTGCAGTTAAGATCCCATCTCTCAGTCAGAGGTACCTCTGTGAGGTGGTACTTGATAAAAGCAGTTGAATTCAGAAAAGAATATGTGTCTTTCGCATCATTTTTTTTTTTTGGCAACCAAGAGTAACAGAGTTGTTGCCCAAAGTTTCTGGCTTTGGATTTCAACTTACAGAACCAGTGTCTTGCAGACAAGTACATGTTCAAGGTCTAGGATGGCATCTAGGGGCAAAATAATGATAAGAGTGTGACAACATGATGGTGAGAAGGAGGTGACAAACCCCCCTTAGCCACCATCCTTGTAATGGGGTAGGACAGAGAGAGGGTCTAGGACATTATTTATTATTTGACAATAATATTCAAGTGTAGTACAATTGGCCCCTGATACTAAGGAGAATTGGTTCTAGGAGCCTCCCCAGAATACCAAACTCCACAGTTGCTTAAATTCCTTATATTAGATGGTGCCATGTTTGCATGTAACCGATGCACATCCTCTTGTACGTTTTAAACCATTTCTACATTACTTACAATGCCTAACGCAACATACTGGCTACGTAAAGAGATGTATTTTCAAAAAGCAAAGGCAAGGAAAATTCTGTACGTGTTCACCATAGGTGAACATTTTTTTTCTAAAAACTTTTCAATCTAAAATTGATTAAATCCATGAATGCAGAACCCACAGATACAATGGGATGACTGTGTACTATTTACAGGAACAGGGATAATCACTGGAAGATCTAATAATTCTGATCCAACTATGAAAGATCCAAGCAGAGAGTTGGGAGGAAGACATGGGCTAGGCAAAATTAAATTACAACACTGCTTTTCTTACGAAGATCAATTAAGTAGTCTAAAATTAAATCAAGAAACTGAAAAATAAACTAAGAGATGTGATGGAAACCCCCAGAAGGATTAAATATGGAATCTTTTTTAACACTTGGAACTCAGAGTGGGCAGGGGCTAGGTGAAGACTGCTGGTTTTATCAAGAGCTGCAGGCCCTCACTTGCTGCTGTGTGCACAGACTACTTTGATTTTTAAAAAATCAATAAAAAGATAATGCTATTGTGGTACAAAGATGTGGTCAGACTCTTCTCTTTGGGAAAAGTGAGCAATATTCTCATTATTTGTTTGGCAAACTTTCAGAAAATTGACTTAGAATTCTCTACACTTACTTTATGTTTCAGAGCCCTTAGAAATTTCATGGGAAAATTCACACTACTAAGTAAAGACGTATTTTAGAAGAGAGAACCAGGGAAGGAGAGAGAGAAAATAGATACAAGACTATTTCCTTGATTCCAATCAGTAGCAGAAGAGCACCCGTCAAGTTTCAATTCCAAGAATGTAAATACTGACCTGAGGACTGGTTACACATGGGGAAATACGTCTGTCACTTTTCAGACCCCTCCTAACTTCACATGGTCTCCATTCTCTGCCTGTCTACACCCAGGGCCTATTTATTCAGCACTAAACAATTTGTCATTTTTTTTTCATTTTATTTAATTTTCTATTTGTATTAAATTTCTTTCAAACATGCAGTATTAGCATCAGTGGATCATTTAACAGCTGCTGCATTTGACAAAGATGTACCTTTCGTGTAGGTAGAAAGACAAGCTGATGTTTTTATTTAAAGGCCTTTTGGTCTTAACACCAAATTAACATTCTTTATTCTAAGTGTGTACACTGCTAGAGAAGACTAAGACTAAATCCCTTATGGTCCAGCTGTTAGTTGCGTACAAATAAACACAAGCTGGGAGCGGAAGACCCACTTCACTCTCTTTTTGTCTTTCTGACTTGAACTTGGAATTTTCTTCCAAACTGAGAATTGTTATGACCCGGGCTGCTCATGTGAATCAAATGGCTTCTGAGTATAAAGGAGTCCTTGTTAGGGTTGGAGAATCATGTCAAGCTCAGATGGATTTTATAAGGGACATGTCTCCAATCACTGTCGATTGTCTTCTTTTGAATTCTCTGTCTTTCCAGACAACCCTTCTCATTCAAGGATTTCTTTCCATCCATTCTCGCCTCATTTCACACCATCCCAGCACTACATTCTTTTTCAAGGGCACTGGGACAGGGAAGTAACAGGGTGGAGGGGGGCAAGTGTGAGCTCCTGTGTTGGAAGCCAGGTGGGGGACACCTGGCTCTCCCGCTACCTCCAGAAAGTGAACAGTGCAGACACTAGACCTCACAATTGTCTCTGTGGCACTGAACTATAGTGGCAATGACAGCTGTGACTTTATTGAAGAAGGCAAAATAGCTGGCAAGGCCTGGTGGGTGTGCTCCTAATTTGTGCACAGCTAGCTTTGTAGCTCACAATGGGTCCTGCCCTGCACACACTGGAGCCAGACACACAAGAAAAAACCTTCTGTTGAAAATGTGTTTCTCTTCTTCCCATTGATGTCAGTGTCAAATTTGTTTTTGTCAGAGCCAAAGGGTTGAATCCAACAGTTTTTTTTTTAGAGGAACACACGCACACACACACACGCACACGCACACGCACAGAGGCAGTCTCCTCCCAGACCAACTAAGTTTGGCTCATGAATTCTGAATGCCTACCACCTTCTCCTAGGTGATGTGCATACAAATGAACTTGGAAATTTGTACATGATTTCTGAAAAATGTTAGCTTCTTCAGAAAGGTAATTCTTTTATCTTCAGATAAAAATTTAAGAATTCTTTCTGTTTGACAAAATCACCCTCAGCTCTATCTATGTAAAATAAGGGCAAATTTGCTAAGGCTCTGAAATAAAGAGGAAAGATGCACACGGGCTAGGTAGTAAGCTCACACTCTTCCGTGTATGGCTTGGTAAACTGGTGCTGACTATTGTAGAAAGCTTCTCCTATCGTTATTCCCTTTGGGGGAATATTCCCTCTTCGATCATCTAGCGAGGGTGTGCTGGTGGTGGTCTTACTTCCTGCTCCAGGGGTGGCCTCTGGTTGGCCTAAGCTAATCAGCTTTCCCACCTACCTACTCAATTCAGTTCCCAAATAAACCAATAACCCCAACAGGTTCTGGGAGACACAGGAGCCATTGGAGACCTCCGGGAGACAAACTTCCACCTTCTACAGTATTACCAGAAAAGCAATGTTTACTGTTCCTCTGCAAGATGTGGGGAGGGGACCAAAGACCTGGGCTTGCTGCAGCCATTTTGCTACCACAAATGGACAGACTGGAGCTGCCTTGGTAGAGCGTATGATGGGATGGAGCTGCCTTGGTAGAGCGTATGATGGGATGGAGGAAAAATGTGATGTTTGAGAATGAAGTAGAGGCAGAGAGAGACTATGGCTCTGGGTTCCCAGCTTTCTGTATCCTTGTTTAGACTGCTAGATTAAGCTTTATTTGAGGCCAGTAATATCAGTGGCAATTCCCATTATTAAGCAAAGAAACCTATCATATTGTTTATGCTAGATCGTTTTGGCTTGTCTTCCTTATGACAAAACAGGCTTGGATGATATAAGTCTCTTGTTAAGAGCATTTTACGTCTCCCTGTTGTCTATGAAAACAAATTTATAGATGTCTTTATGGCTTTGAGGCCTCACAGGTATATACTTATGCCAAAACTCATTAATATGTGCAAGAGCTGATGAAAACATATGGTGTCTGTTTAAATTTTAGAAAAATACACGATTGCAGGAGCATCAAGATGGCAGAGTGATAAGCAGCAGAGAAGGAGCGTCTCTGAGAGTTGTCCTCTAGGACCTGAAATAAGCAATGTGAGGAAAGATGAGGAAAGGAGTTTCTTGAACCCAGGAAGGATCTGAAGCACAAATTAAAGCCCACAGAGAGAATGAAGAGACAAACTTAAACAAAGAAAAGGGAGGTAGCTGGCAGTGCCTTCTCCCTGAGATGGGACTCACTGCACAAGAGGACAGATTCAAACCTGTGCACACACAATGACTGCTGGCCACCCCAGAAGCCTCCATGGAGAGACACAGTAGAGGAAGGGATCCGCTGATGTGAAGGGCTGCATTATCTGGCAGTAAGTGCTGAGGGCTCATTCATCCCAACAAGAGCACAACTGGCTGGGAGCCAACTTGGAGGGGGGCCAGCTGAGTTAAAAACTCAGGGCAGCTGTGGCCTCCATCTAGTGTCTCCCAGCTGGGCTCAGCCCTAAGGAGGGTGCACTGATGGCTGCAGACCGAATGAGTCTGGTCTTGGCCAGAAGGTCCAGGTTTGCTGAAATTATTCACTACCATGCCAAAAGCTAAGATGGCTCTCTAGGATAAATCAACATATATCTGGTCTCCATCTCCATACATTGTCTACCAGTGACAGCAGAGACAAATCTAGAAGTGGAATTTCTCTCTCTCTCTCTCTGTCTCATTTGTTTTGTTGTTGTTCCTGTTGTGGTGGTGTTGTTTTTGTTTACTGTTTGTTTTCCCTCCCTCATTGTTCTTGTTTTCATATGAGTGTGAATGTGGTTTCTAGCCTCTTGGTGGTTCTTGTTCTGTTCTGTTCTCTTCCCTCTAGTCTTCTGTATTAGTTTCTCAAATAGTGTCATACCCTTTTGTCCTCCAGCCTTACTTCTAATCTCTTCCTCTTCTTCTATTTCCCTGTCTTTCCCTAGCCACTTCTAAATTGTAACCCCTGAGGGAAAAAATTGACATATTGAGGAATTAAACAGTGCATATAATTTTTTGGATTATTTCAGATTTTTTTCAGAACCACAAATCTAGTTCATATGGCTAAAGGTGGCAAAGTAATTGTTACCTCAGTTTGTCATTTTCTAGGCTATGTTTGATGTTATTTTTATTGCTGATGGTGCTTTAGCCAAGAGTGACATAATTGTTCTAAACAGCTACTCTTCTTGGTATTCCAAGACTGAGATTGACTATGGGTCGTAGAAAATACTGTGGCAAAATGCCAAAGAACTAGGGGCTGGGCCAAGCAGGCAGCAACTTCTCATCCCCAGCAAATTGTAGAGGTACAGTCTTGCAACAAACTCAAAATCCAAAAGTGAGCTACACCTGGAAGACGCCTAAGAGAAGTAGTCATTTCCTAAGAGTTCTAAATACTAGCAACAAAGCAACACACCATAGGCAATTTACAGGCATCACCCCTGGAATTAAACTAAAAAAAGAAAGAGAGAGAGAGATAATGAGAAAGCGCTTAAACAAGATGCAACCCCAGACATCCAGTTCAACAAAGGCAAACTCAGGAGCCAATGAGCTGGGACAATTTGAAAACCACCCACCTGACCTCTCCAAAATGGTAACAGCAAAGCAATTGAATGAAGTGCCAGCAAACAACCAAGTCAGAAATAATCTCTCAGGTAAATGCAGAGATGGTGTCCACAATGAAAACCATGCTTAGTGACTCTAGAGCAGATACAGATTTTAAAAAAGTAAAGGAGCTTAAGAAAATTATGGAAGCCATGAATGCTCAACATAGGAAAGGAAAGGAATCCACAAGACAGATTCTAGCAGATATCCAGCAAAATAAAAACATCCACAGCAGGATAAGCCAATGTGAGGACAGGATCTCAGATGTAGAAGAGACGCTTGCAGTTAGCAATCATGAAAAGAAAGTTTCCTTAAAAATAGTAAGGGGCTATGAGAGATTAGTATAGCAGCTGCTAGATGAGACAAAGAAGAATAACTTAAGATTGAGTGGAGTTAGTGAAAAGGCAGGAGATAACACAAATAATATAAGAATTACTGTTCACAGATGTCGTGGTAGAAAACTTCCATGGTAGGGAAAAAAACTTGACATACAGTTAAGTGAGGCATATAGGCATATAGATAGGCAATTAGCCACAATCAAAAAAATCTATAGCCAGTCATGTTATAGTCAAGATTCCAGAAATTCAACACAAGAGTAGAATCTGAAAGGCTGTTAAGGGCTGGGGATATAGCTCAGTGGAATAAGTGCTTGCCTAGCAAGCGCAGGGTCCTGAGTTCGATCCCCAGTACCGCAAAAAAATAAATAAATAAATAAAATAAAAGGCTGTTAAGGAAAAGAAACAACCTATAAAGGAAAGCCCATTGGAATCAGCTGACTTCTCAGCACAAACCCTCAAGTCAAGGAGAGCTTGCAGTGAAGTATTTCAAACTCTAAAGGAAAACAATGTTCAACCCAGATTGATGTACCTCATAAAACTATCTTTCAAAACTGATGAAGAAATAAAATATTTCCAATACAAAGAACATCTGAGGAAATTTATAACCACCAAACCAGTGCTCCAAAATGTTTTGAAGGGTGTTTTAGAAAGAGATAAGAAGGACTACAGTTCCATGAATCTCAACAGAAGGAATCCACCAGGCAAGACAAACAATTAAACAGGGGAGGTCAGAGGGAGGGAGCTAACAACAGGAAAATAAAATGACAAGGATAAGTCAATATGTATATATCAGTTATAACTATCAATGTTAATGGTCTCAGTTCACCAATCAAAAGACACAGACTGGCAGAATGGATCAAGAAGCAAGGTCCAATAATATGCTGTATACAAGAAACTCATTTAATTAAAAAAGAAATTCATAGACTGAAAGTCAAAGGATAGAAAACAATACTCCATGTGAAAGGAACTCATAAAGAAAAAGCAGTAGTAGCTATTCTATTTGTAGACAAAGTGATTTTCAAGCCAAGACTGATTACGAGAGAAAAAGAAGGTCACTACATCCTTGTAAATGGAACCATCCAAGAGGAAGAAATAACAATCATAAATATATATGCAACAAATACCATTGCACCCAACTGTATAAAACAACATGAAAAATCAAATAAGCACTAATAGAATTGTACTGGAGGACCTCAGTACCCTATTGTTACAAAAAGACAGATCAACAAAACCAACAATGAAATATTAGAACTCAACCAAACTTTTGAATAAATGATCTTAGTATAGCTACAAAGTGATAGCTACAGTGTTCCACCCCACATCAGAATACACATTCTTCTCAGATGCACACAGGATGTTTTCCAAAATAGACCATATACTAGCTCATAGAACATACTTAAGTAAATGCAAAGGAACTGAAATTATCCCATGCATATTATCAGACCATAGTGCAATGAAATTGGAAATCAATGGCAAAAGAAAACCACAAGAACTTCATAAGCACATGGAAATTAAATAGCTCCCACCTGGACAACCAATGGGTCACAGATGAAATTAAAGAAGAAATTAGACAAGTTTCTTCAATTAGATAATAGTGACAATACAACATACTGGAAATTATGGGACACAGTGAAAGTAGTCTTAAGAGGGAAATTTATAGCAGTGAATATCTATATTAGGAAAACAGAGCAAGCACAAGTAAACAACTTAATGGTGAATCTCAAACTTCTAGAAAAAGAAGAGTAGGCTAAGCCAAAAAGCTCATACAAGGGAGGAAATTATAAAGATCAGAGCAGAAAATAATGCATTGGAGACTAAAATAAAATTGACAAACCCTTAGCCAACCTTATCAAAAAAGGAAAGAAAAGACTCAAATGCACACAATTAGGAATGAAAAAGATGAAATAATAAAAACACACTAAAACCAGAACCAGGAGAGACCTAGAATAATAAAGGCAATTCTGGGCAACAAAGGCAAGGCAGGGGGCATTACAGTCCTTGACTTGAAATTATACTATAAAGCTACTGTGATAAAAACAGCATAGTACTGACAACAAAAAAAAATAGACCTAAAGATCAATGGAATAGATTAGAAGATGCAGAAATAACTCCAGACATATTCAGCCACCTTATCTTTGACAAAGGAGCCAAACACATTCACTGGAAGAAAGATAGCCTCTGCAATAAATAGTGCTGGAAAAACTGGCTCTGCACATGCCAAAGATTAAAATTGGACTCATATCTTTCACCATGCACTAAACTAAATTTGAAATGGATTAAAGACCTAAATATTAAAACAAACATTAAATCTGATGGAAGATAAAATAGATAAAACTCTTGAAGACATTGGCATAGACAAAGACTTTATGAATAAAGTCCCACAGGAACTATTATGAAGAATCACCAACTAGGATCTCATCTTATTAAAAAGTATTTGCACAGCAAGAGAACCACCAACAAAGTAGATAACCCACACTGAAAAAAATGTTTGTCAGCTGTTCCTCAGACAAAGGATTACAATACAGAACATATAAAGAACTCAAAAAAATTAGACCTCCCAAGTTTAAAGACCCAATCCAAAAATGGGACTCTGAGATGAATACACACTTCTCAGATTAAAAAATACAAACAGCAAATAAGTATATGAAAAAATGTTCAACATCACTGGTCCTTCAAGAGATGCAAATTAAAACAACACTGAGATTTCATCTCGCCCCAGAAAGAATGGCCATTATCAAGAAATCAACCAATAACAAATACTAGCCAGGCTGTGGGGAAAAAGGAACCCTTCTCCACTGTCAGTGGGAGTGTGGACTGGCACAACCACTGTGGAAATCTGTGGGGGGATTCCTCAAAACACTATGATTAGAGGTCCCATTTCATCTAGCTATTCTCCTTCGGGGTATCTTCCCAGAAGAATGAAAAATACTGTACGACAGTGATGTCTGTGCATTCATGTTTATAGTAGCATAATTTGTCATAACTAAATCTTGGAAACAACCCAAATGCCCATCAACCAAGGAATATATATAAAAAAAGGTCTTTTTTATACAGTGGAGTACTACTCAGTCATAAAGAAGAATAAACTAGAGACTTTTATAGGTTACAACTTGAGACCATACTCATAAGTGAAATAAACCAGACTCACATGTGTAAATATCATATAGTCTTCCCAGTGTAACAACCTGAAAGAGTAAATAAGATCCATAATGTGCAATAGGTGTAAAATGGGAAGAAACTGTTTAAAAGATAAGAGAAAATGGGATGGGGAAAGGAGAAAAGAAAGAAGAGAAAAGCAAAAATAAAATATATATACACACACATACATATACATACATATATACATACATATATATGTATACAGACAGACAAGATAGTTAAGATCATTATACTACTAATTTCTCTTAGTTCATTGAAAAGAAACACTTGTGCTAATATTGTTTGGATAATTAAATGCATGTATCATACTCTGAGTAACTAATTTAAAGATAATAATACACAAATGTATTAACCATTTTTACTCTCCTATTATCTTGTTTTGAAATTTTGTTTTACCTTTTTTCTCTTTAAAATAAAATAAGGGCTGGGGATTTAGTTCAGTGGAGCAGTACCTGTCTGGCAAGCATGAGGTCCTGAGTTCCATTCCTAATACCCCAAAACGAACAAACAAAATAAAATAAAATAAATTTTTTAAAAGGCCATCAAATTCTTAAAAAATTACTGTGATGAATCACACATTGCCATTAGTCCCCTGCAAAATGCTCTTCCCTCCTTCCAGTGCACTCCTCCCACCATTCTTGTCACTTTCTGAAGCACTTCTGGAAGTGCTCTTTCTCTAGTGTCTTTATGAGGTGTGATATATATAAAATACAATAAATGATGCTACCAAGTGTCATCCAAGGAAAGGTAGGCTTATAAACATTGCCTTATTCACTGGATCTGGCCCTGTGAGACTTCTCAGTCTTCCCCAAAGTCAAAATGACCATGAAAGGTCAATGTTTTAAATCAATTCAGGACACTGAGGCAGCTGTGACAATGCAACTAATGGCACAAATGAAAGAGGGCCTCTGGGAACTGCTTCAAAAAGTGGCAAGAGGGAAGGAAGAAGTGTGTTTGAAGAGAAGGGCAGGACTTGGGAGATAATTAATGGCAATGTGTCTTTCACTGTAATGCATTTTTTTAGAAAGTCAAACATTCATCATAGTTTCAAATCACACCTCATATACCTTAAAGTATTTACAGCTATTTATATGTCAATCATACCTCAATAAAGTTTTATTGATTTAATTTTTATTTTTATCTTTTTTGTGTGGTGCTGAGGGTTGAACCGAGAAAGTGCTGAACTACTTTCCCAGCCCTTTTTATTTTTTCATTTTGAGACTGGTTCTCCTAATCCCTAAATTGCTCAAGCTGGGCTCAAATTCAAATACCAAGTATTTGAATTGCAGGCAGGTACCACCACTCTTGGTTTGCCTTTTAATTAAAAAAAAAGGTTTAAATTCCTTAGATTAGCATTTGAGACAGTACACAAGTGGAACACAGCCATTTTTTTATTCTAGTCAAATGAGTCTTATAAAATTTCCCACTGTCTTGTTCCTTTACTCTGCTTACCCTTCCTTAAAAGTTATTGCTCTTAACTTCTACGTTTTCCTTGATCTAAATTTTATATCTTCCCTTATCTTTCCTAACTATATTTATCTCCCTTGGACTCTGTTTCTCTTCACATTCTTCTTCCAACTGTTATTATTGCTGTAATTTCTTTGCTCTTCCCCTAGACTATATTATCTCATTAATCACTTAATTTTCTTCTTGAGAACAAGCCTTACAGCTTTCAGATCAGTGTCTATCTCACAGTGCCTGGAACCATGCCTTACATGTACTAGGTCTTAAGACAGTACGCTAGGTGGCTGTTGGTAGTGATGTTTGTTGATCCACTTCAACACAGATGGTTATATCTGGATGAAGATAAGGACCCCAGTACAACCGAGATACATGGCAATAATTCAATGAGAAGGAATTCTGTGTAAATACTTTTCACTTGGGGATGTCATGGCTTTACTTCATTATAAGAAAACCATCTCTATGAAACAAGCTTGATTAGTGAACCATAACCTAACTCTTCACACTTCAACCCCAGGGCTAACGGAAACAAAGAAAGCAAAATTACTTGACTAATGCATTTCTAGTTTAAAACCACATTAATCATAAGCAGATATCAAATGATCATATAATGCAGCCCCACTGAAGTAGGAAGTAGCTAAGGAAAAGGCTGGAGTGAGAAGTGAGGGCCAGGCCCACTTGGATACCACTTTCTCAGCTAGAGGTGAGGCATAAAGTAACTAAAGAACTATTCAGGGAAGGAGGGGAGGGCCCACTTTGGAGTCCATTTTCTGGGACTGGAGCCAATTCTGAGTTAAACATTAGCCTAGAACCAAGATGCTCAGGTCTAAATATTATTGGAAAAGGCAACCAGGTAACTTAGCATATACACAATCAGTGCCTGGGCATGTACCCAGTGGTCTTTTGCAACTCTTGGCCAGACCCCAACCCTAATTACCATGTCATTAACTATGCAGATTTGACCCCTCCCATAAGCTTTGGATGCCATGACAGTTTCTCTAAGGACAATAAAAGGCAAAAAACTTTGCTACCCAATGGAAGGGCTGAGTCAAGCTGCTCGCTGGCAGAAGTCAGACCTTAGAACAATCCCTCAATTCTACCTCAAACCCTAAAGCTTAAAACACTCAACACCAGTCCTGCGCAGGGCTGTTAGCTCTTCACATTGGTCCTGTCCCCACCCTGTGGAGCGCATCTTGTTTTTTGATTTTCAAATAAACCTTTGATCCCACCTCTTTTGTATCTGGTGAAGGAGCAGCCCAGGTTCATAACTCAGCCCCAATAATAAATCAGAGGGACAAAATTTAATGAAAGGGAAACATTTTGCTTGTAAAGAGGAAAAGGAGAGGGAAGTAAGAAGACAGATAGCTCCACTGACAAGCTTTGTTTTTAGCTGTTTTTACAGGGGCAGATGTGAGTAACTCTTACTCCTCCACCCACAACTTGCCGTAACTGGACTGGCTTCTGAGCACCTCTGCCAAATGTCTTTTTTTTTTTTCCTGGTAGTCTATGTGCAGCTTTTTCTGCCGATTTGTTTACTTTTCTTTGATGTATCTTTTAAGGCCTCATCTTTGGGGTGGGCATGTAGTTGGCAGGGGGGTACCTTATTTAGGGTTAGCTTAGAGTTAGTAAGAGGGCCTGTGGCTATTTACTCTGTAATAACCCACAAGTGAATAATACAGTGACTCTCGAGTGAATGCACATGTATATGAGTGTATATGTTAGTATACAGCTGTGAGTACATGTGCTTTAAAGTTAGCCACCCCCTGCCTTGTTTCTCCTGTTTTCTTAGAGGTGGGGGTGGCTTATCCTTTATGCGTCTGGCGTTCTCTCTGTGCCCGCCTGTCAGCTCTTTTTCTGGTCTCTTGGTGCAAATCTTAAGGCCATTTGGTGCTTTTTATTTTTATTTTTTATTTATTTATTTTTTTTTTCCGGTACCAGGGATCGAACTCAGGACCTTGCGCTTGCCAGGCAAGCGCTTATGCCACTGAGCTATACCCCCAGCCCCTATTTGGTGCTTTTTAAAAAAATTTTTTTTCTCTTTTTCTATACCTGTCTTTGACTCATTTCCCAGGGGAATCTCTGGGATTAAAGTTTAACTCCTTTAGCCAAGATTAGCAAGAAGACGTAAGGAGTACCCTATTTTATTTTTTTGTCTCTAGACCCCTGCCCTTACACGTCTACTGCTGAATGTCCTGCTCAATTCTTTTTTAGGTCATCAAGGACCTGCATAAGGGCCCAACCCAGTAACACTGCGACTCAAAGAGATTCTGTGGCCAAAGAAGTTGACCAAGTAAGCATGTAGTTTGGGGGCCTTAGGACCCAATTCTACAAGGTGTAATAAAAAAAAATGAATGTTTACAGTTTTTAAAAGGCACATTGTCATTAAGTCCCCCCCCCAAAGTACTCCCCCTCACTTTGAGCACGCTTGTCCCATTTGTTCTTGCCACTTTCTGGGGAAATTCCTGAAGACCATTTTCATGAGTGTCTAGTTAAGCTGTCAGGGCTTCTTCAATGTCCTGAAATGATTTGAAACATTGACCTTTGATCTCCAAAGTGAAAGGTCAATGCTTTAGTTGTTTTAGTCCGAAGTGGCAGAGCATCAGATCAGTGAATAAGGCAGATGGACACACTGCAGTGTTCTACGCTCCCGTCTTTCCGTTGGTTGACATTTGGCCATTCACCCTCTTTTGATCACACTTTGTGAAGATACTCACGAAAGAAAACCTGCAGAACTGCTTCAGGCAGTGGCAAGAATTATGAGATAAGTGTGTTCAAAGCAAGAAGGAGTCTTTTAAGGGGACACTAATGGCAGTGCATCATTTACTGTAAAAAATTTTTAAATTTAAACATTAACCTTGTATTTTGATTCATCTTGTACGTAAATCCTCCAAGTGGCAAATTCAAAGGCACACCTGGCTAGCCTATAAGGCAACTCTGTGACACTGTCGTGTCATCTTTTTCTTGAGGAAATTTTCCACTTACATTCCTTCTGGCTCCATGGAATCTGTTTACAAAGGGAAGTAAATGTCCATATTCTGCTTGGCCTCCACATAGGTTTTACTGTAACTCTTTACAGCTTTATGACATTCTGTGGTGTATTTCCTTCGCATTCCTGCATGACCCATATTCCAGTGGAAATAAGCTGCCCTTAGCATTTCATAGCCTGAACACTTAATGACATCATTCTGTGAGATGAAGGGAAAGCTACAAGAAAAATCCAATTTGGCCTGAGCTAGCCCCAGTTGCTTTAATTAGTCTCCATTTTTAATGTAATAAAAGGGATAAACCTAAAGATGGCTGGCCAGGAAAATTACAAGCTTTCAGGTGCACTTGGTTACTGCAATTTTTCTGCTGGTAGAAAACGTTATTAAGCCACTGATTTGCGGTCTATCATCAGAGCACAGACTAAGAGAAAGAAGGGAATGCACATAAATTTTTAAAAAGGCATTAAAGTACACTGTCCACTACCATCCACCATCTCAGCATCTGATCCTTTCCAGTGAGCACAAACTCCTCTCTGCACTGGTTTTTCTTTCTCCTTGCTGTGAGCCTTTTAACTTTAAGAAGCATACATGTATAATATGGAGCTGGATTGGGTCCTCCTAACTCGGAAGAGGAATTGTCTACAGCAGCGTCCCTTTTAAGTAATTCTTAAACAAAGTGGCATTTGGATCATCAGAGAGAAAAAGGTACCTTTTTCACTGAGTATGAGCGTTCTTCTGAGTAAATAGATGCTGCAAAAGCAGCCAAGTCTCCATTTGGTGCGTCTAAGTAGGAGTTTGATATTTAACTGAGAAATTCTGAATTCCTAGAACAGCAAGAGGTGATTCAAGACTTTTCTTACAAGTCAGTTAGAATTTACATAGAGCCTTTGCATATTCATGAGCAGATATATTTATCTAGTATGTGCTACACGGGATAAAAGAGCATCAGCCACCAACTCTACCTTTCCATGGGCACGTCATGTGATCCACAAGAAACTCAGATGATTTTTCTAAGAAAAGGAAATTAGATGTGAGGGTCCCAGGAGAGCTATCCAGACATTTAGCTTCTATTGAGTTAGAACAGCCTTGATAACGTCTCTGATACACTGTTGATCTTGTAGATGAACCATATGCTGTAACAGCAAAGCGCGTTCGGTCCCCACTCCAAAAGTAACGTTCTTTCTCTCTTCCTCAGGTAGGATATGCAGTAACCCTGGTGATTGTTAAAGGCGTGTCTCTAAAGGGCAAGTTATTTCCTACCCCGTCTTCAACCCCAAGAAGACGGTGAATGCTGCCAATGGAAAGGCAGAGATGATGAGAGGACTTAGTAGCAGTGGTACTTAGGACCAGTCACACTAGAACATGAAGCGCGCTCGTACTTGGACGGCCTTCGGCAGGCTGCTTCATCTGCCTCTGCCTTATTTTTCTTTCCTCCACCCATTTCTTCATTTCTACACGCCCTCATTTACTTACAGTGTACTTGCGGTCTGCCTCCTGTGTGTCAGGCACTGGCCTAGGTGCACGGGATAGAACAGCGAGCCAAGCACACAAAGCTTGCTCTCCTGGGTCTTGTATTTAGACGTGGGGAGGAAGACAGACACTAAGCCATAACATCTGGTCATGTTCAGTCAATCCACTGGGGCAAATTAAAAACAAAACCAAACCATCTTCTGATTCTATGGGTGAGATTTATATTTAATTGCATTAAAATAAGGACTCTGTGCCTTTTAAAGAACCTTTATCAATATTCCATGGGATTATTCTGGTGCATTTCTTAGAGCCGCATTTGATAGGAGCTAGAGACAAAGGAGAGAGAGGGCCAGGGCCTCCTCCACCTACTAATTACAATGCATGCAAAGGCCATCCAACCCTGTCCATTCCAGGTGGCAGTGCTTCCCTCAACCGCCTCCTGGGTGAATGGAAGGAGCACATGGGATAGTGGCTGGTTCACCCCCAGCACTGTGAGATACCAAGGCTCATCGTCCACGGCAACTGCAGGTTAAGGTGCGCTGATGTTAGCAACAATAAAGAACCAAGCGAAGATGAACGCTGCCATCTTCCCGGAGCATCTTTCCAGTTTCGAAAGGGGCTAATACAGCACCACTGACAATGGAAGAAAATATTTCAGACACTTGCCTGACTCTAAACCTAAACCCGTAGATTGTGGACAGACACTGTTCCCTGTGGGCTCACTCGTGTCCTGTGGGCGCCTCCAGCAATGGACATCCCTCCAGCAGGTCCACCAGTTGAACTAAACTTCATCTCAGTCTGCACAGCAATTCTTAATCAATGTAGGCTTCGAACACTATGTTTGCTTTGTGCACTTTGGCACCAACTGTAACATTTACAGATGTATAAATGGTTGTTTTTAGTTGAAAATGAACAGATGATTGGGGAAACGAAACTGTGAATAGAATACATCTTTCTTCATTCTCAATCTGTTTTGGACAGAAGGCAAGAAAAGACTAGAAAAATTGGCCTAAATGTGAGAACAGTTGCCTTTAAAAATGCATGTATCGTTAAGTATTCAGAGAATGGCAAGGGGCCAGGGAAGCACTCAGTAGAGTTTCACACTGCGCTCCCCACATCTTATTGCAGTACGGACTTTTTTCTGTCTTAAAGTGCTATCCTTGTTCCCATGCTGAGAAACCTATCTGCACTTGAGTCTTTCTACTCTCTATGTAAATAAAATGGTTAAATAGGGAGCAAGCAGACTTTTGATTCCAAGAGCAGAAAAGTAGACTAATAAATGTTAAGCTAACAGAAGCCTTTTACCTCAAAGAGTTTGTCCTTGTTAGGAATGACAGGCTGGTCCTAACCCAATGCAGCTGAAAGCTAACTGACTTTATAATTCCCCAAGCGTGGGAGAGAGAGGCTGGTAAAGAGACTGGGAACAGAAATTATGCAAGGGGTGGAATGATTCTGCTGTAATAATTGTGAGACTGAAAACTCCTTTCCACCTAAAAAAGATGTATGTCATGATACAGCAAAAAAAAGGCATGAGCTGCTGTTACAAGCAATAACACAGCTGCATCTCAAGAATATGTTGGACAAAAGAAGCTGGACACATACAAATGTGGGATTGTTCCACTGAGCAGAATTCAAGTGCAATCAACACTAATCTATGGGGTGTTCAGAGCAGAGGCTGCCTGGGGGAAGAGGGGAAGTGCCAGGAAAGGGGCATGAAGGAGATTTCTAGGGGACAATAGCATCCTGAATCTTGATCTTGATGGTATGTATAGAGGTATACACACATATGTCACTGCGCTGGACCTTAAGATTTGCACACTTTATAAAATATCAAACTTCCGGGAAGATGGAGACCGGGTAGGCAGCAGAGAGAGAACCTCCCAGAGGATTACCACCCAGACAATGGAATATAGCAATATGAAGACAGAAAAGAGAGAGGTGTGTACCCTGAACCCAAGAAGGATCTGAAATGGGAACTGAAGCCCTAGGAAAGACCAAGCAAAACCTCTCCTGGAGGAAAGGATCGGAGGGCCGCCGTGGCACAGTCGGAGGGAGAAGAGACGGAGAAAGAGGAAGCCACTGCTTCAAACACACTCTTGGCCCAAGCCCTCGTTCCAGCAATCGCAGCTTCGGCTTCGGAGATCCACGCTCATGGAAGCCTCCCGACTCGGCCAGGGGAGAGCGGAGTTCCAAGAGCTGGTCCAGGTCTGGAGAGGAGAGGGCGCAGCAAGGAAAAGAGGCAATGGTGGTTGGGAACTGTTGTCAAATCCAGTGTGAGGATGAGAGGTTGC